>PVIW01000681.1:0-419633 GCA_004026585.1 Noctilio leporinus | reverse complement strand
TTTTTTTTTTTTTAAAGATTTTATTTCATTATTTTTAGAAAGAGGGGAAGGGAGAGAGGCAGAGAGGGAGAGAGACATCAATGTATGGTTGCTTTTCACCTGCCTCCAGCCACAGACCTGACTGGAGACCTGGTTTGCAACCTTGTTATGTGCCCTGGCTGGGGAATCGAACCTGCGACCTTTGGGTTCGCAGGCCGGCACCGTATCCACTGTGAGAATACTTTTTAACAAGAGGGAAGCATTCCCTCAAATTCTTCTCAATGGAAAGAAAAATGTTACCCAAATTGTAAAGGAGATAATGTTATTGAACACTGTAAAAAGATCTGGTAAAAAAAATGAATCAGCATTATTTTCTGCCCTGGCTGGTGGCATAGTGGATAAAGCACCGGCCTGTGAACCCAAAGGTTGCTAGTTTAATTCCCAGCCAGGGCATATAACCAAGTTGCAAGCCAGGTCTCCAGCCAGGTCCATAGCTGGAGGCAGGTGAAAGGCAACCATACATTGATATTTCTCTCCCTCTCTGCCTCTCTCCTTTCCCCTCTCTCTAAAATTAATTTTAAAATCTTAAAAAAACCCAAAACATGTTATTTTTCTGTAAATCTAGAGAAGTATTTGGAATATAGAAAAAATTGACTTAAGAAGCATAATATATACATACATAAATGTTTTTATAGATAAGGAAAGTAGGACTCAGAAGTTATGCAACATGCTTCAATTCTTATATTTAAAATAAATAGACTGATATTTAAAAATTAACATCAGAATTTGAACTCATGTTTATAAAACTCCAAAAGCCACTTTGCACTGCATCATATATTCTGAGAGAAAAATTTAATGGAGAGACCATCAGAATTTTCCAGATTTCTGATGAAATGGAAAAACAAAAAAACCAAACATTGATGGAAAGGGCCTTACAACAAGCCACTTCCAAAATTAATCAAAAACCTATTTTCACTGAGCCATTGCTAAAACAATGATGTACTTAATAGAGAAGGAAAGTCTGAAATGGCCAAGTGGTGAGGTGTGTTTGGGATCCTCTGAACAAGGGGAATAACATTAAATGCCCAAACTATGTTACCACAATTAAAATGTAGTCAGATTTATTTTCCTGTGAAATTGAATTGTCTTAATTGGTATCCTTTCACATTACTTAGTTTCATGTTATTAAAGTTAATAATGATGGTGATAATAAAAACTTTGATCTTCTGTGAACTAGAGTGGAGAGAAAGATGTAAACTGGTCAGGAATAATATGTAACTATTGAATTTGGGGCACCTAAGGAGTTGCCAACATACCCCAGGAACAGATGGTAATGATCCAATCAGTCTTCTGAATTGGCTGCATATAATTTGAGATCAGAAATTATTACTGTTCTGAGGGTAGTAGGAAGAATATTTTGTAAGTGTTGCATATTACACTTAAAAGTCAATACTGCAATTCCTACTTCATTGTTCCACCTTGCCAACATCAACGGGCAATCTAAATAAAACTGGTTCATTTGGTTCTTACCATGGAAGTGGCCTGGTCTCAGCACAGTGATACAAATAAATGGCCACAGAACAAATCCAAGAGGTATGAAAATATCATGTACATATTTATGGAAGATTTTCTTAAGGGGGGTATCAACAGGAAATTACACAATGTTACTCAAACTCCAAGGTCCTGAACACCTTTTCTATGAAGAAATCCCCATGCAAAGTCCATTGAGTAACAGCTGCCTTGTAAGACACAACTCTAACCAAAATTCCCAGTCTTCACACAGGCTTCATTTATCACACTTCTTAGAGAGATGGCAGGTCCCCTAAGACTTTCACCATTGTATGAATATAGCACCAATTAATATGGATGAGTCATGGGAAGATATTTCTCATTGCATTTCCTTTAAAATGCCATGATTGTATACTTATTATAGTTCCTTTTTCATGGAAATAGATTACCTGACCACACCACAGTTTCTTATTTTTTGAGATTCTAACCTCTCATTCCCCACCTTGCTCAACATCATAATATCTCAGGCCATTAACCTTATCCCCTGAAGTATGTGTATATGACCATGAATATTAATGCAGCAACACAAGCAAATCTAGGTCTGTTAATGATATTCTCACAAGCAGAAATTCATTTAATGTCTGTGTGGGTATCATGCTTTGAATCACACAGACATTCTGAGCCATATAAATTGAAGCTTGTATCTAAGTATGTGAACAAAGGACACACAGTTTTAAATTCCTTTATAGAAGTGAAGCCACTGTACTCTGGGACACAGGCTGTGTACACAGAAGCAATACACAGTAAGTGACCCTTTTCCTAGATAGCAGTGCCATATTCCTAGCCAGGTATCAATGAGCATGTGGTACTTTCCTGTCTTTTGTTTTTTTCCCTAAATTGACTCAATAATGTCCAGAATTTTAAGGCAAGGTATTAAAAATGCACACGAGGTTATTAACAGAAAACGCCATTACCATTGCTGCATTTATTCCTAATGATGTCAGAGGACCCCCACAGGGCACACAACCATACTGAAAACTTCTCAGTTCTTGGAGACATGTTCAGAAGAAATGCTAGAAATTCTACCTTCTAGATAAAACTACTGTTAATATATATGTATAGATGCCCCAAATTTTCCTTTATGTAGACTTATATTCTTGCTTTTGAAAAATAAAATGATACTCCAAGACAGTACAAGAGAATGAAAGAAGGCTGAACAAGATTGAAGAGGGTTTAAGAGAGCTGCAGGACAATATGAAACGTACCAACATCCGTATCATAAGGGATACCAGAAGGAGAAGAGAAACAAGGAATAGAAAACCTGTTCAAAAATGTAATGATAGAAAAATTCCCTAACATGATGAGTGAAAACATTAATGAAGTTCAGGAAGCACAGAGGGTCCCAATGAAGATCAACCCAAACAGACCAACACCAAGGCACATTATTATTAAAATGGCTAATTTCAAAGACAAAGAGAGAATCCTAAAAGCATCAAGAGAGAAACGACAAATAACATATAGAGGGCTCCAATAAGGCTATCAAATGATTATTCAACAGAAACAATTCAAGCCAGAAGTATTTCAAGTAATGGTAAACAAAGGCCTGCAACCAAGAATACTCTACCCAGCAAGGCTCTCATTCAAGATGAAAGGAGAAATAAGGAGTTTCCCAGACAGATGAAAAATGAAATGATGAAATAGTCAATTCTTTTACACCCTCTATTGCTTGGGGCCCTTTCTACTCTTAATTTTACTAATATGTGAACTTACTTTGATAGAAGTCCATTTGTATGGGGACACTAATGTAGCTATTTATCCTGGATCTGAACTAAGTCATGGCTTCACAAAAAATATACTTTGTGTGTAAACACACGTGTGTATGGCTGCTTTACTTTTTTTTCCAATTAGGTGTTTCTAATGAGGTAGGTATTAAAAGCTTTGCAAGTTCAACATTTGAAAAAAGGAAGTCAGGATTAAGAGTGAAAAGAGTTCTTAGAATTAGGCATTTCTCTGTTCCTGCATCAACTATATTGTGAGAAATTTAGAGCTGAAATGTGCTAGAATTTTTGTGACAAAGTAAGACTTCTTAATCCTAAACTGCTCAATGACTTGGCAGCAAAACAGCTTCCAAAAGTTTACTAATAAGTAAATGAATTTACTAATAAGTGATGCCAGGCTTTCAATTAGGATTTCACTGAGGCAGGGGGAGTATCTTGAGTCTGTCCACACCTTTAGAGCAAAGCACCTACTCTATTCAGGAGCCCATGTCAGATGTTTTAAAGCTGGTCTGTCTGACATGATAACTACTAGGTACATGAACCTGTTTATATTTAAATTATTTAAAACTAAATAAAATTTAAGCTACATTACTGTAGTAATTTTTCAAGTGCCTATTAAATCACCTATGTCCCTATGTATGATGGGGCCAGATTCAAAACATTTCCTCATTGCAGAATGCTCTACTAGACAGAAAGCTCTCAACTGGAGAGCACCAAACTCATATCCTCTGTAATACAGCTGGAGGAAGAAGACACAATTACTTAAGGTTAAATAATAGTAGAAGAGCTATCACAAGATCATGCATGTTTTATTGCCAAAGGGATGAGAACAATGAATAACAGAGAATAAGGTGAAGTTTCAGGCCCAAGGATAAAAAGGGGGAGGCTCTCGCTAAATATAAAGGGAGGGTATTTGCCATTTCTTTGTTGTCTGCATGTGCTTGTAGCTATTCATTCAACCTGCAATGCCTTCCTACAAATTTTTGAGCCATATAAATGTTTTATGAGGGTTAGTAAAATTACTTTTTCTGTCAATTGTCTTAACTGTAGCAACATAAATGTATTAAGTTGCAGTAAGACATTTAAGATGTGTTTTTAAGCCCTTTAACTTTGTTTTTTAAAGATTTTATTTCATTATTCTCAGAAAGAGGGGAAGGGAGAGAGGCAGAGGGGGAGAGAGACATTACTGTATGGTTGTGTTTCACCTGCCTCCAGCCACAGACCTGACTGGAGACCTGGTTTGCAAGCTGGTTATGTGCCCTGGCTGGGGAATTGAACCTGTGACCTTTGGGTTCGCAGGCCAGTGCCTTATCCACTGTGATACCAACCAGGGCAAGCCCTTTAACTTTTTAAAAAAGATTTTTAAAATTTATTATTTTTAGAGAGGGGAAGGGAGAGAGGCAGAGAGGAAGAGAAACATCAATGTATGGTTGCTTTTCACCTGCCTCCAGCTGGGGACCTGGCTGGACACCTGGCTGGCAACCTGGTTATGTGCCCTGGCTGGGAATTGAAATAGCGACCCTTTGACTTTTAAAGTCCCCTCTTCTACCAGAGCTCCTTTTATTGCCTATCATGAGCAGGTACAGCAGTAACCACAGAAGCACCCATAGGAGCATCACAAATACTAGTAAAGCTTCCTTTATATTTTGTGATAAAAATAAACATAAATAAATTATTTCTAATATTTTCACTCCTCATCTATGTGAATCATCTTACACAGCTCAGGTTGAGGTCTAATGCTAAGAGATAAAGTCAGAGTCATTGCCCCATTCATAACTCAGGTAAACATTTGCTGCAGTAAAAGGATGAGTGTCATCTATATGATGGTAAAATTTAATTACCCTTTATTGATAGCAAGGAAACTTGAATTGGCTTTCCTAAGAGCTCAGAAAAGCAAATGGAACATAGGATGGCAAGATTGCATGTGAAACCTTTCTTTCTAGAGAACTAATTGCTATAATTGAAACATATCACAATACTTGTTTTGCTTTTGCCTTACAACCAAATGTTTCAATTAAACTCATTTGTACTGGTGCAGCTGAGATAATTTCCAATGCTTCATCTAAATTATTACAAGGTTCAGCCTGGAACCTCAAACACAGACTTCAGAGGACACAGCCTGTGAACCAAATGTAACCAAGATCCATCATTCCCATGTGGGATTACTCATTAGCCCTATAAGTATTTTTTTCTTATACTTGAAACAAAAACTATTCTACAGAGAGCCAATCAGTACCCACAGCCAGCAAACAGAATTCCAAAGTAGTTTTTCTATTGAAAGGGTTGTCTTATTTCATGCAAGCCAATGGAAGATGCAAATACTCTTCATTTGCAATTGGACCTAATCAAAATATTAAAATGTACTATATGCAGAGATGAAGTTGAAGTTCAACTCTCTCTTTGAAAACCCTTATCAGTGCTTGCCCTAAAGAAATAATGAGGACTAAATGCTGATACAATTATCTAATTATTTTGAAATCTGGAGTTTTGCCCCTTAACATTATTTAAAATTTAATCCCCTTGGGCATTGTAGAACACAGAGGAATCTTAAATTGCATCTAAACTGTGAAGGAATAGGCCACCTCCAACAAGTAGTCCTGATTTGGGAAAGTAGTAAATCAAGGACATGAAAAGACCTTTATGGAATGTGGTACCCTGGATAGTGACCATTACTCATTGTCTTCTGGTACCATGGGTCCACTTTTAGAATTCAGATAAGGTAAAAAAGTAATTTGTGTCTCCCTATGTGACATTCTTAGGCCAAGGGGGAAGTGGCTTGGTTTAAGGTCACACAGCTATTTTGGGTAAAGCCAAGGCTAGAATCAGGATCTTCGGGGCCTCAATATTATTCTGTCAATATATCTCAAAGCCAGTTTGCATACCCAAATTTGGAATTAGCATCTATCATTGTTAGGGATTCTGTTGTCTGAAAAGTGGTGATTTTTCTCACCTACCTTCCAATATAATGCAATGAAATATAAAACAATTTGACCATGAAGTATTTTTGTCTTTAACATAACAAAGGTTTAAAAAGTGTGAATTATGTATATGCATATTCTCCAAATTATCACATACTTTCTGAGATCAAGAACTGTTTTGCATTGCGTGTGAATTTTCCCAAATGGTGCAAGTCTATCCTCAGCTGACACTCTTCAGTTCACAAGGGCTGAAGTATCCACCACCCTCCCTTATAGTTCTGCCCACAAGAAAATGTGAAATACATTACAGTGCCTGACATAGAATGTCCGAGCAGTGAAGCTTAAATCTACTTTTGAAAGGGTGCTTTTGAAATTGGTTTTTTTTTTTTTGTTTTTTGTTTCTTTTGCTTCTGGTTCTCTCCTCATCCCTGCTGTGAAACACCAGGAAGGATTTTGGAGCTTTTACCTATTTTGTTTCGCAGAAGGAGAAGAATTTGAGGAGCTAACTGTCATCCTCTGTGACACAGAACCTACCAAGCAAGGATTGATTTTGCTTTTGAAGCTTATAAGAGTTCCTTGCCTGAGTCAGAACCTTTTGTCTTTTAGTAAGTAACAGTTCTGAGGGGCAGCAGTCCTTGGGTGTTCAGAGCCAGTTACCTAACTGGCAAAAATCTCAGGATAATTTTGTTGCCATTTAAAAATATATATTGGGGGAGGAAGAGGCAAAGATGGGGAGCAGTTTAGATAAAAACCTAGTATGGAAGAACCATGGACATGGACAACAAGTGGGATTGACTTTGGCAGGGAGTGGGTGGGTGGGGAAGGAGACAGAGGGAAGTAAAAAGGAGATGGATGTAATACAACAATAAAATTAAATTTAAAAAAACATATAAAATGTTTTAGTGTGGCATTGGTTAATAAGATTAACAATGTGTCCAATTCTATAGCGTTTTATCTATATACTTCATTGTGTGTTAACCACCAAAGTCATGTCTCCCTCCGTCACCAAATATTTGCCCCTCTTTACCCTTTACTACCTCCCCCTTACTCCCCTTTTCCTCTGGTAATCACCATGTTATCTGTGTCTATAACTTTGTTTGTCTTATTTATTCACTTACTGTTTTCAGTTTTACATCCCACATGTAAGTGAAATCATATGGTTCTTGACATCTTCTGTGTGACTTATTTCAATTGCATGACATTCCCCAAATCCATCCATAATATCACAAATGGCAATATTTTATCTTTCTCATGACTGAGCAGTATATCATTGTGTATATACATATATACTTCATCTTCTTTAGCCAACCATCTCCTGAAGCACACTTGGGTTGTTCCTATGCATTGCCCACTACGAATAATGCTACAGTGAATGTAGGGGTGAATATATCTTTACAAATAAATGTTTTTATAGTTTTGGGGTAGATACCCAGAAGGACTGCTGGGTCATAAAAAAGCTTTATTCCTAGGTTCCTCATTTTTTAAAAAGATTGGACAGGATCATTAACCTGGCCTCTTTCCTATAAATAATAAGTTGTCCCTACTATGGGTACCAGGCTAATTCTTAGATGATTCCAGATAGTATTTGATAATTATTATCCTCACACAGGAGTGATCATTTGAAAGAAAACAATTGTAGAATTAGAATATTGTCGGAGCATCATTTTTAGCTGGCCAAACTAGATGAAAAACATGGTTGGTCCTGAAATGTGAAGGGAGGCCAAAAACTAAGCAAATAAGGAAAGCTATGCTTGAAATAAACAAAATAAATTAATACTATAGAAGTCATATTCTGCAGTTGTTTCTATGGTTTCTGTGTCATCCTTCATAGATTCATGAAATGTGAATGAATGGCTGGCCATCTAAATAAATTTAATCACCAAAGGTTGTCAAATATGATAGGAAACACTATTAACTAAAATAATCTTTGATCATGCTAAAAATCAAATGAGGATATTTTAAAAGGTAAGTCTAATTTCTATATTGTTGTGGTAATTACACACTTTCCCCCCAGTCTTGTTGGAAATAGTTTTAACAGTAAAACTAATCTCATGAAGCCCATCAAATTCAAGCTGCGTCAGAGTTTTATGAATCTTGTTACAGAACAAAATTTACAGTAATTTTTTTTCTCTTTTACAGCCAAGTAGTATTCCATTGTGTAAAAGTCCCATAGTTGTTTTATCCACTGTAGATGTACTGGTGGACACAGGGTTGCTTCCAAATTTGGAGATTATAAATAACACTGCAATGAACACATGGGCACTTCCATTCTTTTGAATGAGTGTTTTGAGTTTCTTTGGATAAATTCCCAAAAGTAGGATCACTGGGTCACAAGGTAGTTCCAGTTTTAATTACTTGAGGTAACTCCATAGTTCTTTCCACAGTGGCTGCACCAGTCTGCATTTCCAAAAACAGTGCAAAAGCATTCTCCTTTCTTCATATTCTTGCAAACATTTGTTGTTTGTTGATTTATTGATGGTAGCCTTTCCGACCAGTGTGAGGTAAGGGAATTGTACCTTTTATGACAGCATAAATAAACCTCAATAACCTTATGCTAAGTGAAATAAGCCAAAGAAAGACAAATACCATATGATTGCACTCATATGTGGAAACTAATGAACAAACTGAACTAACAAGCAAAATAGAAAACAAACTCATAGATAGAGAGCTGGTTGACAGATCTGTGGAGGAGATTAGGGGGTGCAGGGACAGAGCAAAAATGAAAAAGGACTCATAGTCATGGACAACAGTGTGGTGATTGCAGGGGGAGGGGTCGATTGGAGGTGGAAGAGGGTATAAGGTGGGCAAATGGTACTGAAGAAAATGGAATACAAATTTCATTCTCCAAAAGCTAGTTGGCTTGGTAAGAGACCCTTGTTTCATAAACTCTAAGAAAGCAGCAAGGATCAGCATGTTTGGGTTTTGTTTTTAAATTAAACAGTTCATTTGTGAGGGAAAACCATGTGCAGAGCTCTGGTGAAACAAAGCAGTAATGACTACAAGTTTGCAGTTTGGGTTGAATAGATATGGATGGAAGGAAAACTCAGCTGCTGAAGTTTTTAGAATTAATAGTTTTTTCCAAACTCTAAAAAAGTCTAAGGCATTCTGACTGTATTCATAAAGTACAAAATTGGTAGAGAGCTTAAGGACAAAACTGAGGAAAAAATAATTTTCTCTGAAGGCTTTTCTGATGTTTATATTCATAAGTCATTGTTAAATTTGCACAACGGCTATGGAGAATAAAAAAGAAACAAAGTTAGGAACCTAGTAGATGGAAAAAGGAATCGTGGGTTTCCATATACATAGCAGTCTCCCTTTGCTTGTCTCACCTCATATTCCATATTCTATGGAAAGTCAGTGACACCTATCACCATTTTACAGACTAGAAATGTAGGTCTCAGAGAGAAGTTAAGGCCATTTATTTATTTTTAATAGTTTTCTGTTCTTTTGAATTTAACTCCCTATTAATCCAATTCCATACTCTGCTACAATTAAAATCCACTTATTTTATGCCTACACAGCCTGGGGCCCTACTACTACATCAAAGCCTATACTGACTGCCTGATTCCATCTAGGCCATGAAGGAATGTTGTGGGCTAGACTGAAACAGTCTCTTTCATTTTGACATGATCCAACACTGATTCTTCCATTATAATTCCAATTCAAAAGAATATACACACCCCTATGTTCATTGCAGGTTTATTTAAATAGCAAGATTTGGAAGTAGTCCAAGTGCCCACTAGTAGATGAGTAGATAAAAAAAAAAAGTGGTATATTTACACAATAGAATGCTACTTGGCCATAAGAAGAAGAAAATCTTACCCTTTGCAACTGCATGGATGGACCTGGAGAGTATTGTGCTAACTGAACTAAGCCAGTCAGAAAAAAAGACAAATACTGTATTATTTCACTTACTATGTGGAATTTAATAAACAAAATAAAAACAGGCTCATAGATAGAGTACAGATTGGCAGCTGTCAGAGGGGAGGGGGTTGAGTGGCTGGATTATAAAGGCAAAGGAATTAAGTTAAAAAAAAATTCATAGTCAAACAATAGTATGGGGATTACCAAAGATAAAAGGGGGTCCAGTGAGGTAGGAGAATGTAAAGATGTAAAGGAGAGATAAATGGTGATGAAAGGAAACTTGACTTGCGGTGGTGAACACACAATACAATATACAGATAGGTGATGTATTGTACAATTGTACACCTGAAACTGATACAGCTTATGAACCAAATGGCACCCCAATAAAGTCAATAAAAATAAATAATTGAACATTCCATATAAAATGCATTATATGGAATTTCCCCACATCATTAACTGTTTTAGAAATAAATTTTGAGTGAATTCAAAAAAAGAAAAAAAAAAAGAAAAAAAGAACAAAGCAAGATAAAAGCCATGGTCTTTTCATAATGTAATAAGGAAGTGACAACCCATCACTTTGCTGTAATCTAGTTATTAGAAGTGAATCTTTAAGTCCAGCATGCACTCAAGGGGTGGGAGTTACAAGAGTATGAACACCAAGAAGTAGGATTGTTGGGATCACCTCAGAGATCACCATACTTGGATGGAGAGGCTGTAAAAAATTATTGGGAGACTCTCATTGGCTAGTACAATGTTAGGGACCAGAAATGAAGGGAAGGGCAGCTCTGTCTTTAGCAACCATAGAGTTTAGTGGAGGAATATGGGCAAGGAAAACAAGAAGTTCAAAACATGGGACTATGCATAGAGCATTAAGCAAACAGTGTCATCAGAGACCTTCAAAGGTTTTTAATTTAAGATAATCTCCTGTCCTGGTTTGCTGGGACAATTCTGGCTTACTTCTGCTATTCTCAGTTAATTATTGATGGCACCCCATTTCACCCTGGAAAGCATTCTGTTGGTATTATAAATTACATGGCAGCCTATATTGGAAGATGAGGAAAAGCTTTTTGGATGATGTTGCCCCAAATTAATCATCTCCCTGTAGTTTTTTACTGATTTTTCAAACTCCTGTCTAACCCACATCTAATATATGATCTGTATTCTCACCAAATGATATTTCTAAAAACCAGATCTAGTGATGTCATATTCTAGCTTTAAAAAACTTTCAATGGTCTCTCATTTACCCCAAGATAAACTTTAAACTCTTTAGTATGATATATAAGATACTCCTTGTCCCGGACATGAACTATCTGTTTGTATACATTAAATACAAATACTTCTTCAGCCATAGAAACTATGTACAAATCTCAGATGTGCAATGCCATGTCAGATGTCTATGCCTTTTTGTATGTACATGCTGTTCCTGGTGACTTCAATGCTATTGGCCAGCATTGATCCACCCGAAGAATAGTTACTCTTCTTTTTTTCCCAAGATTTTTATTTTATTCTTTTTAAAGAAAGGGGAAGAGAGAGAGGCAGAGAGGGAAAGAGACATCAATGTACAGTTGCCTTTCACCTGCCTCCAGCTATGGACCTGACTGGCAACCTGGTTACGTGCCCTGGCTGGGGAATCGAATCAACAACCTTTGGGTTTGCAGGCCGGTGCCTTATCCACTGTGCCACCAGCCAGAACCCACATTGCATGTTTTGCTTACATGTCTGTTCACCTGGCTTAGCTGTGAATTCTCTGAGAGTTATAATCTAGTCTCATCTGTGCCTCATCATAACTATGCTTATTCAATACATTCTTATTGAGCTGAATTTATTAAAAATTAGGTGGGCGGGAAAGAGGGTGGTGTGGGAGAAGCTTCCCAAACAGAGGATAGAATTTTCTGAGGCAGATAGGAACAAAAATATCAATATTGGGCAGTATCTGGGAACTGAAAACTGTTTTATGTATCTGGGTATTAGGGTAACTATGGGTGAAGAGGATCAGGAAGGAAAATGTATCTGAGTAATTTTAAGTTAGGAACACACACACATATATATATATATATATACACACACACAAATATATTTTTTTCTAGAAAAATAGATAATCCACAGGATATGTGTTTCTAAATTAAAATTACACACACATACATATACATACACATACATACATACATATATGTATATACATATATATGTATATATATATATATATATACACACATACACATACATACATATATATATGTATGTGTGTGTATGTATATGTACATGTATGTATACATTTTTCTATCCAACAGAGCCACACTGGCCAGGGCTAGAAAGTATATGTTAAAAGGGACAAACAGATTAAAAGATTAATTCATGTGCTATCTTAGTGGGTAATGGCTGGGTAACTACCATGTACAAGCATTGTGCAAAGCAGCACTGTGCACTCTGGCTGGAAGGATAGCCGTCAACAGTGGTTCCTCACTCATGCACTTCTCAGCATTCCAAGTAGAGGCTCCAAGAAGACAGATCTCAATTATGAAGGGGTGAGGCGACTAACTTTTAATGAGTATCTCTACTCTGTTCATACGTTATTTTACAGAAAAGGAAGCCAAGGATAAGGTCAGAGAAGACACAAATCAGTAGCAGAAACAGCATGATTCAGAATGTACACAGACATGACCATAGGCCTAGAGGGCTCAGGGCTCAGTTACCTTATTTGAAAAACCAGAGTAGAAGATACCTCACTGGCTATTGGAAAACATTCATTGACTGCCTCTCAGTAAAATTGCTTGTACTGATGCAATTTTAATGAATGTCAGAAGGAAATGAGAGGATCAAGAATATTTTTTTTAAATGAATTCAAACACAGACTTCAAACACAATGAAATTGAAATGATCCCTGACCTGTCTCCAGTAGAGGGATTCAAGGCATTAGATTCTGTAAGCTCCTGGATCTATTCTGGACCAATAGGTTTAGAACTTGAAAAGCCGGGAGATAGGAGGCTCTGGTAAGGAGGTCTGCCTTCCAGAAGATACTTTCTGGCTGACTGCCCTGGGATGTTTTCTGGGACTTTGGTGAGGAAGGGGGTTAAGTTAAAACAATCTCAAGGAGCCTTAGAAGTTACAACAGAGATCACTAGATCTTGGGAAGTACAATAGAATAAGTCCAAAAACTTTTTTAACCACTAGCCTATGAGATAGTAGTCTGAGCTTTCAGCAAATTTTGCTTACTTCTTGGTGATAGTTTATTTTATGTATGATTTTTTTTCTCAGAAGGCACATTGCCAATCTCAGCTAATCTTGTATGGTATAGTCCTTCCATAGGGATTTGGAGAGTAGGGATAATCATATACACTTGCCTGAGGAGACACATGACAAGGTGGGTATGAATTTTCTCCCATAATGAGTTTGTAGGAAAATGTTGTAGTTCTGGAAGGGAAAACAGAATATATATAGTGAAATATATATGAAATGAACAGATAATATATATGTGTATATATGTGTATATATACATTAATGTGTACACACACACATATATACATATACATATACATTACATATACATATACATATATATATATAGAGAGAGAGAGAGATCTACCTGGAAAATAGTTACTCTTCTTACAAGAATCTTTTCTTGAGCCTCAGAAACTGAAAATTTCCTCTTCATTCTACCATTGTACAATCTAAGAGATTGATAGTCATCATCCCAGAATATAAGACTATAAGAAAGAAAATTTATGAAAGAATATAGATATATAAAATAATATATATGTATATATGAGAAACAGATTTAGAATATTCATTATAGTTTTTTAAATTATTTACTTTCTAATTAAGAGGCATAGAATCTGGGGTTATGGAAAAGACACTAATATTGCCTTCTGCTGTGACAGGTAATTCAATACAACATAGCCCCACCAAAGAGCTCTGGTAGGAAGGCAATACTTTTAAACAAAGCAGCTATCTTGTTTAGATAGGAAAGTCTGCTTTGCATGCTTCAGGAATGCATCAACCATCACCATTCAGGCTATAGACAACTATGTCCAGTAGCTAGTCTTGTGAGCTCATCTCTTTACTGCCAAGGTAAAAAAGTAACTTGTTTGATATGACAGGAACTATATCTAAGATAGATGGTTCTTTTTCTAGTTGTGAGTTCATGCTTCAACAGGCCCATGACCCATATATATAATAGGTTATTGTTGTGTTCAATGGTAATTGTAGCATAAAAATTGGAGTATTTTAAGACTTATCCAGTGCTTAGTGTAGCAAGCAGTTGCTTGCTACATGGGTTCCCTGAGTCATACTTCATGCTTTATTCTAATTCAAAAGGTTGCCCCATGTGCAAGGCTATCTTGTGAACTGAAGTAGTCATGTCTATGAATGTCCATAACCAATCTGAACAAGGACACCAAACTCTGTCAAACCAAAAGTACTTGTCATAGTATTGTTATGGTTTCTAAGATTTTGTGTCTTTTTGTTTTCCTTACTTTGTCCCTTGTCCCTCCACCATCCACTGCTCCAGCCATATTGGTTTCTTTTCATTCCTGGAACATGCTGACTTTTCTCTATCTTAGGTCCTTTTATGTGTGACATTCTTTCCACCTCCAGCATCCTCCCTTCAGGTTTTTTATGTCACGCTCCTTTTCAATACTCAAATTTTAGCTTACTTATCACCTCCTCAGAAAGATTTTTCATGGTTAACTCTATTTAGCCTCCTCTCTATTTCCAATACCCACCTACCAGCACTTCTCTATCACATTTGCCAGGCTTATTATTTGTAACATTTAACACTATTTAAAATTTCTAACTTTTAATTTTTTTAGTTATGAGCCACCTTCAACTGCTAGGAATTAAGTTTTATTCAAACAGAGACCTACATAACTTATTTATAGTTATATTCACCAGAACTCAAAGCAGTGCCAGGCATATAGTGGATGATCAATGTTTGAATGATTATATGTCTCAAGAAATAAACTAGAGCATCATCGCCACAGTGGCCTAGATTCTGCCACACACTCTGCCTAGGAATACTTAGTGCAATCAAGTAGGAATTATTCTTCCTCTCTAGGCTTATTATTTATTCTATACCATTTTGACACAGTAATTGAACACATCTAGGTTTTGGAAAGAGATGAGCTTAGTGCGATGTAGCCATCTTCCTTGTCTTTTCCCCCCAAAACTTGTCTGATGGATGCATTTCCACAGGACCTGGGTTCATTTCAACTAAGCTCCTTGGCTCTCCCACTCATTCTTAGTGGACAGAACATCATCCCTGTTCAGTGATTAATGATGTGATATAACTCTAAAATCATCAAAAGTTAAAACTTTACCCTTCCCCAGAGTTGGAGTTTGAGTAGAACAGAAGTTCTTATCAAAGCTGAACCTCACATTTATCACCATGTCAATGGGGCTCTTTATTTTGGGGGGTATAGTTTGAAATATATCAGCAACAACTTATCACTCTAGTGCTTAATCTTCCTTTATAAACCTAGTATTTTAATTCTCTGAGGGATAATTTTGTGAATATTTTTCAATAGAAAATGTGCACTACAGAGTAGCCATGTAGGCTATGTTTAAACTAGTATATCTGTTCAAGAGTAATTCAGAAAATTCCTGACTACCCAGAACTGTATCAAATTTAATTTGGGATGTGTGTCTTTTTGCATCTAGGAGTTCAAAAGACTGTAAAACAAAGGACTGTAAGTACAAACAATTCATAGACAGCATTACTTTTTAAAAGTAAGATTACATAGAAATTTTGATCTTCTTAGTATGATCTGGCAACTGAAATTAAACAAATGTATTTTCAAAATAACTTACCAAGTGAATGAGAAGAAGCTTTCTATTTGGTCAGATCCAAGGCTACCAAGTTGTGGCAAACCTGCTACTTGAGCAAAAATATTGACACATCTTGTGTACTTGCGGTTTTTATTATCTCAGTTTGCTTTCTCTAAATTCCTACACCCAACACCACCTCCCCTTG
The DNA here is from genome assembly GCA_004026585.1 of Noctilio leporinus. Taxonomy (NCBI): domain Eukaryota; kingdom Metazoa; phylum Chordata; class Mammalia; order Chiroptera; family Noctilionidae; genus Noctilio; species Noctilio leporinus. Next base: position 403,617 of record PVIW01000681.1, on the reverse strand, counting down.
AGAACACATACTTAAGGCAAAACCCCTCTTCTGCACTACAGCCTCTTCAAATTCACCTTGGACGATGCTGACCTGTAAGTACTTTTATAAGCAATGTTTAGATTTCTATATGCACCATTGTATATATGTTTTCTTTGGAAGGGCAGGTGACATCTTTATTGGCAAAGACTGTTTTTTTCTGCCTAGGTACTTATTCTTCTTGTGTGAATCTGGTGAGTAGAAAGGCATCACTATTTGTTTGATTCTGCTCTTAATTCCACTTGCTTCTAATCGAGAAGTAAAAGGGCCCAAATTAGATATTATCAAGAATACCATGTAACTACCATGGTTAAAGCAAATATTTGTATATTCCTTATTTGATTCTTGAAGTTTACTCATCTAGTTTTATTCTAGTTTAACTTGAAAAAGGAGACACACATGAAAATATTCAACACCATACCTGTAGGTGAAATTCTTTTCTTCAAAAGTTTTATTTTAGTTGTTCTAATTTAAGTCTAGTAATTAGACATTTTAAAGCCCAAAGTGTAAATTCTAAGAGTTAATTCTAAGAGAGCCTTTTTCCCTTACGTAAGTTTTCTTGTCAGGTTATTTTGAACATGTCATCTTTTTTTTGCCTTTTTCATAGCTTCACTTACAGGTTTTTAAAAAGTATACATTCACAGCTTTGCCAGGTTATCTCTCTTATTCTCAGATGTAAAACTGATTTTAGAAAAAGAAAATAGGAAGGTTTGCATGAGTTTCCCCCATCCCCCCAGCAGGATTACCTGTTTTTCTGCAATGTAACAGCTTTGGAACACAAAGACATTTGAAATAGGCATCCTTGATACAAATTGCAGATTACTTTCTCATTACTCTTGGCTGTGTACTCCCAAATCAATAGAAATTCATGAGATCTGAAAATTATATCTTGCAGCATATTTTTTTTCAGCCTGACTTTATTGATAAGGTTATAATCCTTCTGCACCAGTTTAGCAAGTTCAGGTGGAGAAGTATTAACATTGACATTTGAAAATGAATGTGTTAGGTGGGAGAGGCAGAGAAGATGTAAGGTCCTCTTTATGTTTCATGGACTGCATGAAGCCTGCCAGATATTTTGCTGAAAAGCCCTGCTAATGCTCAATTTGTTCCTGTCGCGTTTCCCATGTTCAAGGGAACAGACTCATAAAAAGTGGAGACAAAGTAAAGTTCACTGTTTTCCAATTAAGGAACTGCTGATTTGGTCATCAAAACTCAGAGCTCTGCTACAAAATCCCAGGCAGTTTTGTAACTACAGTGGCCATAGACTAATTTCTGAAGGTCCGACACTGGGTGCTTTATTAAAAATAGATTCTGAACTTACTCAGAAGGGCTCCACCTGCTTTTGTTCACTATACTATAACACGGAACAAGAAACCAGTTGTTTCCACATCTTTTCTTCTTGGCAAACCACGAATCCATGCTGCAGGGATCATGATTCCTTCCTTCAACCACACTCAAAGAAGAGGCTGTTATTAGTCTGTCCTTTCTCTGTCTAGCCCCGTCACTGTTAGAAATCTAAAATTCCCTGTTTTCACATCTAGATGGATTTTTTTCCCCATAAGAAAGGCATCTCCCCTAATTTGATTTTATTCCACGCTTTTCTGCAGCCCCTCAAAACTTACAAGATCTCATCATCTGTCATAAACTTTTTCTATCTCCTTCACTTCTCTCTTATTGGTCTCTTTTCTTGTATGTAGGATGATGTCCCCTCTCCTGAATCCACTGCTTCCCTTGCAGCTCTATGGAATTGGTGCTGTTTTTTAAGTGGCATACTCCATCTGCCACACATCCCAGATATCAGATTGTTTCTTGATTCTAGTTGTCATTTCCAGAACTTTCTCCCTCAAAGAACCCCTGTTTATTTAAAGGGCTGACACCACATATAACCACCAGCTATCCCATTTCATTGCTGCTATCTACCAACCTTCCAATTTTAGCCGCACATTCTGTTTTTCTTTCGACCCTTAATTTGGGATAACATTCGTGGTAACATTAACAGTCATGAGGATGATCCATTGTAAGTCTTGGGCTTTCATACTTTTATTCTCAACCTCAGCCAGTCAGGCCTATTATCATTGCTTAGCTATTCCCATTAATAACCATACCATCTTTCAAAAAATTCAAAAAATCCAATTTTAACTCTCTCAAGCACCATCTTCTACATTGTATGCTCATGTATTGCATTGCACTTGTAATACCAGCATACTCCATTTGAACTTCTAATGTATTTATCCTACCATTTTCCACTCTTTCCTATGTGTATACTCATTTTTCCTTTCCCCCAGCATAGGCTCCATGGCCCATCACTGTAGTCGCTCATTTTTACCTATTTCCACTTTTGTTGCACCCTTCCCCACCATCACCATCACTCTCACAAAAGCCAAACATGCCTTAAAACCACCTCTCTCTTCCTACTCTCTTCTCAATTCCACAAAGCAGTGCACAGAGAAATCATGCAACTTTACCTCTAAGACGCCTTTTAAATTTGTGACAACAAATTTGAGAACTTGGAACTATTCAGAAATGCCCACATACTCCTAGTCAAGTCGTGGCAGAATATTCTACTTGTTTTCTTTCTTCAGACCACACTCTCAGTGAAGAATTTATCACTGGAAAATAAGCAGGAATGTCCTTCATCTATATCTGCTCATTCATACCGTGTATGTTTTTTCCAGTCTTTTATTATCTGGTATTATTTTCATAATTTACTTATCTTGAAATTGTTTGTATATAGATAGGTATGTTCTTTTTTTCCTTATGTTTTCTACCCTGTGACTCCAACTTTGTCTCTATCTCTCAGGTTGGCCTATCAGTTTCAGGACAATTTTCCCAGGGCTTGGGCTACTCTTAATAAGACCATCTTCACAGCCTGCCTTGACTATTATTTCTTTAAGCCTTAAAAGACTTTTCAGTATTAAACTGCACCTCTACCTCACTGGAAAGACACTCTCAGTAATGGTGAGCAATGTAGCAGTATTTATTAAATAAGTTTTCATTGCATTTATTTATCCAGTAAATAAATAATCAATGATCTACACTAAGATAGATCAATGGAAAGAAAAGAAGAAAAAGAAATTATAGCATTATTCAATCTATAATGGCAACAATTTGGAAGCAACTTAAATGTCTATTAAATAACATTTTATTCTCCAAATGAAGGATGCAACTGATATCCGAATGCCTTTACTATGTATGTAACGTTAAGGATAATTAAATATATATAGATATAGATATATATTAAATCTAATCATACAGATTGAGCTCTACAACTTTTGTCTCCAAAGGTACCTTTAAAAAAGTGAGAGTGAGAGAAACTGAGAAAGAAGAAGGAAGAAAGAAAGAAAATTAAAATTTAGGATGTGCTGGAGGAGAAAGAAAGGAGAACAAGGGAGTAAAACGAACAAATGAAATTGGTAAAGGATAAGATAGGCGGAATACAATTCCAAAGAGCACATCAAGAAGGTGGTAACCCAGTCCCAGCCAACTGACCCCATAACGTAGTCCCTGAGATGCAATTCATGAGGCTCTCAGTGAAGTCCCTGGCTTGGCTGCTGGCCATGGCAAGAGCTCTAAATCTGTGAGCTCTGTCTCCTGTGCCCCTGGCCCTGAGGGTGGCCTGGGAGGAATTTACTGGTGGGCTTCGCCTCAGAGATTCTGACTCAGGAGAACTGAATTGGGGTCCTAAGGATTCTGGTGGAGATACTCATTTAGGGGCATGTAATGCAAACATACCAATTGGAAAGGCAACATAATTGAGAACCCCCTGCAACCCCTCCATAAGCACTAAGGTGTTTCAAATACGTGCATGAGGGACTTTTTACTGTCACTGATGGCTTGGGAGTGGAAAGGTGAATATGTTACCTTCTGTCTTCTCTCCTAAGGGAATTATCCCAGTGGACAGCTGCCTATCAGACCTGCTTTTAAAACCTCGCTTGACCTTAGGCTCGGTGTGTACTGAGTCTGGAAGCTTGCTTGGTTTTTAATCATCAGTTTGCATGTTTCTCTACCTCCTCTCCGTACCCCCTTCCTGTGCACCCTCAACAAGGGTTCTCATTTAGTGGCTGCAGCCAAGCAGATCAATGGGGTGCGAGAGACAGTTCTACTGTTGGCTAATTTCAAGGCTGCTAGAGACATGGAGCGGGATGTTACCCTGATTGGAGCTCCCTGCGGCCCCTCACACCAGAGAGGGGCTGAGATCCCCTCAAATCTTGGCCGAATGAAAAGGCCAGACTTGCCCTTGACCCAGCAGGGACCTACAGGGAGTGGAGTGTGCGGTACACAGCAGCAGCGCGCCTCACGAAAGCTGAAATGTAGAGTCACCTCTGTGAGTCTACAAGAGCACTGTGAAGACTGTGTCCACATTTGATCCCCACGATTGCCTCACGCTGTCCAACCTTTGCCTGCCCGGGGTGTCTGGCGCTGGCTCTCAACAGCACTGTGTCTGCCCTCAGAACCGCAGCCCTAATGGAATCTGTTAGCAAGTTTTATTTAGAAGAGCAGAGGCACTGGCATTAACCAGTGGCTTACTGACAACTGAGAAAAGCATTTAATGGAACCCAAACAGAACTGAAGCATATATATAAGCTATTATGTTTAGAGAAAGGGGAAGAGAAGGAGGAAGAGAGGGAGAGAGACATCAATGTGTGGTTGCCTTTCACCTGCCTCCAGCTGGGGACCTGCCTGGAGACCTGGCTAGCAACCCAGGCGTGGTCCCTGACTGGGAATCGAACCAGCGACCCTTTGGTTCTGAAGCACATTTAAAAAGGACATCTTCCTCTCCTACAATCAGCACCTTTTTCAGTTAAGAGAAACTCAAGTGTAGGCTTCCATTTTCTGAGCCTCCTGTGATATTATCAAATGAGAAGCTTTTTTTTTTTTTTTTTCCAAATTGATGTTTTTCAAACTTTCCATTTCCTACACTGGCACTTTCAAGGTTTCCTTGAACACAATTTCCACTTACGAAATTGACACTTTTTATACATTTCCATGGTTGCATTATAACCTCTTATGAAGATAAGACCAAAGGTCTAAATCTGAGGGGGACTTTTGTGACAGAGGGGCACCGACCCGATCCCCTTGTCCTTCAGCGCACCGTTAGTTGCCGGATGGCTGATCCAACTCTCTGTCTTCACCTGAGACCCATTTTATCCCTTCTGTACACAAAGGCCGATCACAGAGTCAGCAGCAGAAAACGTTCTCCTGCAAGCGGTGGAGCCCTGCAGAAGAACTACCTGCATTGCCAGCAGAGGGCGTCCGCCCCTCACCGGTAACAGCTACCTGCGCTATTCCCTGGCTGTGCACAGCAGGACTCCCACCCACACGTAGATTTTTTAAAGTGCATTGCTCCAGGTTCCAGGTGAGCTGACAACCAGTCTTCTCATTTGCTACCTGCAAAATGCACTGCATCACAACCCTGGTACAGAAATAGTCTCTTTATGGTTTTGTATAGTTCCCCTGAATCATCAACATAGCAGAATAACAAATACGATTTTTTTCCTCATAAAATAGCTGTGTTTTCCTAGCAATGACAGTGCTTTCAATGCAGTGTCAGATGCAGCTCTCGGAGTTACTCAAAACTGATGAGTAGCCACCTGAAAATGGGTTGTTTTATGTAAAATTATTGAAGCCTTTTTTTATTTTTTAAACTCTTAACAAGTACACTGCAAACACCCCGTGGACAGATGACCAGCCTAGTCCCTCCTTGTCACAGTCAAGCAAGTGTTACAAGGCAGGAGGGCTGGGGATTTGATATTGCAGCCCTGAGGGACTGCTAATTGCCCTTGGTCACTTTCCTACGTGCCAACAACATGACCATTTGCAGAATTTTTTTATGTGGAATCAAAAGGCAAGTTGGCTCAGAATTTCAGGCTGATCCTCCATCCCCCTCCTCCTGCAAAACACTCATTATAACAAAGAAAGAGGTTCAGGTTTTGGCTATTTAACTTCACGTTGGATGAGGTAGAAGTAGAGTCTATTATAGGACCTGAAATTCCAAGCTATTTAGTCACTGATTAGTTTTCAAGTGAATTCTTTTTCAGTGACACAGATAGTTTACTTCTTCCATAGTTCACCATGAGACCATCAGGTCGGTTCACAGTTAATCATCATTCTTTCAACAAATACTTGTTGGACATTTATAACATACGGACTACAAGGGGATGTGGGGACAAATGAAAACACAGCATGATCTGGGTCATGAAAGGTTTAAATTCCAGTAGGATATTAGTTGAATGTAATATGAGGTTGTAACTCAGAATTCAAGTATCACCCTGAAATCTTGAGTTTGCCACCTGTTAGCTGAACAAGTTCATTAGCATACTTAACCATGATTTTTTAAATTACAAAAAGGGGATAATAATAGTTTCTACTACATGAAATAGGTTTGGTGGATAATTACTGTATGGCATAATTTTTGTAAAGAACTAAGTATATGAGGGTGGCACCCCAAAAAACAGAATTATCTTCTGGAGAGAGGGCCCCTTGTAACACAGGATTCCCCTGCTAGATGACTGTTTTAGGAACCCATCTGTATCAGTGCACCAGCTGGTGTTGTTGTGAGAGGCTGTGTTCAGCTTCAGTGAATTACTTTGAAGACTCTTTAATGCATTTGCACACTTCATGATGGATAATTTACATGAGCACATGCCCACACCTCATTGAGTGTTTAGCAGTTTTTGACCAAAACTGGTGGGGGTCCCCACCCTACCTATTCACCCAATTTCTCCCCAAGTAACTTTTTTTCTTTTCCTGGATGAATAAAAGTCTTCTAAGGGAAACTTTTTGCAGATGTGAAAGGGGTGAAACAAAAATGACAGAGGCACTCAAAGGTGTCAAAATCAATGAGTTCAAAAGCTATTTTAGGCAGTGGGAAAAACATCTCGATAGGTGTATTGAATCAAATGGAGGGTACTTCAAAGATGACCGATGTTTAAACGTGCAAGAATAAACACACCAAATTTTTATACATAAATTCCATTTTGGAGGGTCCTCCCTCATATAGAAAGTGTTGCAAAAGTTTGACTATTATACTATTAATCATAATCCCAATGTCACAAGTGTCCATACAAGATCTATCCAGAAAGTATCAAGCCAATGTCCATATTATTAAAACACTTGCATGACCAATACTTCTGGGACAGACCTTGTATACTTGTATATAAAATATGTAATCTTTTCTCATTTAATTAAAAAATTGCATATCTCTTATATTATGAATGTAAAAGAATAAGTGTGCTTCTTGAGTCTAGAGATGAAGTCTTAATTGCATTTAGATCTTTAACTATCCTACCTTTACAATGTTTCAATGCTTGTCAATTTTATATGCTGATTAACAGATTAAATGAGAATTCTCCCAATACATTTGGGTAAAATTTCCAAAGAACTCAAAGATAGTGCTTTGTAAGTCAATGTCTTTATAACCTAAAACTCTAAGTAAGTAGGAAATGCCTACTTACTTGCTAGGCAAGATGAGACAAGCACCTCAACATCTTTCAATATCAATTTTTCTCATCTGTGAAGTGAGATTAATATTCCTTTTCTCCAAAATGTTGTTTTTAATATTAAATACAATTACATGCGTGATAGTGTTAACATTGTGCAGAACACATAGTAAGCATGCAATATTCAGTTATTGTAACTAAGATCAGAGCACGAGTCATCACAGTGTTGAATAAGTCTTCTTGCCACCAGCATGAGTTGCAACAAAGGAATTTTGAGTGTTGGCTCATCTGAGGAGACATTGGAGATGGAGCTGGGCAAATTGGCCAATAGGAATGAAAGATGAGCTATGATATAAATTATTTCCTTTATTCCCTGTGATTTTTAAGAATATTGTGAATACCAGTATATCTGGCTTGATGTGCACACACTTACCTACCTAATGACAGAAAGCAAATACAATAGCTGTTAGCATCTGTTGATGATTTATTTTGTACTGGACTCTAGCCTAAGCCCTTTGCAAAGTCTATACCATTTGAACCTCCTGACCATCTCAAGTTAGATACTATGATTACCTTCACTTTACAGAGGTTTTAAGACTTTTGTGGATTTGATCACAGAGTTTCTTTAATTGTTAAGACCTTTGATCCTAGGTTTAATTAAGACCTTTGACTATGACTCGACCCCAGGTTTTATTTGACCCTGGTACTTGCCCTCTTAACTATTATTCTATACTCTGCACCAAAACATCAGCAACAATCCTGATTTTGTTCTCAGGGTTTTGACCTCTTAATCTATCCTGTGTATAATTTATAATATTCAGAAAAATTATAGCCAAGTTCAAAAAAGAAGTAAGTTCTTGGTTTCTTTACAAATTTCTAAACATTTTAAGTTAAAGAATCACAAACATAGCTTAAGCCTTTTTACTAAAAGGTCATAACAACCCTGGCTGGTGTGGCTCAGTGGATTGGCACAGGCCTAGGAACCCAAGAATCACTGGTTCGATTTCCAGCCAGGGCACATAACCACGTTACAAGCCAGGTATCCAGCCAAGTTCCCCGCTGGAGGCAGGTGAAAAGCAACCATACATTGATGTCTCTCTCCCTTTCTTCCTCCCTCCCTGCCCTTCTCTCTAAAAATAATGAATAAAATCTTTTTTTTAAAAAAGGTCATAACAGCAAATCCAGCCCTTTAATCTCTTGGTTCTATGGATCATGTATGGTGGAGGATGACCAGGTAAGGGAGTATTAAGGCAGTTGTTATTCAGTCTTTTGAAGAACCAGTATATAGCTAGCTATCTCTGCTCCCTCCCAGTCTTGCACTTATCGTGAGCCTTTGGCATGAATTTGGAAGATATTTTTTTATGGACATGAGTAAGGGACATAAAAAAATGAATAAAAACAAAACACACTCATGTAGCTTAAAAGACATTTTTGTAGAAAACAGCTTCAATTGCCATTGTGTTTTGACGTTCTCAATAGAGACCACTTATGTTGCAAGCAGATGACTAAAGGTTTGTGAAGTTACTGCAAGCATTTTATGCAGAGAGCTAAAAAACACAAAAAAGGTGAGCATGGTTAAAAAAATAGCTTTTGTAAAATCCACCCTGTAACATTTCTGCCAAGTGATTTTGTATATTAGTATTCACAGCTTGGACTTTCAAGGGGCAATTATGCTTTTAGCTCTCCTTCACAAGTTCAAGTATGAATCAGGAAACCAGAAAGGCATCCTGTGCTTGTCCTGAGAAAGATGCTCATGAGTGTTCTTAAGTGTGTCAGAATATCAGCTTATATTGTGTTATTTAACAGAAGAAGTGTATTAATAATATTTCTCAGAAGTTGTGTGCAAATGTTATGCCACATTTGACCACAGAGTCTTAGCATAATCAACACTTGAAAAGATTGGAATGTAAGAACAAGCTTAAAGCATTTTACTCCCAGAATTTGCCTTAGCACTGTTCTCTCAAATCTTCCTTCCAATATTTTGGACAGATCCCAAGGGTTTCCTATCAGGTTTGGTTATGGAAAAGTCTAGTTGCATTTAATCCAAGGGAAAATGTAATGCCTTTTCAGATTAAAGCTTTTACTTTGCTTGGCTCACTGGTTAGCCTTTTACTTATCCTCCATCTTGACTTTAAGTTTTCACTCTAGTGTTAGATAGTTTTCATTAGGTTAAGCATTAAGTGTATTTATGGAAAACTTTTGGGGGGGAGTTGGTACTAGAGATACAGAAATTAATCAGACCTGTTCCTTTTTTTAAACACTTAATTTTTTTTAAAGAAATTATTCATTATTTTTAGAGAGAGGGAAAGAGATGGAGGAAGAAAGGGAGAGAAACATATTCAATGTATGGTTGTCTTTCACCTGCCTCCAGCTGAGGACCTGGCTGGAGACCTGGCCTGCAACTCAGGCATGTGCCCTGACTGGGAATCAAACCGGCAACCATTAGGTTTGCAGGCCGGTGCTCAATTCACTGAGCCACACCAGCCAGGGCCAGGCCTGTTCTTTATTAAAATTAAATTAAATTAAATTAAATTAAAAATTATAGTACGATGCAAAAGAAAGACATTCAAACAATTCCATTATAATTTCACATGATATGAGCAACAATGAAAGAATCAATAAATGTACAACAATAACAGACATAGAAATCAGTTCTTCCTAGAGTAGATTTCAGGGAATGAGTTCACAGAGAGAAGATGAGCTGTACTTTGACTCAGAAAGTCAGGTAAAATAGAGGAGCTCTAGGAACCACTGATAATGTGCACATAGGTGAAAAGAACAGAAATAGTCTAAATTTTCACAGAATGACAAGTAGGTATCATCTAAAATTAAATGCTAGCTAAATATATTAGAGTATAAGCCAAAAATAGGCATTCTGTATTTGGGACCCAATCTCTATTGGGAATATTTTATTACCCTGTGTTCTTTGCAAAAGAGTAAGCACAGTTGAATCCATGCGTTATGGTATCTAGCGTGAGAACTTCAGGAAATTCAGAAAGAAAGGTCCATAGCATAAGAATTCTTAAAAGAGACTTGAAAACTTATGGAGATGAATATATTATTCTTTCTAATTTTTGCACTAATTATTGTTGCTAGCTATGTATAAGATACATGTCAGGCATTTAAAAGTGAATGGCAGAGTTACTCCTTTTAAGAAACTTTCAGGCATGCTGAGGATGTAAAAAATGTGGGAAGTTTCATAAAGACAGGGTAGAATGCATAAAGTTCAGAATATGGGATCATTATTCCTAAGTAAAAGGTCAAGTAGACTCCTTCATGCTTTAGTAAATGGCACTGAACTGCAGCCACAAAAGATGTAATGTTGATACATTATTGTTGATGTGAGAAGCATCCAAACCTGTTGTGAATTTTTATGAGTTTATTTCATCCAAACTAATGTCAGAGGCTGGGGAGCAAGATAGCAAGTGCTCCTGAGAATAAGAGTTTTGCAGCTTCTTTTATGCATTTGAAATTGAGAGGACATAAGGAAGGCTGGAGAGAGCAAGTTAAGGATTGGATTTCAGGAGAACTAATAAGATTATGTGCCCTCTTGAGGGGTAGTACCCATTCTGAGTGGTATTACTTATGGTCTTTCTAAAGTGTGTTAACCTAGATGCTTAAGAACCATGGATGGGGCTGACTTAAAACCTTTCACTGAAGAAGGTTTAGGCCTGTGGTGTCACTTCTCAGTCAGGAATTTATATGATCAGATCACCCCTTGAGGTTACTTTCCGTAGGAGTCCTTTTCTTTTCATCCACATAAGGCAGGGAGGAGCTCAGGCAAAAGTATAAAAGTGAGAAAGTATAGGCATACCTGGGGTACAGTGAGGAATCTGGCCCATGCAGGTGAATAGGGGAAATAAAAGTGGGAATTACTCATATGTTGTGAGTGTAGAATAGATGGCCTTAGATGTCCTGCAGGGCATTTTATTGGCAATCAGAGGAGAATCATGGATTATTTTTTTAATTTAAAACTAACGTGAACAGAGTGTATGTCAGGAAACAGTATGGCAACAATGAGATGGGTGAATTGAAGAGGGAGAAGCACCAAGGGCAGTTAGAAGGTGACTGAAAGAGCTCCAGAAGGAAGTCCTGAGGGTAACAGAAAACCATGTAGGTAGGATGGAACAAATTTGGAAAGTATCACATGATGGGAGGTGATGGTGGTGGTTAAAATGAGATGAAGAGAAATCAGAGGAAGAACCGGTTGTAAGCTAAGGAGAAGGTGAGAGCTGCCTACATTAAGGTGTATCCCATATTCACCTTTAAGGGCTGGTTGAGCTGCGTGTGGCACTAAAATACAATTACATAGATTTAGAGTATGTGTTGGCAGTTATAAGAATGAACTCCATGCAACAAACTGGTAGCCAATTGGTCCTCTGGAAAGGACGTTATTTGAAAAAAACAAGCCTTCAAAAGATAAGACCTTAAGTAATTTACCTCTACACAGATATGCTTCAGGTTTGAACTGTGCGAGCAGATTTTGACACACAGTTTCTGCGTTTACATAATGCAAGTGGTATGTTTTGTAAGAAGCTTGGCAACGAGGAGTTTTGTTTGGCCCAAAATGTTAACTCTTCCAACAAGAACACTGACCCCCAATTAATTATTCCTTATTTTATTGTCACAGAATGCTCTCCTTACAGGAAGGAAAGAACTGTCACTCCTGCCCATTAAAGTGAGCTGTAACATTACTGTCATGGAGATAAAAAATGGCCAAACATCATAATGGTTCAATCTATACATACACAGTAAGAGTGACGTACATTGAGTAAAGCACAAAGGGAACCTGAGTTCTGGTCCTAGTTCTCCCATTAGCTGGACCTATGATCACTATCAGTCAGATCAATTGCAATACCTGCAGTTCTCTAGGAGAGAACCCTAGAATTATGGAGCTGGGAGATACTGATGAGAGAAGCTTCTTTCATCAGAACAGGCAGCCATTATTCATAGTGGTATCATCACTCGTTCAGCATCAACTATAGGCCACTGTAGGTTGAAGTGGTGAAAGATAATAGATTCTAAATTCAAGTGGCCTTGGTTTGGATCCTGGCCCTATCGCTTGGTCAGAGAGTCTAGGCAGTTAACCTCTCTACTTCACAGTTTCCTTATTGGCAAAATAAGCATAGAAAAGCACCACCTAACAGGATTGCCTTGACAATGAAAACAGTTAACCTATATAAAGTGTATAGAATAACATCTACTGCATAATAAGCACTGCCAACCAGTTGCCATGTTTTTCACTAACATGAGAAAGTTCTTTGCGGGAAGATTCTTGCTGCCTCCACTTTTCATTCAGTCCTAATGGACTAGTGCTGAGCTGTCAGCAGTGAACTCTGAAACTATGTACAAATGCCTGGGGTTGGGAATCAATAGTGACAGTAGCTAATTGTGGTGCTTGAACATGGGGCATCTTAATTGAAATAAATCAATGGTATCAAGGAATGGGATAAAGGCCCACTTGGGGAGGTTTAAAATGGAAAATAACAGGGACTAAACTACACTTTAAAACATTTGATCGACTCATCAGCCAGTAGAGAACAGAGTGTTTTATTACAGAAAGGTAACCAAGCAACTACTGTACAGAAAGGCAGCCATGTTTCAGGAATTGCAGGTGGTGTTGAAAGCACTTAGGTTAACACTGGGCCCAATTAGTGGTGGGATATACTCTCCAGCCACTTAGCCAAGGGGAAGTTAAAAGAAGCTATTGAAATCTGAGAATATGTGAGGGGAAAAATCAGCATCAAGGTCAACTGCTAGTAATGAAGAAATTCAGTTTTGCTTCTCAGTGCTTTTCCATTTGTCACTTGCCCTTTCTCTCAGCCCTTAGCTCCAAGAGGAAATTTCCATTCTCCCAGCCACAAATGTTCTCCAGATTTCTGCAAGAGAGAAATGGCCCCTTCTAAGGGGAATCCATGGCAATGGAAGAAACTCAAATTAAAAAATAAAGAAAGAAAAGAAAAGAAAGAAATTGCTCATTTGTCTTGGTGCATAGCTGACAATAGGGACAATACTAAATCCAGGTTCTGCCTTCACATACAAAAAAAGTTTGTGTAAAAAGCTTTGTGGAGGGTATCACAGAAATGAATAATCCATTTTATTCTAAATTTTGAAAATCAGCGTTTGCTTACTCACAATACTCTTGTCACTTGGGTTTCTGCCTCTGATTGTAGCATCCAGGTCAATGATCAATAAACTCATTAGGACTTACAAGTTTCTTTGATTAATATTCCTTGTCTAATTCCCCAAGAAATGTACTATATCTTCTGGCTTAATGAAGACAGGGCTGAGTTATTTAGGTGTTGGTTAGTGAGGCTTATTTGCATATAATTAACTAGATTCTCTGTGTTTATAGCAAGCAGTAAAAACTTTGTACCAGAACGGGGTAGGGGGTAGGGAGAGGTAGAGGCAAAGATGGGGAGCAGCTTAGACAAGAACCTAGTATAAAGGAACCATGGACATGGACAACAGGTGGGATTGACTTTGGGGGGAATGGGTGGGAGGGTGGGGGGACAGAGGGGAGCAAAAAGGGGATGGATGTAATACAACAACAATAAAATTAAAAAAAAAAACAAAAAACAAAAACAAAAACAAAAAAACTTTGTACCAATGAATGTACTTCCCACCGTGTCCTATATGATTAACCAAATGCTTTTGTTCCACTAGAATCTTTTAAATTAAGAGACATTATTTTTCTATCAATTAAAATCTGGCATACACATTAAGAAATCAATTGGACTCTTTCTTGAGAACAATTTTCATATTTCTCCTTTTTAAATTAATAAAATTTTTGGAGAGTAGTTTTAGGTTCACAGCAAACTTGAGTAAAAATTATGGAATTGTCACATACTTTTTCCATACAAGCACAACCTCTTCACTCTCAAGATCCCACACCAGAATGGTCCATTTACTATAACTGAGGAAGCTACATCAATGCATTATTATCACCCAAAGGCTATAGTTTTAATTACAGCTCACTTTTGGTGATGTACAGTCTATGGGATTGGACAAATGTAAATTGACATGCATCCAACATGGTAGTAACAAACAGAATAGTTTCACTGCCTTAGCATCCTCTTCCCTCTGCCTATTCATTCCTCCCTCACTCCCCCAACCCCTAAACAACTCCTGATCTTCTTACTGCGTCCATAATTTTACCTTTTCCAGAACATATCTAGTTAGAATCATATAGTTTGTACCCTCTCTGATTGTCTTATTTCCCTTAACAATTTACATTTATAATGCTCCTGCATCTTGTCATGGTTTGATAACTCATTTATTTGTGGTACAAAATAAATTTCATTGTCTAGATGCAGCATCATTTATTTACCTATTAAAAGAAAAGTTGGTTGCCTCTACTAGTTGGCAAATATGACTAAAACTGCTATATATATCCATATGCAGGTTTTTGTATAAAGATCAGTTTTTAATTTTTGGGGGGAAACAACAAGGAATAATTGCTGGATCGTATTGTAAGAGAATGTTTAGTTTTGTAAGATACTGCTAATCTGTCTTCCAAAGGTCTATATAGTTTTGCATTTGCAGCAGCAATGAATGGGAGTTTCTGTTGCTCCACATATTTGTTAGCATTTGAGGTTGTCAGTGTTTTAGGTTTTGGCCTTCCCAGTAAGTGTGTAGTGGTATCTCATTTTAATTTACAATTCCCTGATGAAATATGGATGTTGAACATCTTTTCATATGTTTATTTGCCATGTATATATCTTTCTTGATGGGGCCTGTTTAGGTCGATTTTTTATATTTAAAGTGAATTTCTGTAGACAACATATAGTTGTGTCTTCCTTGATCTACTTTGATGATTTCTTTTAGTTGTTATATTTAGACCATTAGCATTTAAGATTATTATAGACTGATTAATATTAACCACATTTTCTGCTGTTATCTACTTGTTACCTGGTTTTTAGTGTACAGTTTTATATTCTATATTCTATGTTTTTTTTCTGTTTTGTAGTTTTAATTGAGCATTTTATATTATTCCATTTTTATTCTTTCTTAGCATATCAATTATAGTTCTTTAAAAATACTTTTTCAGTGGTTGCTCTAGCATTTGAAATATATACTTATAACTAATTCAAATTTACTTTCAACTACACTATATTACTTCATGGGTAGTACAAGTATCTAGTAAGATTATGCATTTCTAATATCTTTTTCCTGTTCCTTTTTATAAGTCTTTCATCCATTCATTTACCCATAAGCTATAATCACTGACATTGTGGATGTTATTTTGAATAAACTATCTGTTAAAATAAGAAAAATAAAATATTTTATTTCACCTTCACTTATTCATTCTCTGATGCTCTTTTTTTCCCCACCTTCATGTAGATCTGAGTTTCTTACCTATCTAATTATTCTTTTCTCTGAAGAACTTCTTTTAATATTTCAGGCAACACAGATCTAATGACAACAAACTCTCTCTATTATTATTTAATAGAGAAGTTCTTATTTCTCTTTCACTTTTGAAGTATAAGTTTTCAGGGTACAGAATTTTAAGTTAGCGAGGTTATTTTTTATTAATATATTTTATTTATTTTGCTATTACAGTTGCTCCAATTTTCCCCTTTTGCCCCCTCCACCCAGTACCCCATTTCTTCCAGCAATGTCTCCCTTAGTTCATGTCCATGAGTCATGCATGTAAGTTCTTCGGCTTCTCTATTTCCTTTGTTCTTAATATCTCCCTGTCTATTCTATAACCACCAATGTGTACTTTTTTTTTTCCTTTCACATCCAGATAATTCACCATTTAATTAGTGCCTTCTGTCAGCTTCTGAAATCATATTAATACAAAGTTTTCTTTTCATTATTCCAAAATGCCTACATTAATTCACTTGTTTAAAGAATTACTCTTTTAAGTAATATAAATTGCAATATTACCAAACACATGCAAAAGAACATTTACATCCATACATATTTTTACACATATTTAAAGTGCATACTGGATTTTGAAGAGTTAATTCAAAAGTTTAAAACTGCCAATAACTTACATAATAATTACATGTTAAATGATAGTATTTTAGATATATTGTAGCAAAATTAAGCAGAATTTTTCTTCTTTAATACTTATTTTACTATGGAATGCTATTTTTGTGAAATATAACACAGAAATGATATATTGCAGAACTCACTTTTGTGAAAGTTATCCTAGAGACAGTGCCAAACCCACAGTAAAAAGTGAATTTGGTTTTTGAGTCAGATCCTCCCCACTCTAATAATACAACTCAACTTTATTTTAAGCTCCTGGAACTACAACTTATTCTTTTTGGAGTTTTCCATCTTAAATAGTATATTTATTTATTTATTTATTTAGGCTGTGCACAGGTCTTACTTCTTCCAATACCCTCTGTTTTTCCTCTACATGTGTTTTACAAGTTGAAGCCTTCGGAAATAATGGCACTTGCAGTGCTCAGCCGGTCCCCAGAGTAGAAATTATTATGTCTACTAAGTTAAGGTAAAAAATAAAAATCTCTAGGATTTAAATAATTTTGTAAAATAGTATTCTAGCTATTTTTTAGACTTGTGGTTGACTTCCTACATGGTCCTAAGCTAACCCCTGAACTATTTAAAAGTCTGTTGAGGGAGAGATTAGGTATGTTCACATTTCAATAATAAAGTTTACTATAGCATTAATTCCTTTTCCCAAGCATCCCCAATTTGGGGGCCTTCATAACTGGAAATGCATATTTCCACAATTTAGTTGAAAGAAACCTCATTGAATTTACATGCTAATATGAGAATACATATTGCCTATGTACATGAATCATATGGTTTAGCAGTTTGCAACTTCCATCCAAATTGGTCTTCATTCTCAGCATCTTTTCTAACCTAAAGATTGACTGATAGGTTCTTTTTCTCAGTACATTAAATATTTCATTTCACTCCCCCTACTTTTTCCATGGTTCCTGAACAAAAGTCAAATATTCTTTTATTTTGTTCTCTATAGGAAAGGTGTTCTTTTATTCCCTCTGGATTCCTTGAAAATGTTTTCTTTATTTTTGATTTTTTTCCAATTTGCACATGATATGTGTAGTTATACATTTTTTTTGGGGGGGGTTATTTCTTTGTATAGTATGAGCCTCTTGGATTTATGGTTTGATGTTTGATATTAATTTGGAAACATTGGCAGTCATTATTGCTTCAAATACATACTTTTGGTTTTTTCTCTTTCTTTCTTTTTTTAATCTCCATTATGTTTACATATGTTACATATTTTGTAGTTGTCCCACAATTCTTGGATATTCTGTCATTTTTTTCAAGCCTGTTTTTTTTTTTTTTTTTTGCTTTTCAGACTGACAGTTTTAATTGTCATAATCAAACTCAGAAATAATTTTCCTCAGCTACATCCAGTCTATTAAGAAGCCAACCAGCCCTGGCTGGTAGCACAGTGGATAGGCCAGGTCTCTAGCTAGGCCTGTGGCTGGAGGCAGGTGAAAGGCAACAACACATTGATGTTTCTCTCCCTTTCTGCCTCTCTCCTTTCCTCTCTCTTTCTCTGGAAATAATAAATAAACTCTTTAAAAAATCAGTTTACATTAAAAAATAAACAAAAAGAAGCCAACCCATCAAAAGCAGTGTTGATTTTTGTTACAGTGCTTTTGATCTCTAGCATTTATATTTTATTATCTCTTAGAATTTATATTTTGCTTATATTACCTATCTGTTTTTGTCTATGTTTCCATTAAATATATTAGTATAGTAATCATAGTTATTTAGAATTCAGCATTTCCTGCCATATTTGAAGATTGTTCTATTGGTTATTTAGTCTCTTCAGGCTGAATTTTTTGTTTTTTAGAATGATTTATATATATATTGACCAGTGGATCAATGTACTAGAAAAATAAACTGAGGCAAATAGATATTTAATAATGTTATGTTAAGGTAAAGGAGAGGGAGTGAGTACCTTCTATAGAACTATGATCAGGTATCTGCCTTTTAGTAAGTCTGTATTCCTGGACTATGAACACTTCCCCAGTGCCTTTCAGGATTTTGCCCATAGGTGGAACAGGATGGCTAAAAGGTGCTGGAGTTATTGTTTTCCCATGTGGAAGCTTGAGGGGACTGGGATTGGAATTGGGCAGAGATGTACCTCAGAGATATTGCAGGTTTGGTTGCAGACCACCTCGATAAAGCGAATATTGCAATAAAGAAAGTATTTTTTTGGTATGTTTATACTATACTGTAGTCTATTAAGTATGCAATAAGATTATGTCTAAAAGATCAATGTTATACCTTAATAAAATACCTTATTGCTAAAAAATACTAACCATCATTTGAGCCTTCAGCAAATTAAACTTTTGGCTGGTGGAGTCTTGACTCAGCATTGATGTCTGCTGACTGATCAGGGTGGGAGTTGTTAAAGATTGGGGTGGCTGTGGCAATTTCTTAATATCAAGCAATAATGAAATTTGCTGTATCAACTGACTCTTCCTTTCATAAATGACTCCTCTGTAGCATGTGATGGTGTTTGATCATGTTTCTCCCAGGGTAGACATTCTTTCAAGTTGGAGTCAATCTCTCAAACTCTGCTGTGGTTTTATCAACTGAATTTCTGTTATACTCTAAATCATTTGTTGTCATTTCAACAACCTTCACAGAATCTTCACTAGCAGTGTATTTCTTCTCAAGAAACCATTTTTTTTTGTTTTGTTTTTTTAGCTCATCAATAAGAAGCCACTCCTCATCGATTAAAGTTTTACTATGAGACCATGATTAAATTACATCTTCAGGCTCCACTTATAATTCTAGTTCCCTTGCTATTTCCACCACATCTATAGTTACTTTCTTCACTGACATCTTGAACCCCTCAAAGTCCCCAATGAAGGTTGGAATCAACTTCTTTGAAATTCCCATTTGGGTTGATGTTTTGACTTCTTTCCATGAATCATAATTGTTCTTAATAGTATCTAGAATGGTGAATAGTTTCCAGAAGATTATCTACTTGTCTTATCTATATTCATTAGAGGAGTCACTAATTATGGCAGCTATAACCTGATAAAATCTCTCTCTTTAAAATAAGACTTGAAAGTTGAATTTATTCCTTGATTTATGGGCTGCAGAAAGGATGTTGTGTTAATAGGAATACAAACAACATTAATCTCATTATACACCTTCACTAGAGTTTTTGGATGACCAGGAACATTGTCAATAACTGGTAATATTTTGAAAAAAGAAATTTTCTTCTGACCAGGAGTTCTCAACAGTGGTAGCTTAAAATATTTAGTAAAACATCTTATAAAAAGATGTGCTGTCATCCAGACTTTATTGTTCCATTGATAGAGCACAGGCAGAGTAGATTTAGCATAATTTTTAAGGACCCTAGTATTTTAAGAGTAGTAAGTGAAAAATGTCTTTATTTTAAATCAGTAGCTACACTAGCCTGTTTTTTGAAGCTTTGAAGCTGGCCATTGACTTGTCTATTGCTTTGAAAGTCCCAAAAGGCATCTTTTTCTAGTATTAGGCTATTGCATCTACATTGCAAATTTGTAGCCACCTTCATTAATTATCATAGCTATAGTTCCTAGATAACTTGTTGTTGTAACCTCTACATCAGCCCTTCCTGCTTTACTTTGCACTTTTATGTAATAAAAATGGCTTCTAGCCCTGGCTGGTGGCAGGGTGGATAAGGCACCAGCCTGCGAACTCAAGGGTGGATGGTTTGATTCCCAGCCAGGGCACATAACCAGGTTGCAAGCCAGGTCTCCAGCCAGGTCCATAGCTGGAGGCAGGTGAAAGACAACCATACATTGATGTCTCTCTCCCTCCCCCTCTCTATAAAAATAATAAATAAAATCTATATTAAAAAACGGCTTCTTTCCTTAAACCTAATGAACAACCTCTGCTAGATTCATAGAATTGAAGAGTTAGGACTTATCTTTGGATTAGGCTTTAGCTAAAGGAAATTGTGGCTGGTTTGATCCTCTAGTCAAACCATCTAAACTTCATCAATATCAGCAATAAGGATGTTTTGCATTCTTATCCTTCAAATGTTCATTGGAGAAACACTTTTAATTTTCTTCAAGAACTTTTCCTTTGCATTCACAACTTGGCCAAGTGTTTGGCATCAGAGGCCTTGATTGTGGCCTATCCTAGTTTTAGTATACCTTCCTTATTGAGCATATTGATTTCTAGCTTTTGATTTAAAGTGAGAGAAGTGAAACTCTCCTACTCCAACCCTTAGAGACCATTGTAGGGTTATCCATTGGCTTAATTTCACTATTGTTGTCTCAGGAAATACAGAAGTTTGGGGAGAGTGAGAGAGATGGGGGAATGGCTGGTCAGTAGAGCAGTGATAACACATTTATCAATTAAATTTGCATTCCTCTATAGGCACAGTTTGTGGCACTCCGAAAACAATTACAATAGTAACATCAAAGATTGCTTATCGTAAATCACCATACCAAATAAATTTTAAAATATTGGGAGAATTACAAACATGTAATAGAGACACAAAATTAGGAAATGCTGGTGGAAAATGGCGCTGTTAAGCTTGCTCAATACAGACCTAGAAGTAAAATCGTAAAATAAGGTGATATCTACACAGCCCAGTAAAAAAAAAGCACATTGAAACGAGGTACACCCGAATTCTCTGCTTATCTCCCTCCCTAGGTTAGGTTAGGCTCTGATAAAATCCCAGATGATTAATGTCTGCTGATACAGTTTTTTCTGAGGATAGGCCTTGTTAGAAGAACAGAGTGCTCTCTCTGGTGGATTGCAAAATGGTTTCTGTTCTCCTCTCCCTGCTGAACGGCGGGGGATCTCTGTCTGATATTCGTTGTAAGGAGCTGGTAGAGCTGCAGGAAGTAAAACTCATGAAGGGATGTGGGTCTTCCTCTGACTGAGTCCTGGAGAGTTTCTCTCTCAGACTTGTCTACAATGAGCCTCCAGCAATTCGTCGGTTATTATTCTGGTTTTCCTACCTCAGCACTGATTTCCATAAAGATATTTGCCTGTGGATTTCTGCTTCAGTTAAGTTGTGATTCTTTGTATCCACCTGTCTGTCTTCCCAGTTGGGGAATAGTGGTTGGCCCTGTGACCTCACCTTCTCTGATAGGTCTAAGAAGAGTGGTTGGTTCTTCAGTTTGTTTAACTTTTTACTTGCTGTTTGGATGGAGTGTCAACCTCCAAGCTTCTTACATCCTGGACTGAAAATCTTTTATTTCTTTTTAATATCAAATATATTTTGCTTTATGAGTGCAAAGGAATGGGTAACCAAAGGAACACAAATTAAAAAATGATAAATTCTAGTGATTACAAGAAATAGCACTCCTCAAGGGTTATAATGCTCAAAGCCAGTAAAAATTGACCAGGTTTTTCTTTTACTGATTATTCTTAATTTAAAAAAAATTTTAATTAAAGTTTACATTCAAGATGTTTTTGTATTAGTTTCAATAGTGGGGCATAGTGGTTAAACAATCATATACTTTACAAAGTTTTTCCCCTAATATTTCCAGTATCCACCTGCCACCATATGTAGTTATTACAATATTATTAGCAATTACTATTCAGTGAAGTAAGTTATTTAACTAAAGACTTATTATAATATACTTTGTATAGTTGTTTTAAGAAAATGATGTGTCTGGACTAGAATATTAGTGCTAAGAGAGCTCAAGAACTTTGGATATTTGTATCTGGCATCTACTTAAGAATTGAATGATGAAAGGAAGGAAAGAATAAAGGAGTATAAATTCGTCATAAACTGTAAAGCGTTAATAAATATAAAACAGACATTTTCAAAAACTCCCATCAAACTACTTCAGAGAGGAATGCAAATTCTGGGAGTATTGAGAGTATAGCTACAGATTCTGTCCCTCTCTAGAGCACAAAATGTTTTTGATCTCATGTTATTTCAAAAGTAAGTTTAAGTATTACATAATCAATCTAACTTTGTTGTACTATAAAATAAAATTTTGCAAATCCAGAGTAAAAATGAGGGTTATCAAAAGAGTGTTCCATTTGTTTTATCATCTCAAGCAATCTCTAGCTAACTGGCAAGTGCCATAGTCTGTGGTTTCTCATTTAAAAAGCATAGAGTCAAACATCATTGTTACACATTCATACCACAGGATTATGGGATTAGATTAAAATCCATAGCATTTGCTAAAAAAAGATGAATATTTATTACACTGATAAGCAAACATGTCACATAGTAATTTCATCTAATATATGCAACTGAAAGAACTGACAAAATTGATAAGAGCCTTCCATAAAGTCTGCCTAAGCTGAACAATATTTCTTAACATTTTTTGGCTCTTAGATTTTTTTGAGAATATGATGAAAGCTCTAAACCCTCTCCAGAGGGAAAAACAAATATAAGTGGATTCACTCAATTTTTGTCTTCAATTTTCATGAGTCCTCTGAAGGTCTCCACTCCAGGCTGAGAGCTCCTACTATATAGATTTTAAAATGGATTTTAATCATAATGATGGCACACATTAGACATTCTAAAATGAAAGTGCTACATATGGCCTCTACCTCCTTTCTGCATTTTAAGAGAGATGTTGGTGTATAAATTGGAGGGGTTATTTTCTTAATACAAACAGGTGATAACAATTTCTAGTGGTACAAACAGTTATACAGTGAACATTCTTTTCTGTCTCAGAGATTCGAACTATTGTCAATTTCTTTTGTATCTGCTAAGAGGTACACTGTGCACACATATAAATGTTTTGTATATGATATACATATACAGGGTGCACTCAATCATTTGGCAAAATTTTAGTAAAATAAACACTATTCCACAAAAGTGTTATATTTTGAAATAAATTTATTCTTATATGTTTATGTAAATACATAAACATAGTCATTACTTTTTAAATTATTCAAAAAAGTCTCCATTTGCTGCAATAATAGACTCAATTTGACTTCAGAATCTTAAGCACACTTTAATTAACTTTTCTTTATCCATGGACATCATCATGTTTTCAACCTTAGCTTTAACAGCCTCTTGATTGGAATGAGGTTGTTTATTAACTTCTCTCTCACAAATGCTGCATACATAATAGTCTAAAGGATTTGCAGCTGGTGCTTTGACCAGACTTCAGGAACATTGACACTGAGAAATTCCTGCACCGTTTTGGCGTTATGTGCTGGTGCACTATCTTGTTGGAGGATAAAATGACATCCATTTGCAACTTGCCTCATCTACAGAACAATTACTTCTCTCCAAACAACAAGGTAAACATCCTGGATCTTCATTGATGATCTCCTGGATTCTGTGTACAGTATCTGGACTTGTACAATGCTTGCGTACCTTATTCATTTTCCTTGTTGGTGTGGCAACATCAGGATCAGCATCATACACACCTTCACATTATCAACTGTACCTAAAGGGTTGTTACTGAAGTCTGCAGTATCCTTAGCAGTTCACTCAGGACATAGTCCAAAAACTATGGTTTCTCTAACATTGTATTCCTTGGATATGATGGTTGCTCTCAGAATTTAATAATTTATATCTGAAACAATGATGTTAAATCATAACCTTAGAAACATAGTTTTTCAAAGTTAATAAGAAGCATGGGAAATAAGGAGATACAAAGTTATTGCCAATTGATTGTATGAACCCTGTATATATACTGTGTGTATATATACTAGTACACATATACAGTATACATATAATATAGATACATACATGCTAAAAATATACACATACATGTATGCTAAAATATGTGCACATATTGTGGACTGTTGTTCAATGTTCCCTTTTTAGTCCTAGTAAGAGTATGTCGCAGATACATTCAATGACTGTTAATGATGCAGAGTATTTTATTAACATACCATTGTTTATTTACCCCAGTTCCTATTGATATATGTACATTTAGGTGGTTTGTAATCTTTTGCTACTAAAACCAATGAAGCCATAAACATCCTTGCACATACATCTCTGTGCACCTGAGAGAGACTATTTTAAGCATAATGAGAGAGCTGGAGCCCCCACGCAAGGACTGGCCCTTGTTCGCAGACTCACCACATTCAGCACAGCACGTTTAGTCATAAGAATGCTGTGGGGAAATTAATTCATTACATTCACGCCACCTCAGGGTAGCAATCATCTCTTCCATCCTTGCTTCTACATTCCTCATTGTAGCTTAAATCTGTAAGGGAACAGAAATGAGGCTGAACCTTAATTACGCTTCAGCATCTCGTTTGCCAAACATAGAACAGAAAGGCTTTGGAGACTGCGTCCGCCGAGAGCCCAGTCCTGCGGGATCGGTGCTGGGCTGCAGTGTAGTTAGTTGTGTGCGCGGACTGAGGTCAGGGTCCTGTGCCTACTGAGGTCAGGGTCCTGTGCCCGGACTGAGGTCAGGGTCCTGTGTGGGGACTGAGGTCAGGGTCCTGTGCCCGGACTGAGGTCAGGGTCCTGTGCGCGGACTGAGGTCAGGGTCCTGTGCCTGGACTGAGGTCAGGGTATCCGCCCACGTGAGTCTGGGCTGTGGTGGGAGGGAGGTATTGCCTCTCTGGATTTCTGGTCCATGGGCGTTCTTACTGTGAAATGAAAATGGAGAAATGAGAAGAGCGCAGAGGCATAACTGTTGAGCTCCTCTGTTTGATAGAGTTAAGGTGTCACAGTAATAGGCTGACAAATGGCTGCACGCTAAGACCCATGTTTCTCCTGTAAGCTCTCCTGACAGTTGTGCATCTGGCAGGTAAAGGGTCATTTTTGTTTGAATTGAAATCAGTTACTTTCTTCTGGATGTGCTGATTTACTAGCCGAAGGCTTACCCCGTGTCTGGCGTTCTTACCCAGCACCGCGGCACGGGTTTTCTTCTGGGGCTCGGTCCACAGCTTCTTGCGCGCCTACCGCTCAGAATACCTCTAGACGGGCCTCTAGAAGGGCCTGTCTTCTTTGCGTTCTTGTACTGACTCTCACGTTGTCATGTGTGTTCGCAGTGATGGGGAGGGTGGGGGCGGCAGTACCCGGACAGAAGACAGAACTAGGAAACAGGGAGCAATGTGCCGAGATCACACAGGTTTCAGAGGTCAGAGAGGAACAGGAGTAAGGCAAAGAGTCCATAAAAGCCATGACAAGCAGGGAGTCAGGACTCAGATGACACAACAAAGAAGGCCCCAAATCAAATTCAGTCAGAGGGGGAGCTAAGAGCCAGGCAAATGGACACAGACTAAGAGAGCTCTAGATATTGGAGGGAAAGATAAAAGAGATGAGAATAGGTAAGAAATGGATGGCAGTAGAAAACCCTATACTCAGTGAATATTTGTGATGTGCCTATTTTGTGTGGGTAACTCCACTAGGCATTGGACATACAATAAATAGTGAGAGGGGGAAAAATTCCTCATGGAGCTTATATGTAAACAAGGTATCTCTTTATATAACGAAAAGGAAAAAAGAGCCAAATATTCTTGCATGAATGACCTGAGACTTGGACATAAATAATTTATAATACTTAATTGGGTGGTATTGGGCAATATTTTGCCAGGCATCTTTGGTGGGAGTTAATTCTATAGGCTTTTAAAAAACAGTGTTCAAATACACTTAATGATGCTAAGAAAAGTTAGAATTTTTTTTTAAACCTCTGGAATTCTCAGACCCTTTAATAAGCTAGAGTGCCATGTGAATTTACAAGAGAGCTATCTATACATTTTGAGTTTTTTCCAAACTTCCATAACTTTTTTAAAAATTGAGTGTCTGAAACTATTAGTCCATGAAACACCTTTTGACAAATGTTGATGTAAGCAATAGGTGAGTAAGATAAAAAAATAAAGATAACTCTTGTTATCTTATGCCTGTAGTTACACCATTGGCTACCCCCTGATCTTCCATTGCCAGGACTTTTGTGTAACATCAACCTTCATCTAGCATCAAAGACACTGATTCATGTGAAGAAAGTCTGTGAATTCTTCCCTGCAGCATATGAAAAGTCAGAGTTGGATGCTAGTGATAAAAACATCAGGTGCCTCCTCTCTAGCTGGAGTGGCTGAGACTTTACACGTGATGGAAGTGTACATGAAATCAGCTGCCACCCTAAATGTGAAAATGTGTGAAGGGGCTATCCTGGCCTACCGTTCTGTTTTGACAGGTGGAAAAGTGGAACATTTTTCTCTGTGCCTGCCTTACAAGACATCCTTTCTAATGCAAGCTGGTTCCATGTCATTGCTTCTAGGTAAAATCCCTTTTATTCGTCTCTGTTATGTATCCTTAGCTTAGCACCCTAAATTTGAATAAAGCTCCTAATTGTCCATGGCTTTCCACTGCTTATCTCCTTTCTTTAGAATAATTTGATATTTGGGATACAAATATACACTTAAAAATCAATTATCCATATTGCATTTGTTAAATTATTGGGGAAAAGGACATATTATGAAAACTATTTCATAATTTTGTAAAAAATGTTGTTTTATAACTGTTAGTTAAAGTATATATATATATATTTATATATATATATATATATATTTACTTTTTTTTTCATAATTGCAGGAATAATTATTCTACTTAATGGTCCTAGCCTATAACAGAATCAAGAGCAGTTGATTTATCTACTCATAAATGAAAGATCAGGGAAGCCCTGTAATAAAATACCAGTAACAATACAAGATTATGGTATGAATTGTGTCTGATATGAAAGGGAAAGAGGGGGTGTCCCTATTTCTAGTTTGATTGAGGCATACATTTTCTTGAAAATAATGATGAAGTGTATTTATTCCAAGTTCATGATGAGAAGTTCCATAGCTATATTAAATTGGTACATTTCTCAGTCTAGTAAGTTTTGATGAAAAGTGGTTAACCTCATTATTTAATAGATTGAAAGCAAAATAAGGTGTTGATTAGTGTTGCTATCTGTGCAATTCATCTGGTATTTTTACAATCTGTATCTAGCCTGGCACTAATTAGTGTATGATACATGGGTCATGGGAGTTCAGTGGCTGATTGTCACAAAGATTTTCTACCTAGGATGATAAGATATAGGTACATGGGCAAATCACTTGTCTGTGATAATAAACATCATGATGAAATAAAGGGTAAAGATTATAATGTGGGCGAAGGGAGTTAACTAGAATAGATAGCTTCAACAGTCTTTTCTTCTTAGAGATGTTGGGGAAAGGCAAAGGAAGGCTACATGGACATAATAGCTGAACATAACTGACGTATCTTTTGGAATGTAACATTGTCAGATGGAGAAAGTCTGACCATCAACTTCAGGTGGGTCTAGGTTTATATCTCAGTTCTAGCCTCATTTACTAGGACAGTTTGTGCCTTAGGCATGTCTCAGAATTATCATCTATAAATACACACTGTGGCAGGAAAAAATAAAATCATGTATAAAAAATATCAGGCATAGTGACTTAGTGATTATCAAGTGCTAAATGTTTAATAAAATTATTTTTTTCCTTTTTAACATTACATTTATATTTAAAACACATATTTCTAATTTTCTTCTTGCTTGTAAAACATCCTACTTTCATGTGATTCAAATTCAACTTTGATTTTATGTGCTGTGTATTATGGCATATTAGTGTGTATTTAATTGCATGCTAATATAATAAACACTTATATTAAATATGTATAATTACATGTACATATATTTAATATACAAACCTGGTGAATATTACCAAGAAATGCATAGGAACATGGATCCTTTTACTAATTCCATTGAGTATAGGCTTCATAGAAGTAAAAAAAAAAAACAGCAAACATTTATTTATTTATTTATTTATTTATTGAGTGCCTTTTTTTTTTTGGTCTGTTGTAATTTCTTTTCTTTTTTTTTTTTATTGATTATATTATTACATTTGTCCCACTTTCTTTTTTTTTTTTTTTTTAAAGATGTTATTATTTTCAGAGAAAGGGGAAGAAAGAGAGGTGAAGAGGGAGAGGGAGACATCAATGTATGGTTTCCTTCACCTGCCTCCAGCTATGGACCTGGCTGGAGACCTGGCTTGCAACCTGGTTATGTGCCCTGGCTGGGAATTGAACCAGAGACCTTTGGGTTTGCAGGCCAGCACCTTATCCACTGTGTCATCAGCCAGGGCTTGTTCCAATTTTTTTTTGCCTTTGCCGGCATCGTCCCAGCACCCTACTCCCTCCAGCAATTCCACCCTACTTAGTTCACGCCCATGGGTCATGTATGTAAGTTCTTTTGCTTTATCTTTTCCTGTACTATTCCTAATGTCTCCCTTACATGCATATGGTGTATCACTATGAACAAATGCCTTCTCTTCTTTGGCATTATATGATTCACCAAAAGCCTTGTGAGGCTGATATCTCAGTAAAATGTTACACTTTACAAATGAAAACATTCAGTTTGGAGTATTTTATTTTTCTGTCCAAATTCACATGAATACAAATAACTGGTAGGTCTGAACCTAAGGAGGGGAGGGGCACAATTCAAAGCAGGTAAGTTTCTACTAAAGTATTATACCTAGTGTTGCAGGGATAGGATATTAGGGATGAAGACTATAGAGGTGTCAGGTTGTGGGGGCTGGTCCCCTGTTCCTCGCTGTATATGGCTGGCCCTTCTGCCAGAGTCTGCCAACTAGCTCGCCTTGAAGCTGATCTTATCCCAGAGCCCGGAACACTGAGCCCAAAGGCAACCAACATAGCAGCCCTGAACAGGCACGTGTTGCCTTTGGTTACACTGCCTCTTTATTCTTAGGTACTTAGGACCTTCTTTGTTCTAATGGGTACATAAGCCTGCCCCCTCTGTAAGCTAACATGCTGCTGTTGGACAGGGGGGACAAACCACGTGTGGAACACCGACACCCTTGAGAGCCACCCGGCCTTTCAGTCATTGGCCTGCTGCTGCTTGCAATAAAACATGATGCCACATCCCCTGAAAGCTCCTCATAAGTTCATGTTTATCACCAGGTCAGGGCCTGCCCACCATTAGAACCTACTGGTCCGAAAGCTCTCAAAGCTCCAGGACCTGACAAGGGGAGAGTGTGTTAGGTTTAGGTTTGTGATTGCACTTTGGAGACAGAGTTATCCTTGAGCTTTGGAAGTGAACAGAGAATTTTCTACTATGATTCCCTATGTACGAGGAACCACCTGAAGAATAACCTAAAGAGTAACTTTAACATCTACAGAAAAAAACCCCCCTACATACTGTATGTTTTTAAAATCAGGAAAGGGGCAGAATTGGAAAGGTGCCAAAAGACAAATATCAACTAGAAAACAAAATAAGATTCAGAAATAAATCTAAATACATCAGTAATTACAATACATGGAAGTAGGCTAAATTTATTGATCAATTGACAGACCATCAGATTAAGAAATCAAGATACACAAACATTATTAAAAAATCAAGATGCTTACTATAAGCCAAAGGAAATCCAGGTTAAGAATTTTAATAGCCAATTAAATTTAATATTAGTAGATTAAAAAATTCATCAGAAAGATAAAAATGGTGATTAACATACATGTTGAAATATATCCTTTTAAATCTATAATTACTAGTTGACAGAATATATGAGAAAAATAATTATAGTTAATAATTTAAAATACCCATTTCTGAAAATAACAGCTTAGGCAAACATGAACACATTGGTGAGAAATTTGAAAAACATGTACTAGATAAAACTTTATAGTCAACCAACATGTAATATACAATACCTCATTATTCCCCACTTTCTTTTCAATTTGTTCATTTCCATTTTTCTTCTAGCCTAAAAAAATGATATATATGTATATATACAAAATAAAATAATCATTTTTGTTAGCTTACATACAAATAATCATAAAAATCTAGATGAACTAAATATGTTGCCCAATTTGGCAAAATATGAAACAAAAATGTGAATAACACAATAAAAAAGGAAATTTACTTATTAATGAAACCTCTAAGTCCATTTCCACCACAAAGCCTAGGTCTGGTTTAAAGGTGAATTCTGCTAATTTTTAAAAAAAGAAACAGATAATCCCAATATTACATAAGAAGTTATCAAAAGTAAAATCAAATCAAAGGAGTTACTAAATTCCTTAAATATATATGTAAAAATTCTAAAATACCTAAATGTAATTGTATATTAAAAGTAATACATCATAAACCATGAGTTTATTCTAGAAATAGAATCATGTTTAAACATTAGAAAAATGTTTAACTTTAGTTAATAATGGACTATAGAAGAGAGATACAGATAAATATCTCAAAATATACAGAAATACTATAATTTTCTGTATAACTTTATAATAGATAAGTTTTAATAAAAGATCATTTATTTAATTTTTAATTTGGCAAAATGACAAAGTTGGCAAATATTGATATTCTCTGAGACTATCGTAACTCCTTCTGCATTACTGGTGGTTGATTAAAAGATCAATTCTTTGTAGATAGGAGACTCCCCATACCTAGGATATATATTTATATCATTTTATTAAAACCAGAATTTCTTGGAGCAAATTTTATTTTAATGCAAGTAGTCAATATTTGGGTAACCTAAATGCTCATTTTCAGAGAAATTATTAAATAAAATAGGGTATGTGCATAAAATAAAATATGATATAGAGTGAGAAGCAAACAACCAGATTTATTGCAATTAGGCTACATCTCACAAACATGTTAATAAGAAAAGTGAGCAAGGGTAAGATTTACAGCACCATTTATGCAAATTAAAAACACATGTTGAACAACTCCATATATTTTCCAAGAATACATATATATATATATCTAAATAAGTTCACAGAAGGGAAATTGGAAAGCTATACATTAAAAACACTAGTGTGAGTATTGCTCAGGAGAAGAATAGCAATAGGGATGCAAAATAAAAGGAAAAAATTGCACAAAAATAAATGAGGAACCCTGCAAGGGCAACTAGTGGAAGTGGGCATGAATAATTTAACTTAGTTCTGTGCACCCAAGGTCCAGATACAATTAGAAGATAAAAGTAAAATTGACTACAGGATACATGTACTAAAACTTTTGTATTTATATGTGTTTCTTGCAAGGCTTTCTAATATAGCAAGTCTTCCAAATACATTTGAAGTAAGATTCAAATTATATGCCTTTTTCCCCATGAACACATCAATAACATAAAGTAGTTCTCACCTGTCATGCTCTACAAAGTGCTTACTTTGTAGGAAATCACAACTTTTCTGCCTTTCCTTAGTTGTAGGAAACAGGACCGAGAAGTAGCCTATTTCTTTTGTTCCAGACAGTGAGGATAAAAGGAAGCTGGTGGTTTTTGGACAGCGTTTTAGTTGACAGCCTTGAATCTGAATCAAAATTCTCCAAGGGACAGGGTGAATATTATTTCCTGGTGTTGGATTGTCTTGATGGAGCTCTACTGCAGTCCTAACACCCATAGCTCAACATATTAATGAGCAGAGATAGGTAAATCAAATAAATAAAACACACAGCAGCTTTTTCAAGAGCAAGTATTATTTCATTTTCCTGGTGAAGAAAACTGAAGTTCAAGAAGAGTTAATGACATGTATTCTATATCATGCCATGAATCAGATAAAACTCAGGTCAGAACTGGGACCACATGTCCTGATTCCCAGCCAGAACTGTGTCTACCGTAAAGTATGGAAGTACGTATAGTTCACAGCACAATAACAGAACATATCAGCTCGCCAGATTCTTCATCTAAGAGATTCTGTCGCATTCAGAGGTTTAGGGGAAGATGCAAAGTTGCAATTTGTGTTGGAGGTAGAGACATTGACATGATTAAAGTTGTAAATAACCACTAATATTTTCCTTCCTGAGCTAGGCACAGTAAACGTTATCTATTTGCTGTCCGAAGCTCTGTGTTTGCAAATTAGGAGCTCATGCTTCTTTCCATTTTAATTAAAAATTGTGAGCTTGACATAATCAACTTCCTTCCTTTTTCAGTTGTTTAATGAACATTAATGAAACAAAATTAAAGCGCTATTTAACATTCAGACAATATATTAATGGGTAGGCAGGATAACTTTGTTTTCAGGGATGGGAGTTGAACCTGAATAATTCAGGGAAATTAACTTTCCCAGTGGCATTTAATAAAACCACAGTAGAGCGTGGGGGTGGGGGGTGGATGGTCCTGCACTATCAGGTCCACACACTATTGATGTCATTGTTTACAGTGAGAGGACATCTTGAAATCGGGGAGAACAAGTTTAACCAACAGTTGCTTCCTCTTAATTAAAACTCTTGACATTTCTTATGAGGACAACAGTGCCGTTTTCTCATGACAGTGCAGTTGTCCACCAATTTATGTTCTCTATTTGTACCTGTGCTTCCTTGTATTTTTGTGTGCATTTACTGCTTGCAGCTTAAGTGCCATTTTTTTTTCTTTTGTTCTTTCTAATTTACTTATTTTTTATTATTGTTCTATTAGAGTTGTTCCATTTCCCCCATGTTGCTCTCCCCTGCTTAAGTATCTTTTATATACCTGGTCCTACCTCATATTTTATATTCTCCTGGGCATATATTTATTATACTCAAAAGTTAATTTATGAAAGTCTTTGAGAGGCAAGATAATAGAGGGCTTTATGGTAAGCATTCAAATGCTGATACCACCACCAGCAAACACAATTGGAATCCTCCTTCTGATTCTTATTAGCTGTGCGGCCCTGGGGCAAGTTATTGTCTTTCTTGATTCACGAGTTTATCTCATCTGTGTTTGCTTCACAGAATTTATCATTCAATCAGAAAATGATTTTGTATCAGGTGACTCATAACAAACAAATGAACCTGTTTATGCTGTCATAGAATTTACCCTTTAATGGGGAAGAAAGACATAAAACATTAAATCATATATAATGATTATTTACTTAAATGTTCAGCAGATTTAGTGAAATACCTAGAAGTCTGAAAATCATGATAGTTTTCCTTAAGGAAAAAAAAAAATGTAAATTAGAACTTGAAAGATGAGTAGAAGTTGTCCAGGTGAAAAGGAAAATTGTTGAGGAAAAGTAAAAAAAAAAGGCATATGCAAATTTGAGAAAGAAAAAGAGTTTGGTTTTCTCTCTTTCTCTCTCTCTCCCTCCCTCCCCCTCTCCCTCCCCCTCTCCCTCCCCCTCTCCCTCCCCCTCTCCCTCCCCCTCTCTTTCCTTTCTTCCTTCCTTCCTTCCATCCAAGATTTTATTCATTAGAGAGAAGGGCAGAGAGGGAGGAAGAAAGGGAGAGAAGCATCAATGTATGGTTGCCTTTCACCTGCCTTCAGCTATGGATTGGGCTAGCGACCTGGCTTGCAACCTGGTTATGTGCCCTGGCTGGGAATTGAACCAGTGACCTTTGGGTTTGCAGGCCAGTGCCTAACCACTGAGCCACCAGCCAGAGCTTGGAGTTTGTTTTCAGGAACATTTACATACAGGAGGCCAGAGCAGAGTCAGACCATGCAGTGGACAGGGTAGATCCTGGAGAGCCTTGGAAGCCACATTAGGAATGTTGGCCTTTACCTATGTGCTGCACTAAGCCAGCAGATTTTAGCAATTAATCCCATCTACAACTTAATCTTCCCTTTCCCCATTTCATATGATTTACTTATAAATCCTGGGATTAGGATATGGACATATTGGGATGAGGTATTATTCTGTCTAGCACAGAGAGGAAGCAGGGCAAGAATGTGGTCTCAGAAAAAGTCCTGCTGGGGAACCATAAAGTGCAAATTCACTTTCCAATTATTCCTTAAGGGCTTTTCAGGGAGAAGTAAATTCTTAGGCACTTGAAGCTGGCAGCAGACCTCCCAAGGAGATGGCGATGGCTGTTGAAAGAAAAACTAAGTTGGAGACAACACTATTTTATGTAGCACTAAAAACAAATAGGCTGTTAATGAAACTATAACACTCCATCGATTGTAAGATGTTTCCTGATTTCAGCGATGATACAATGTGAAAAATGTGCATCTTTTCATCAATGAAATCAGAAAATATTTAACTTTTATTAAACATTTAATCTTGTTCTCATCTCCATACTCTTTAATATTTTTTATATGTGCCAATAATGAATGTGTTGTCAAGTTGTACACACCTATCCTTTATCCTTTTTCTTCTATTAAACAATGTATTTGCATCAGGCTCACCTATTAACATGGACGTGGCAAACATGGGGTAAATGTACCATGCTGACAACTCTCCTGGTGTTTTAAGATACTCTTAACCCTGAGGAGACATCACAAATCAATCAGAAATAGCCTTTCGAGCTTTAGAAAGACTCAGGATCTTTCTCATAGGTAAGGTGACAACATAATTGATTGTTGAAACCGGGACTCTTCTAAGAGTCAAAGTGAGAGCTATTAATAAAAGCTTGAATAAGGAGTAAGCAATGAGAATATCTTAGCCAAAATTGATAGATTGTTTCTCTACTTATCAAAATTCCATAATTCACTGCCAATTGATTAGACCTAGCAGGCAAATCAAAACATACTTGCCAAACCTGTCTGATAATAATGTTCTGTTGTAAGTAAACAAAAGAAAGACTGGGTCGGATGGGAAGTGGATGTGGCATTTGGATTTCTTTGAGAAATCCTGTTGTTGCCTCCTACCAGCTCTCCTGTCTGTCTGTCTATTCCCTTATCCTGACTTACACCTTTTTTTTTTTTTTTTAAGATTTTATTCATTATTTTCAGAGAGAGGGGAACGGTGAGAGGGAGAGAGACATCAATATATGGTTGCCTTTCACCTGCCTCTGGCCACAACCTGGCTGAAGACCTGGCTTGCAATCTGGTTATTTGCCCTGGCTGGGGAATCGAACAGCAACCTTTGGGTTCTCAGGCCAGTACCAATCCACTGAGCCACACCAGCCAGGGCCCTGACTTGCTCTTGCTATATGCCATCACTCCAGCCTTCTCACTCTGGGACTCTGAGCAGCAGTTCATGGCGTCGGCTGCCTGTACTGTTTCTTTGTTCCATGGCTCCTTTAGTGCCAATGTCACCCTACTGACCACAGTGGGTTAGTTGTCCCCAAACTTCGCCCGATTTTAACAATTAGATATATGATGTGTCAGATAAACATGGAAGAGAGACATTAAGAGACAATGAAACACAAAACAGACACCATTTGCAACGGTAGGACTACGCAGTGAAAAAAAGACAAAGTGTGAACATTTATGATTTGTAAACTTTATATGTATATTTTAAAAATTATGGCTAGAGATTTGTGAAATATTTAAGAGAGCCAATCTAAAGAGATGCACCACGTTTTGAAATGTGGTGAGAAAAATAATTCTACTTTTTCAATACATCTATGGTTTGATGTTTTGGCTATATAATGCAAACTATCTAAACAAGTGAAATAAATGTAACAGTATGAAGTACCCAGTTACCTTGAATTATTTGATTTAAATTACACAGTGAAACACATAGTCTATATAAAAGTTTAAATAAGAATAATTGCTGGCTTTGTAATAAATAAATATTGTGAATTGAACCTCTAAAAAAGGAATGATTGTCATGACGCTCTTCATTTAAAAAATGTAAATGATAAAAATCAAGCTGATTCCTACTCTTTTCTGTCTCCAGGGTAAAAAGTGAAGGCCACATGGCTTAGAAAAACAACTTCAGTCTTTCATATCACAATTATTTTGTTTGTCTATTTTGAAAAGAAGAATCAAAGCATAGATGGTTCTATCATAAATATCAAAATATATTTTAATCTTATAGCTGAATGAAAAGACGTAGGAAAGAAAGCCACCTACGTAGTTAAAGACAAAGGGTACCTAGCCATCTTTCAATATTTTAGAATATAACCAAAGAAATCCTCAGTAAATATGAAGAAGTGAAAAGAGACTTTATTGGATTCAAGAAAGAAGGGGAAGAAAAAGATAAAGTTATCTTAGAACTAAAAAATACCAAGGTATGCAAGAGAAAATACATTGAAATAAAAATATAATCAGTGGTTTTGAAGAAAGGCAGGGAATCAACCAAGAGAGAGAAAATACAGAAACCACTAAAAATAGTCACAGAAAAATTAGTAGAAATAGAACACAGGCAAAGAAGAAATAATAATATTAGCAGGATCCCTAAAGAAGAAAAACCAATAGGACAAAACAAATAAATAGTCATCATTAGGCACTGCACTAAAAACTATTACACAAAGAATCGTTGATGAAAGCTAAAACGAATGGAGTTAGTACAATGAGAAGCAGATAGAGAGAGTCAAATTGTCTCCCTGCATATAGTTAATGATTATAAGCAACTTTGTGATGGCAAAACCTGTCAGGTACCATCTTCACCAAGTGATCAAGGTTAACATTACTCATATAAAACATATGAGTGTCATGTATGCCCTAAGAGGAGTGAAACATCACCTGGGTTACTTATGTTAAAACTGTATACACTCAATCTAATTATGAGAGGACATCAAACACAGTTGAAGGATATTATACAGAAAGTGGTCACTACTAAGAGTACTGTGAGAATTTCATAGACTGATGGAGCCTAAGGAGATGGAATAACTAAATGTCATGTGGGATTCTGATGAGATTCTAGACTGAAAAATGAACTTTTTGGAAAAAAAAACTAAGATTTAATTTAAAAAGTCTGAAGATTATTAATGAATAATTTTATGTGAATGTTGATTTCCTGGCTTCTATAATTTTATTGTTATTGTAAGATATTAATATTAAGAGAAGCTAGGTAAAGAGTATAAGAACATTCTGTATTACTTTGTGTGGTACAAATTTTTCCTTGTCTTAAGTTATTTGAAACAGAAAAAGCTGGAAAAAGATAAGAAGTTCAATGATGATAGCCACTATATAATTCTATGATGTTATGTTTATAATACCATATTGCATATATAAGCAATATGTTTTATTTTACTTGTATTTGTACATAAATATAAAGAAACATATACATTTATACATTATATATGTACATATATATAGGATATATATGTATATGTAAAATTGTATCAAATGAAAGGTTTTCCTAATCAGAGTATCTAAAAAATTTTCCTTTTGTTTCCAACTCCAAGTACTATAGTTATACATGAAATAGATATCTACTTATTAATTAATTCAGTTATTGTATGTTTAAAATAACAGAATGACATTTTTCATGCATTCCATATAACAGGATTATTTGAATTTTTAAATCATGTTTGCCATTTCATTTTTATTATTATTACAGTCCCCTTTTGAGACATCTTACACCATTTTTATTTCTCTCTAAATTATTTGCAATATAGTGCCTTTGAATTTATCTGTGCTGCCCTTAAATTTTTTATTCTGAGATGTGGTACTAAATCATGGGAAGTCAGGATGATTTTCTTTTTCCCAATTCATTGAATTTAAATAGAAAAGGTTAGCTAAAAGATGGTTCTACTACTATATTGTTTTTTAAAAAGGGTTTCAATAGATTTGCTTATTAAAAATATTCAACACTCACAATTAAAAATTATGATTAATAATCTTTTAAATTCATTCATCTCCTTTAAAGTTGATTCTGTCACAAGAATTTTCAGTTAACAAAAAGGACATTGTTTGCAATCTCTTCAATCTAATATGCATTTCCAGATAGCCCTATTCTGTAGGAAATAAATTAAGAAACCACCTCATATCATTGGGTCTGTAAGATGGCTTTTTTTCCCCCTGAGGATTCAGGAAAGGCATATACTATGTTTGTGACATCTTTTTACTTTAGAGGAAAATGCCAAAAAGTCCAAGACTTTTAAACTTGTCACGTCAATGATTCAAAACTGTGCACACATGTCCAAAGTGGATTGTTACCTGACATTGTACCTCTGTGCATTGCTCTGGCTAGGTTACATAGCTCCCAGTCACCTTGGACCCTTCTCTTACTTCTATGGTCCTGATTAAAACAGAATGGCTTCTGGGAGACTTTATAGTAGCAGATAAAAGTCTACTTGTTTCTTCGGAAATGAAATGATGTCTGACAATTCATCAGCAATAAAATGAGAAGGCGCCTGCTTCCTGAAGTGGCCAGGTCCAGTATACAGCTCTGCAATAACCAGAGGTAAATCTGCCAGCAGCATTTTATTTTCCTGTCTCTAAGTTCATACAACTCTCTTTGCAAATATATTCTTTTCTTCTTCACAGAGCGGCAAATCAATATTTACTTTTGTTGGGGAAATGCATGTGATGGATGTGACTTGATTCCCAAACTCAAGTATGCAAGAGAACACAAAGTGGGGAATTCTTTCATCCATCCAAGGAAGGCGTATGTGCCTCAGGGAAAATCCAGCTAATCCCAATCTTCAGTCAGTCACAGGTGTTGCTGCAGGCCTTATTGTGGCAGACCATAAGAATCCCAGAAGAAGGTTGACTGTTGGATTCAGTGCCACATGCTGGCAGCGATTCTTTATCAAGTTGGGGAGAACGAGGGGCCAGAGGCCAGGACACTGCCTCCCTCAGTTTGCCAAACTTCATCCTCTAGAGTGATGTCCAGATTGGAGACCATGCTGCTTCCTAGTGCCCGTGGAACCCAGAGACCTCTAACACATTCCTGGCCTAGGGACAACCTTTCCCTTTCCCTCCTTCCAAACTGCAAAGGTTGAAACTCTTCTCTTTCCCCTGTAGTACACCAAGAATGTTTTTTTTTTTTTTTGCCCTATTCAAACTTTTACCAAAGAATTTAAAGGAAACATCTCACGTTGAAAAGTTTGCTCTGCACCTATAAAATCCTAGCAACAGTGAAACACTAAGACCTACATGGCCTGAAAAGAGGATAGGGAAGAAGGGGAAAAGACCCTAAATCAAACCAAATTAATATCTTACAAATTATCTTGCTACAACCAAGCAAATTATAATCAACCAAAGGTGTGGCCAAATAAATATGCAAACCATATTACAATAAACTTGTAAGGGGAAGATGAACACTATTTTGTTATAGGGATAAGAACTTGATTATTTGCATCCAGAAAAAGAAACTTCCTATATAACGTACTTGTTTCAATATATCATCACATTTGTTGATTGTAGATGCTAACTTCTCCCAGTTAAAAGGGACCCCTTCTCTAAATGGCCATCTGGGTATCTCTTTTGCTTAACTCCTCCTGGCTTGTGTATGTGGATACATGCCTTTGCTCCAAAGTATATGCAAGCTCTGGAAGTTAGAACCCATGCCTGCTGCACGTCTCTAATATTCACAGCACCGAGCATTGTACCAGACACACATAATGTAAGCTGAATAAATTCACCGGAATTGCACTCCATGAGTTCTTAACGTATGCAAGTATAACTTGCAGGTGGAGAAAAAATAAAAACAAACATAGGCTGAGGCTTCCTAACCTGACATTTCCCTTGGGCATTGGAGCTTACTTGCTCCCAGTTCCTGAGGGCCTCCCCATTCAGGGTCCCTATATATAATTTCTAATGACTGAGAAAAAAAATATCCTTGATCCTAAACATACACCAAATGCAAAGCTAGCATAAAAGTATCTCCTGCAACCATAGAAATAAAATTGACTGCATTGGCTTTAGGGAGAGATAATATAAGGTTGCTTTTTTGGGGAAACGCATAGCGTAGTCAAGGAACTGTTGATTATAAGCAGTGTTCATATTATGCTGTAATAGCGGAACCTGGTTACCAAGGATGGTGGATAGTTTGTATTGGGCCCCTCAGCCTTTTCTTCATCTAATTTTATCTTTAGAGGGGCTGGAACATTTGCAAGCCCGTTGCAGGTGGGTCTGGACAGGAACCAGATTCTGCCATTGGAAGAACACGTGCAACTCCAGAATCCAGGTGTGCGTAGTTCAGTCAGAGTTTGTCACCCTACTGGGGGAGCCATTGTTTGCAGCAGCTGGGCGCCAGGTTTCAGAAATTCTTGGGGAAAGGTCTTAAGACTTGGCAGCAGCAGCAACTTGCTAAGCTCAGGGTTCTGGCTCCAACACAACATTCTTAAATTTAACAAGCCAATGACCCCTTCCTGGCAAGTGCCACTCAGCCCCTTCCAACTGTAGTGTCAGCACATGATTCTGCATTTCAAACAGATAGAGTTTTGCAAGAAACTACCTATCTTCTCATGCCCTACAAGTGGCTATTAGAAATGTTGATAAGAAAAAAAAAAAAAAAAGATAAGAATTATTTGTATGCTGTAAATGTCCATGCATGTACTTATTACCTATACACATATCTGTATGTCTGTGTGCATTACCTGTAACTCTATGTAATGCCAAAGAAATAAGATACCTGAGAATGTCTATGCCCATCCCCAACTTTCAATTACAAATGAAAGAACAAAAGCCCAAAGATACTTTGGCTTGCCAGAGCCAGGGCTGCCACCCCAAGGGTTTTGGCCACATGTTTAGGGCTCTATTGTAAGACTCTGCTTCCAAAACATTAAAAAAGATATCCTATCAACTAGTTAAAATTACTGCTAATTACTATGTTCTCCTTGTTTCTCTTTCTGTTAGTCTCTTTCATCCTGTATTCGTTTTCTTTCTACCAACTGACCCATTGTCCAATTCATTAAATCTCAGTTTTGATACTTATAATTATAGTGCCAAATTATGTTTTTGTATGTAAAAATGTGAGTATACCTGTGCTTGTGACAAGTCATCATGACTATGGCATACATTTGAGAATGATTTTAACCCAGTCATACTAGTGAAATGACACTATTTATAAAGTACTAATCCCTGGGGTTTATCTAGGTCTGAACACTTAATTTACTTTGTGAATTGGGAAAGGTTCTTTACCTCTTTGTGTTCTGGTTCCATCATTTGTAAAGTGAAGTTACTGCAAGAGATATGAAACAGGGTTTTCTTGAGTATTGTGTTGATTATGGTCATGCATAATAGGGCAAGTATTTTCATCGCTTGCATGGGACCTAGTATTGACCTCATGACTTTGGGATTATGAACTCTGGGGACACAAAAATATAGCACTCTTGGTGCAGACATGGGCTTTTTCATTTGGTACAGACATGGGCTTTTTCATGACCAGTAGGAGCAGCTGTAACACCTGTCTAAGCAGTCATAGGAGCAACTGTAATTGTCACAGGGGAGGAAGGAGGGTTGGCAGACCCTTTGCCAGTGACTGTAGCCCACAGAAAGAAGTGTAAGTGCAGTAAACGCATGCACGTGGCTAGCAAATGCTTTTGGGGATTTCCCACCTTGTTTGAGAGAACAGGTGCTATCAAGATAACACATATTTGTATTATAGATTTAAAACATTGAAAACAAACAATTTGGTATGCAATTTCCCATATAGTTGATAGGTATGCCGCCATACATATGCAGCTACTGTATTTTGTCTTTTTCACATAACGAAGATTTTGCCTCTTTCTTACAGTGGAAAAATACTTCCCACAACCAGTTTCTTTAGTTAGCAGAGCTTTAGCAGTGGCTAGATTAAGAGGTGCTATCATCCTGAGATGATTAAAGACCTAAAGGAAGGCATGTGCATCACTCACCCCGAGACAAAGTTAGGGGCTATATATTTCGTAAAAGATCCAGACACAGACATTGATTTTGTGGTGGACCACCGGAGCCTGACTCTGTCCCGGGGAAGCAAAATTTAGTGCCATTTAAAAAAAAGTTAATTAAACCCACTGATGTATGACTGGTAAAAAGGTGAGGATGTCAGAATGCTCGTGTTGCAAGAAGGCACTCTGAGAGAGTAGACTTCGTGACTGGAAGGGTGTCTTAACAGTGGTGCCCAACCCTGCCCTTGTCACTTCAGAGAAGTCTGGAAAAAAGAATATAACCAGGGAAAAGCTACTGAGAAATCTAAGGGGAAGATACAACAGAATAACACCAGATAAGAGTCCAAGGGGTCTGGGTCCTGCCTCCCTCCATTTATGTGTTTTGAAACATTTGCTAAGCACCTGAAAGGTACTAGGTGCTACCTCTGAGAGATACAGCCCTCAACAAGAAAAAATGAGGTCCTTGATTTCAATGATTTTCAATTGGTCCTTGTTTTTCTCACTGCAGATCCTTCACTGCTTACTTTTCTTCTCTGGGCCTCAGTTTCCTTATCTGTCAGCTGACTTCTAATCAGTGATGGTATTTTTGCCACAACCCTGAGAAACAGGACATGCAAGATGATGTGTAGTTTTGGAGGAAGGCAATGGAGAGGTAATATAATTTCGGACATTATGAGTGTGAGGTCCACCTGACATTGGAGTATCCTGGCTTAGAGCTTGTCACATCCCAGACTCTCGCTATCCTGTTCCTGGTGCTAGTTGTCAGGTCCTGTGGCCTCAGGTGCAGGACCATCAAGTAATGATGGTGGAAGGCCTCTGGTCTGGTGGCAAAGAAGAACTTACTCAGAGCCTTGAGGAGGTTTGGCATGCTTTATTGTATGGGCAGCAGGCTACCGACCACATGGCCCAGTGGTTAGGGGAGTCAGCTAGCACATGCTTGGTTGTCCCACTCCGTACCAGGTACCAGCAGCACTTAGGTTAATGACCACAGAGTCCGGGCAGCTCGACACCTACTCTCCAGCTTCCATGAGCTGAGAGTGCTGGCATTTCCACATGAGATTTGGCTGCTCTCCCACAACAGTAGCATGTGCTGAGCTTACAGCAACGACATCTTATATACACCTCGGAACAAAGGAGGCTCTATAGACCTTAGAATAAAGAGGCTGTATGCCCAAAGGCTATATCAGTGGTTCAGAGTTGCTAAATTTGTTACCCTTGGGACGCAGTGTTCCAGGCTCTGGGAACAAGATTAGCGTCAAGGCTGTCTCCCCTGC
Source organism: Noctilio leporinus (assembly GCA_004026585.1). Taxonomy (NCBI): domain Eukaryota; kingdom Metazoa; phylum Chordata; class Mammalia; order Chiroptera; family Noctilionidae; genus Noctilio; species Noctilio leporinus. The sequence goes on along the minus strand of PVIW01000681.1, from coordinate 360,618 downwards.
TGACCCAGAGGGAAGTCCAGCCATGCATAGACAGAGAAATTCTTGTGGCCTGACAGAGCTAGAGATGGGGGCAGAGATTTAGCATGGGGTGCAGTGATTCACGTGGGTTCAGTGTTATCAGCTCTCTTCCAGAAGGAGGGCGTATATGAAAAGGGCAAGTGGGGTTAAGTGCAAGACAGCAGTAGGCTACCATGCAGACCCTGTTACTGCAACTCAGTCCTCACAATAATGCTGAGGTTGGAGGTTCCTCTTATTCCCACCAGCGAGATGAGGAAATCGAAATGACTCAAGATTAGAATGTCAAAGATCACACACTTAGCACTCCATGAAGTCTCTTTTCATCATCTAGGATCTCCTAGAGAGTATGAAGAACCGAGACACAGCAAAAAAGGAAAAAGTGCTCCCTGCTGAGGCGAATCTTGTGGCGTTTTATGGAAGAGGGGGTGAAATGGGGAAGGGATCCCAAAGTCCCCACAGCTCCTGGTTTAGGAAGTGAGGGAAGGAGATGATATGGCATTTACAGTGCTTTGTAGATCTGTGCAGGCTAATAGCTAGATCAGAGCTGGGCTACTGCCCTGAGGCAAAAGGCATCTGTGACTTTCAGGATGTACCCTGACTCCTGAAGGGGCCAGAGGAGGTGAAGGCCCTCCCCAGAAGCCCCAGTGATGGGAACTCTTGCCCTGACTAAAGATGGCAGCCGGGGGCATGTAAACAATACAGGAAAACTGGCACATGTAGCTCATTGCGGGAGGAGTCGAAGATGAGGTCACATGAGAAGTTGCAGGTCAGGATTAAGAAGGAAGGGAGGGAGGCCTTGAGAGAAGGAGCTGCTGTAGCAGCCGTGTGAGAGGAGGGTGACATGGGAAATAGCGAGCAGCTCTGCCCTTTGTAGTCGGGCCCCCGACATGCACCCTGGGCCGGTGAGAAAGCAGGCACGCTGCTGCTTTGATCGCACCTGCTCCAGCTGACTCCGAAGGGATCAAGGGCTCGGACTTGTGGACCCAGGTTTCTATCTGGACTCTTAGAACTTGGGACCAATAGAAAGGACACTCTTTTATGATTTGTGCCGTCCCTGGGCTTCACCATGATCCGTATAAAGCAGCATATACTTTTCTGGGCAATTATACAGAGGCTGAAGACAATGTACCCCAGGCCCTGAAGGATAGATGGCAGATAAGGAGAAGAACTCTTGGGTTTGGTTTTGGTTTATCGCCTTTTGGGGAGCAAGGGAAGCACTGGGTCTCATGGGAGAACAAGGCTGTGAGGTGAAGTGCTCCCAGCCCTGCCCCCCTGGCTGGAATATGGTAAATAAAGACCTGTTTCTCTCCACACTAATTGTTGGGTCAGACATCAAGGTGCCCCATGAATGGACACTGGTTTGCTGCATTACAGTAACATTTAGGCCAACTCAGATTAGGATATAGGGCAAGGAAGGGCAGAATTGAATATTACAGGCAAAGATGCAATATAAATAAAGAAATGAAGTGAAAAATGGAAGACTGTAGGAAGAATAGGCAGGCTGCAGCTTACAGTGTGTTAAAGAGAAGAAAACCAAGAATAGAAATGCAGTTTGGAACAGTTTGCTGGAGGCTTCCAATGCCAGAGCAGGTATTTTAGACCAATACCCAAACGGCAGACAGTCCAGCATTGAAGGCTTTCCAGCAAAGCAGTGATGCCCTCTGAGTTGTACTCGCGAGAAGTTAATTTTCCAGCATTTTCAGATTGACCGAAGTCCTTCGTTGATAGATATCACCAGACACCCTTTACATTTGCAGGAAGAAAATTTTAATTGTGGTTCCTGGTTCATTTTCAAAGTGGGCTTTTCCAGGCTAATTCTATTGGTTTATTTTTTGCTCCTTTCCCACAATCCCACATCTCACAATCCCAAGACACGTGAGATCCAGTGTCCTACGATTTCCTAGAGGGTTTCTCAATCTTCTCCACTCCCTTTAGTTAAGCCATGGCACCTGCTCTGAGTATAAGTAAGTTCTGATAAACATTGCTTCCATGTTGCCGAATTGTTCTCTGTGTATCACTTTGATAAGTGTGTGTCGCGCTGGAGCTGAGCAGCTCAGACACAGCTTATTAGATATAAGAAAATACTAGAAACTTCTTGCAGTTTGCCTTTCCACCCTCAAACCCATCACAGCCAAGTACAGACTCTCTTTTTCCTTTTTTCCCCCAAGAGGGGAAGGGACAGAGAAAGAGGGAGAGAAACATCGTGTGGTTGCCTCTTGTGCACCCCCACCTGGAGACCTGGGCCTACAACCCAGGCATGTACTCGGACAAAGAATCCAACTGGCAACTCTTTGTCTCATAGTCCAGTGGTCAATTCACTGAGCCACACCAGGCGGGGCTAGTCTCATTTAATACACAAAACTCCTCTGAGCCAATGGCTCCAAGAGTAGATGTGGGGATGTTGTTTTACCCATTCATTTTCACTTTCATCTGAAGGTCTCAGGAAAAAAATGAATCAGGGGAAAATAATAAAATTTTGTTTCTGTGTCACAGTTATTATATACTAATGCATCACAGTGGTGACATACAAATGCATCACGGTGATATACAAATGCCAAGGGTCCTGGATACCTTTTAAAATAGAGACAATGTCTTTGATCCCAAGAACATGTTTGTGGACATAGATTAAGAAATAACAAAGTTCACAACAGGTCCCAGAACTGGTCCCTCTTGATATAATGACCACTTGGCATTTTCTTCCTGATCCTGAAGCCTGTATTGTCCTAGCATTGCTTTTTTGTATATGTGCAAATATAAAAAAAATAAATAAATGTATGTCTTCGATGAAGGTACTACTAAAGAAGGCTCTGTAAAGTCCCTCAAAACCAAACAAACAAACAAAAAGAAACCCTGAACATGCCAGGGAGTGCTTTTTCTTTCTTTCTTTCTTTTTTTTTTTTACATTTATGAAGAAAAAGGTTTGCTCACTTTATTAAATCATAATTACATAGGTGTCAATTAGATATAAAATATAGAAAATTAAGTTAAAAATAAGATTTTGGATAGTATCAAATAATTACATAAGAAAATACCACTTGGCATGTATATTTTCTGAATATAGAAAATTAGATAGGTTAAACCATCTGACTAGATATGCAAGTTATTATACACTTCAAAGGTCACTCTAATATACTCATCTACGAAAACAGAGAAAGATGCTCCCACAGACCATAGAAGGGCATATAAATAAATAATTAATAAATGCTTCTGCTGAAGATCAAATTTATTGTTATAATTTAGAATTTCTTAGGACATTTATCTAAATCTTAGTGCATTATTTTGCACTTAAAATATATTAGTGCAAATGTAAGTGCAATTTCCAAAAGCATTACAGTACAAGTACCCCAGAGGTCATGACAGGTCATTTTCATCCACAAGTCTATCATAATGTGCTGGCGTACCTTCTGAGCAAACAATTATTTTTTTTGTCATGGTTCTTCTGATAATTACCTTATCAGAAAAAAATGACACCAACAGTGTAAATTTCAAGACTTGCACATTTTATGACTGACACAGCCTGCTGCTGAGACATTATTAAGAAGAAAAGGGCTTTTAAATTGCTAGTAACCAATCAACAAGCATTTATAATTATTTTCATTGCTTAATACTTTGTGTAGTACAGTAATAGGGCAAAAATCAAGTCTGTGCTGCCACTCCTGATGACAATTTAAACTTAGTGATATATTCATACTAGGGCAATTGAGTAAGTAAAATTATTCAACTGAGCTCTCAATATTCTCCAAGAGTATACTTGGACACAGTAATTTTTATTGCTTATACCAGTTTCCCAAAATGGTAATTCAGTATTTTAATCAACATCCCTATTCAGACAATTTCTTTCTTTTTTAAGTCATTTATTTTTCAGAGAGAGAGGGGAAGGGAGGGAGAGAGCAACATCAATGTGTGGTTGTCTCCTGAGGGCCCCCACCTGGGGACCTTGACCGTAACCCAGGCATGTGTCCTGATTGGAATTGAACCAGCAACCCTTTGGTTCCCAGGCCCGAAGTCAATCCATCGAGCCACACCAGCCAGGGCTGTTTTTTCTTTCTTAATTAGGCAAGTGCAAAGGTGGTTCTGCTGATGGTGGAAATGAGGCCCTTTCACAATGTGGTCAGAAAAGTTATTTCCAGGGACTCACACATGTGAGGTTGAGGTGTTGTGGTTATTATTGGGATATAAATAGAAGGCTGCCCCAGATTTCTGGTGTCTCACCTCTTGTCTGTCCCACTGTTGAAAAACCCAGCTTTGTTTTTATTAAGCATAGAACAAAGGCCAGTGTCCAGAAAGCCTGTGTCATAACAAAATTTAGTCCAGTTTAGTCCCTGTCCCCACCTGGCCAGCATAATCTGTTCCGAGGTGAGGTCTGGCTTGGAGTCTGTACTTAGAGATCACCCTTGGAGCCAAGGCCCAAGGTTAGACCCACATGACAAGCTATGAAGAGAGAACATAGCAGTGAATGGGGGGAGGAGGGTAAAGCATGTTACTGAGCAAGACAGAGAGAGCTTTGTTAAACTTGGATACTACTATCTTGGGTTTGGGATGGAACTGGTATTCTTTCTAAAGAAACAATTTCTTCATCCTTCATGGGTTTGCATGGAATGATCCTCCCCCTAACCAATCCATTTCCTAGACTAGATCTTTTTGGGTTTCTGTGTTCCCTATCAGATATAACCTTCCTCCTAGGCTAGGTTCCTCCCCTTTACAGTTGCTATCATGACTGCTACTCTGCATGCCTCAAAGTAGAACCTTTCCCTGTGCATCTTGGCTTCTACTGGGCCTGTGCACAGCAGGGGAATTTCCCCTTTATTTCTTCCTCAGCCTTATGGGATAATGTGCACTCGTACCCACCCACTCCCCGCCCCAGGACTGGGAGATTGGAAAACTGGCCTCCCTCTCTGAAAGGAGGGTGGAGGAGTGCTTATCCCCTTAGCAGGCAATGCTGGAATCCCTTGGGGGTATCTGAAACTGTAACTTCCAGATTTAATCAGGCTTATAGTCTGATTCAGCTCTCTAGTTTATTAGGCTTCTTAATGCTAATTCCCTTTGTGTTATTCCTTTATTAATATCTAGCTACCTACACTAACAGTTCCTCATTATCTTATGGTGGTTGGGCACCCAATGCCTATTATGGGCTGCTTATTAGCCTGTACATAATGCACAGTTTGTCACTTTAGGGTCAGGGAATATTGATGCAAATTATGGATGGTATATCTAAAGTGAAAACAGCTCCTTAACAAAATCTCCCTTGGTTCCTCTCTTATAGTTTCAAATCAACCTGGTATTTAGTATTTCCTTTAAGGGAAACTTAAAATATTTTTTTCACAACTGCAGCAAGCTGAAATCCCATTCATGTAGATAGACTCAGATTACCCTAAATAAGAGAGCTCCATTCTGAATTGACTACATACACACAAAGAGAGAATGGTCCTAAGAGAGACTTTCCATATGCAAAGTCCAGTGAAAGTCATTTACTACAAGAATTGCATTAATTCTTCACCCTGCTTATCTGTAAACTGAAATGGCAACTACTCCCAAGGACTTTATATCATGTCAGTTTTATGATGCCCATAATATGACCCTCCTGGGTTTGCTGGCAGCTAATCTTCGTTTTATTCCCTTTGATTATTTAATCATTCATGAAAGCTCCTCTTCCCACTGGCACTCTCCAGTTCCATAGAACCTGATAATAGGAAGATGTATTTTTACAGCATCCAGTGAGAGACTTCATAAATTCCATCCACTCTCAAGACAGCACCAAGTTTAAGATGATTAGGGTGTTTAGCCAGCATTTACACTACTCTCGATTCTTGCTCTTTAGAAGGTCATTTAACTGGAAGTGATTCTATGTGCCTTTGGTTTGCCTTAATCTATTTTCTCTTAGATTTTAAATATCAGTTTCAGCCAGTGTTCAAAGTTTGTGATCAATCAGCATATATCCCCTTTGTTGACAGGAAGTATGAAAATCCAGGGACTATCACTTGCATTAGAGTATGAGTTTCACATTTCATGTTCTTAGCATTCATTCTAATGCCCCCATATTTATTTTAGGCCCAGCCTTGTTCTCTGTAAGGCCAAAACTGGTTTTCAAATGCTCTGTTATTTATAAGCACCTTCTGTCATCTTTTCTCCTTTTCATCTGGTTTTTCCTCCTGTCCTCTCACCCCTTGTCTTTGCAATGACCATGGTGGCCATAGTGGCCATATTGACCAAAAGTTAGGTATGACAGATGCTAAAATTATTAGCATGCAATTGTAATTGAGAATGAAGGTGAAATCTTGTAGCTGCTGAAATAACATATTGCATTAATTATTGATATTTTTAAAAAATACATAGGAAAATTAGTAAAATTCATGGTAATAAATAAATGGCCATTTTCTTAACTATCTGCACATTTTCTTTAATACATAGGGAGGTTGTTTACAGCTTTTTCCCTAAGTTATATCCCCCTAACTGGTCACTGTCTTACTTCAAGAATACCAGCAGAGATCAAGGAGCCTTTCCTTGGATAGTTTCTCATGCTGGGCATTCTAAGAGGTCATGCTGAGCTTTAAACCTGTGCCTCCTTCTTGAGACACAATCCTAGAATAGTTGAAATTCTTGCAAATGAAATGATAATAGGTTACAACATTTTGGGGGGCTTCTTAGGTGAAATCTGGAACTGGCCCCCTATATGGGGGGCAGGGGCACTGAAGAAAAAGGCAAACCACTCCAGGTGGGTAGGTGGCAGGGGAATTTACTGAGCCTTATCTTTGGTAGCTGCAAAATGAGTAGTTTTCTGCACACATCTATCTGTTTATCTGGAGATCCTAACTGGGTTCAGTCAGGTGCACAGGAGAAGCTAATCAAGTTCAGTAACTCACACAAGGGACCTTGTTTAGTCTTTTACCTAGTCTAGATGGTCTCATTACCACATTACCAGGTCAGGGATATGTCCTTGGTCAGCTTCTGGGAGTGGGAAAGACACATTCCAAAGACAGGAAAGGATGTGTCTTCTCCATTGGGTCCAGCTCTTGGTCTGATCCAGAACTAATATCTTCTTGATGACTCCTTCTAACAGATGGAAATGTTGCTTATGCCAACAGCACATGCTAGGGACAGATAAAGGCTTTCTGTAATAAATATTCTACATATGTTTTTAACTGTTTTTATTGAATTTATTAGGGTGATATTGGTCAATAAAATTATATAGGTGTACAATTTGATAATACATCTTCTGTTTATTGTATTGTGTGTTCACCACCCCAAGTCAGGTCTGGTCTTTCTATCATCATTTATCCCCACCTGTTTCCCTCTTCTACCTCCTCCTACCCTTCTTTCCCTCTGGTAATCATCATAATGTTGTCGGTGTCTATGAGGTTTTTTTTTTAAGATTTTATTTCATTATTTTTAGAAAGAGGGGAAGGGAGAGAGACATCAATGTATGGTTGCCCTTCACCTGCCTCCAGCCACAGATATGACTAGAGACCTGGCTTGCAACCTGGTTATGTGCCCCGGCTGGGGAATCGAACCTGCAACCTTTGGGTTTACAGGCTGGCACCTTACCCACTGTGCTACCAGCCAGGGCATATGAGGTTTTATTTTTTATTTCTCCTAACTTACTTATTTTTGCTTAACTCCCTTCATATTTTCCACCCAGGCCCATTTAAAAATAAAAAGGCCATCTTTGATGAATTTTATATATTTATATTCTTATTTTTCAGAAAGAAAGCAAGCAAGCGTTATATTAATGTTTTTGGAATATATGTAAAGAGGGGAGAGAAAAACAAATTTAGAGAAAGAACTATCAAGAAAGAAAGAGATCAAGAGAAGGAGGGTAAAGGATAGTAATTTAATAATTATAACAACAATAAATAAATACAATGTATGACAGTATTTATAGCAGGTAAGACATGGCTGAGACTAGCATGAGGTGTGTGGTACTCAGTTCAGAGGCATTTTTCGGATGGTGCCAAAAATCTAAGAAATCAAGATACATCATGGTTTAAAGCAATATTTTTAAAAAGTAAAATTAATGCAAAAATATAAAAATATTAAATGAAGACTAGTTCAATTGTAAGATGCTAACTTATCTGCCTGCATTGTCTGCCAACAGCCATATAAAATTGATATTATTTTTGTACATATTTTACAGGCTTAAAGTAGTAAAAAGCAAAAGTGGGGAAACTGATGTGACAACTTGAATCCCTCAGATTAGGAATAATGTGTATTGGGAGGTCATCCATGGCAGACACAGGTGTGGGGCCACCCACTGTCCACTCTGCTCTGGACAGTGCACAGGGACTGCGGTAGGACAAGGTGTCAGATGCAGAGAAAAGCTGCAGCCCTGTTGGTGGAGCTTTTCTGCTGCATGATGAGGATGAAGCTGGTTTGCTATAATGTGGTGGATCGTGGCCTCCAAGCACTAACCTTGCACCTTGGTATTCAGGGTTGACGGAGCACTGGCTCCTCCCCAGCATAACCAGGAGCAGGAGTCTGTGCACTGGCTTCAGCTGGGTGGCCACAATTGCCCTGTCCCTTATTCTTGGTGGTAGGCTCAAGTCCCTTCCCAGCATGACATGGTGTAATGGCTCCAGTAAGATCCACTCCCTCAGATTTCCCATTGTTGGCCAGTTTCTATAGGGCAAATTTCAGTTCTCAAATGACTCTGCTCTATATTATATTGATTCTCTCTCTGGGCCTCCCTGGGAGGCTCTCCTTCAGGGAATGTGTCAATCCTGGAATTAGCCTTTATGTCTCATTGTTTGATGTATTTTTTCCAAGGTCACATGTCCAGTACATTTGGAAAGTCAATATTTCAGTCTGTCAGACTCCAGAATGAAAGTATTTAGTTACTCTTAACTATGTGATATTGATAGTAGGCATGCATGCATTTATTCAGAACATGTTTATTGAAGTTTTAATTTGTGCCAGATCATTTTCTAAGTACTAGGGATAGGGTGGTCAACAAGATAGTCACCATCTTTATTCTTAGATGGTGTAATTCTTAGAGCTTATGTGATTGAAGAATAAGAAGCCTAGATCTTTATGATTTTAAAGTGAAGACCGTTTTTGAAGAGGTCACTTCCACCCTCTCCAGGTTTATGTCATATAACATGCTATAATAGACTACCAAATAAATCATAATTCTGTTTAGAATGAGCCCCAAACCAGAATACACCTTGCAAGGCTATCTTTCTTTCGTCACCTTTTCATACCATAGATTCCCTTGCTTGCTATAGTCCAGCCACTGGTCTTGCTTAAGTTCCTCCAACAAAGTTCCTTACTGCCTTGGGAAATCCTCTTGTTTTCTTTTTAAAAAGATTTTATTTATTATTTTTAGAGAGAGAGAGGAAGGGAGAAAGGCAGAGAGGGAGAGAGACATCAATGTATGGTTGCCTTTCACCTGCCTCCAGCCATGGATCTGGCTGAAGACCTGGTTTGCAACCTGGTTGGGTGCTCTGGCTGGGGCTCTTCTTTTTAAGAGGCATGTTCCTTTCAGGCTTTTCCCACCAAGCTTCCTCTTCTTTTTGGTCTTAGTTTAAATCCAAGAAAGCATGCATCCATGACCATCTGAGGTAAAGTAGGCGACCACCCTGATCTTTTTGTTCTCTCAGTTCATCATTGTTGTTGTTGTTGTTTTATAGAATTAATTACAATTTGTTATAATTTTTCAGTTTGACTTTACTTGGTCTCTCTCTCTTTTTTTTTAAATAAAGATTTTATTTATTATTTCCAGAGAGAAAGGGAGAGAGAGGGTCAGAGAAGGAGAGAGACATCAATGTATGGTTGTCTTTCACTGGCCTCCAGCTATGGACCTGGCTGGAGACCTGGCTTGCAACCTGGTTATGTGCCCTGGCTGGGAATCAAACCAGCAACCTTTGGGTTTGCAGGCCAGTGCCTTATCCACTGTGCCACCAGCCAGGGCTAGTTGGTCTCTCTTAACAGAATGAGACACATTTGTCTTTTCTACTCTTATATCCCCAGAAATGTACTCAGTGCCATGTGTAGAAGTGCTCAATAACATTTGCTGAATGCATGAACTATAATGCTAATAAGTATAGTAATAACAGCTATCATTTAACCAAGATTTAGTCTGTGCCAAGCCCTTCTACAAGCACTGACAACTCATGAGGTAGAAGCTATTTTTATAAATCTGTCTTATTTTATGATAAAATAATTGCTTAATAGAAGAAATGCAAATAGTTCAGAAAATCTTGTATCTAAATCCACTCCCCAGATATAACCTCTGTTCATATCCTCCTATATATCCTTACAGATATATTATATTCCTGTAAATACTTTGACTCAGTTTTATCTGTGGCCCAAAAGGTCATGAAGTCCACATTTCAAAGTGATTCTCTAGACCAATAGTGGCACTTGGGAGGGTTGACTAACATCTGGCTCTTTATGAAGTTTCAACAACTAGTCACCCATCTTCATCCTCTAAGACTACAAAAAAGCCAAGCAAGGAGCTAGTTGAGTTCAGAGAAAAGATCTCTGTGGAGGAAATCATTGGCTCTGTGACTTCCCTTTATCTATTCCTGTCACCTCAAGTCTCCTTTCCAGGAGAAAGTCAGATCTGTTCCCAGTGAAGATTTCTGCAGCAACAGAGGGGCTATGTTTGAGAAGCAAGCACGTTCTTATAAATAGTGGGATTGATGTACAATATTTTACTTGATCCTATACGAGTCATGTGGGAGAGAAAGCAGGCCCAGCCGTGGGCTATGGCTAAGAGAGTCACCTAGAGGAGCTAGGAACCCTCAGCTGAAAGAGTGGGGGTGGGACTGTCACCCCATGCCACTACCTCACTTGTGGAGTTACATTTCTGTGAGTCAACAGAGCTGTAGGTGAACTCTCTTCAGCGGTAGTTTGTTTGTTTTTGTTTTGTTTTGTTTTTTTAAGAACCTGTGTAGGGCCTTAGAGAGAAAATTGTTAGCTTTACCTATGTACCTAGTTCAGAGGAAAGAAATGGCAAAGCTCATGAATGCAGTCGATAAAGCCTTTGCTGGTCCTATCTCACCCCCTCGTTTCATCTTTCCTTCTAGAAATGGAGGTGGGGCAGAAGAGAGGCTTCCTATAAGAGAGAAGGTAATGCCTCTGCTCGCATTTTCCATGCAGGCTTCCTTCCTAAAGTAGTTCCATTTTTATAAGGAGAGGTAGCAACTTCAGTGAATTTATATCAACTGAAATGAATAAGAAATTAATAAATTTCAAAGTTTTGGTCACCACATGAAATGAACTCTTTTAGTTACTTGAAAGAGATATTTCTGCTGATAGGAAAAGATTATATTCTCTGAGAGTGATTGAGTAAGACACGGAGCCTGCTCAATACTCTAAGTAGAGGTGTAACCAGTTTTTTAATCAGGGTTTCAGTGGGTGAGAGGGGAAGAGGGATGCCATATTTCTTATTGCACCCAGAGGTCCATTTAATCAGTGCATGAGATTACATGCACACACATTCTTTAAAAAATTTTTTGGAATATGTCATGTCTCCTATTCTCCAGGTATCATGCATAGACTTCCATGCCAATACTCAATTAATTATTATGTAAGGGCTATTGTTATCCTCATTACACAGCTTGAGTTCCTTGCCTAGCACGCCACTAGCAGCCAGGTTAATGGGTCCAGCCAACAAATGACTTCTTCTGGTCTATTAACAAACACAGGAATTATAAAGAGTGTATTATATAGAAAGCAGAACTTTTCTGATGTATGAGACTTGTAATTAATTTGCCCCAATGTCATAAAAATGATCACTGAAGCAGGAGCAGTTCAAACAATGTTGGCTTATGGCCTTCACTCTACTCTACTGTTCCATGGTAGCAAGTGGTATGTAGTCTACACATAGTGGGGATAAAGGGAAGACTAGAGTTGATTAGAGGGAGATAAGATGCTATAGGATGGACTATATGATTTGTGGAAAGCACATTGGTCTATAAGTAAGAGACAATTCTCAGGTTGCAAGTCAGGTTTCCAGCCAGGTCCATAGTTGGAGGCAGGTGAAAGGCAACCACACAGTAGTACATTGATGTTTCTCTCCCTATCTGCCTCTCTCTGGAAATAATAAATAAAATCTTAAAAATAAATAAATAAATAAAAGAGACAATTCTGGTCCTGGTTACATAGAAGTTATCATTTGCTAACCATATGACTATGGACCAGTCACATAGACACTTAGCACCTCTCATCTCTTTAAATTAACTAGAATATTTAACATACATGAATCATTGTTTTTCTTTTTGAAATTTAATTTTATTATTTATTGTTGTTGTATTACATTCATCCCCTTTTTACTCCCCTTTGTCCTCTTCCCCACCCACCCACTCCCCCACAAAGACAATCCCACTTGTTGTCCATGTTCATGGTTCTCTCTTTTTTTCTTTTTCTTAAATATATTTTATTTCCTAGTCTATTACTAGGAGCAAAATAAATACATTTTATTAATTTTGCTATTACAGTTGTCCCAATTTTCTCCCCTTTGCCCCCCTCCACTCAATATCCCCATTTCCTTCTGCAGTGCCCATTTAGTTCATGTCCATGTGTCATGCATATAAGTTCTTTGGCTTCTCCATTTCCTTTATTAACATACCCTTTCTATTCTGTAACCACCAATGTGTACTTTTTTTTCCCCTTTCACATCCAGACAATTCACCACTTAATTACTGCATTCTGTCAGCCTCTTAAATCATATTAATACAAAGTTTTCTGTTCATTATTTCAAAATGTCTGTTAATTCATTTGTTTAAAGAATTACTCTTTTAAGTAATATGAATTTCAATATTACCAAACACATGCAAAATACATTTATACACATATTTTTACACATATTTACAGTACATACAAGATTTTGAAGAATTAATACAAAAAATTTAAAATATGCCAATAACTTATACAATTATTACATGTTAAATGATAGTATTTTAGATATATTGTAGCAAATTAAGCAGTTTTTTTTCTTCTTTAATACTTATTTTACTCTGGAATGCTATTTTTGTGAAATATATCACAGAAATGGTGTATTGCAGAACTCATTTTTATGAAAGTTGTCCTAGAGACAGTCCAAATTCATAGTAAAAAGTGAATTAAATTTTTGAGTCAGATCCTCCCTTCTCCAATAATACAACTCAACTTTATTTTAAGCTACTAGAACTACAACTTACTCTTTCTGGGGTTTTCCATCTTAAATAGTAGATTGATTTTTTTTTTTTTTTTTTTTTTTTGGCTATGCACAGGTCTTACTTCTTTCAATACCCTCTGTTTTTCCTCTACATGTATTTTACAAGTGGAAACCTTCAGAAATAATGGCACTTGCAGTGCTCAGCTGGTCCCCAGAGTAAAAATTATTATGTCTACTAAGTTGAGGTAAAAAATAAAAATCCCTAGGATTTAAATAATCTTGTAAAATAGTATTTTAGCTACTTTTTGAACTTGTGGTTGATTTCCTATGTGGTCCTAAACTAACTTTTGACCTACTTAAGAGTCTGTTGAGGTAGAGATTAGGTATATTCACATTTCAATAATAAAGTTTACTACAGCATTAATTCATTTTCCCAAGCATCCCCAATTTGGGGGCTTCATAACTGGAAATGTACTATACTTCCACTATCTATTTGAAAGGAATCTCATCTAATTTACATGCTAACATGAGAATATATATTGCCTATGTACATGAATCATATAGTTTACATACACAGAATTATTTTGAGAGTCAAAAGACAACATACCTGTCACAGTATTCCATTAGCTATAAAGTAATAGGTACAAATAAAGGATGATCATACTTTTTATCAAAACAGCAGGAACTTGTTTCAATCTGCATATCTGGGTATGTAGTTTTGATTATTTCAAATCTAGGACAACTTTGCGAATACTTGCTGTGTTGGGTAATTCCAGAAGTGAAACCCCATTCCCTGTTCCCTAGTTCATGCTCCCGGCTCAGGCTTCGAGATATCTTTTTCAATTAATTAAAGGCTCTTAAAAAATTATAATTCTCCTCATTGGGGCAGTTGTATTTCCTTTATTTATTTAAGATTTTATTCATTATTTTTAGAGAGAAGGACAAGGAGGGAGGAAGAAAGGGAGAGAAGCATCAATGTATAGTTATCTTTCACTTGCCTCCAGCTGGTTGGAGGCCTGGCTTGCAACTTGGTTATGTTCCCTGACTGGGAATCGAACCAGCAACCTCTGGGTTCACAGGCCGGCACCAATCCACTGAACCACCAGCAAGGGCTTGTATTTCCTTTATAATTAGACTTTCTATGTTGGAGTTTTAGTCAAAGGGCAAATATTGAGGGATAGCATGGCCAGTCCAATTCTCTTGAACTGAAATCATCCTCAATAACCTTTAATTACACTTGATCTAAGTGTTTCACAGCCCTTAGACTATTTTCAAATTAACAAGGAAGAATCAGCATTTATAAAACAAAAATGATAAGTTTAGAAGGAAGTGATCTTATCAGAGAGAAAACATTGACTCATTTTAAAGGACTTTTATTGCCCTGAGGCTTCAACCAAAGAAAACCCCCCCCTCTTTCCTGAAGGTGGGAGAGAGAGAGAATGTGAGATGATGAGTCAGTCACAAATCCAGGAGAGGCTCCATAGCCCGGTGACATTGAAATTCAGTCTTGAGTGCTGTAAAGCACTGAACCACTGCTGGTATAATTCACAACATCGCCACTACTTCACCTGCTGACACAGCAGGGGAGTAGTGTGCCAAACAGAAGGTCTCATCACTGATTTCCCTTCTTCAAGATACCCCTAATCTAGTATTAGACCTTTCTCTTCCCCTGTTACTCTGACTGGTGCAAACTAACACCTGCTGATTCGAATGCTAACACGATATGACATCATTTTTCATGGCAAAAGTTTACATAGAAAACACTAACCAGCTTTTATGGGGAAAAACTTGAATTGTATCTCTTTTTCCTTTTGAACTTCATTACTCGGAGCCTAAGCTCAGTTTCAATATCAAACACAAAACGAATGATCTGAATGTAATAGAATAGTGATCGGCCATGTAGAAGAATTAGCCAGGCGACTAGAAGCAAACATTGTTTCTTAGTCAATATCCTTAACAGCATTTTTTCTCCTGTCTTATTAAAACAGCACAACTGGGAATAGTTTTAGAATTTCTTTTTCCATCGGCCACCAATGCATAATTTTACCACTACACTTGCAAAGAAGAGTCTACTAGGTTGTTTTACATACTTAGCCTTGACTATATAGTTATTTTTTCTGATGCACATAATAGAAAAAGTCTTCTTTAGTTCACAGAATGCTTAGCACACAAATAGCTTCCCAGTTCATTGAATACCTAATAAAAACCAGTCTCTGCACATTTAAATGCTACAGTTAGACCATCCCATTCTGTTCATCTCCATTGCCTATGCATGTAGAAACTTGTTCCTCCATTACCTTAAATTTGATTAAAGAGAAGCTGCCTGTGTTTTCTTTGCCAAAACATAAAGAGAAAAGGCAAATATTCTAGAAACACCCCTCACCTTTAATAGGAAAGAAGAAAAACAATGACACCTGATCAATGCAGAAGAGCTGCTGAGGCAGTGGGCAGCTGGAAAGAGAAATGTAAATAAGAAACAACAAATAAGAAAATAAAACCTTTAAAATTGTAATAAACTAGAAAATAAAGTATATTACTTTCTCACAGTGGCAATGATTTCTGCTAAGAGGAACATGGTCTTCCTCTGTCCTCTCAGAATGAGAAGTTGTGTTATTTACTATTAAGTGAAAAATTACTGAAGTTCACAGTAATACTAAAAGAATTATAACAATAGAGTATATTCTAATTGTAGATATGTATCCTTTTGGCAGACTTACAGGAACACAACAGCAGTGATGTCTTCTCTGGCATTCATTTCTCCTTATAAGAACTCTCCCTAAAATAAGTTATTAACATTTAACTCAACTTTTTAAAAAGGACTTTTAAAGGACTTGTGCCTTCTTTTGGACATATAAGAAAATAATTCTAATACATTAAAATTATAATATTCATCTATTCCTATGTTATTATTTACTCATTTAAATAGATGAGATGTAAGAGGAATGCATGAATCCATGTTATCTGTATTTATTGTGATTGCTTGTTTTTCCTCCACAAATAGCAATGTTACGATTCATTGTGTTCACTTCCCTCCACTTAAATAAGAAAGATGCAAAACTTTGCAAACACTTATTTCAATAATCCTTTCTCTTGATATGTTCTCTAAGTTAAATTTGCATAATATTGTTACCATGTGGTCAGACCTGATTTTAAACAAACTTGATATCAGTGTATTTTCCTTATGATGAATGTAGTTATACAGGTAGATTTGTAGTAACCCTCCTCTCATGTTAAATAATTTCTCACATGTTCTTCAAAAACAATTCTTAATCTCTAATTGTCCTCATGTATTTGAAAACTCAAAATTTATTCTCATTCACAATGTGTCTTAGCCTTTTGGCTTGGCTTGCCTTTTTTAAGTGGCAATTTTCCTGGGTACTGTTTCTAGAATAGAGTGGTCCTGGTCCTCAAGTCTCTGAATCATAATCTTGTTCCAGAAGAGTTGGTGTTTGTTGATTCTTAGGATTATTTATGTACTTATCAGAAAAGATACCACTTTTATCTCTGCCATTTCTCCAATAATAGATAACATTTATTCACTATATTTTGCATGATGGACACTCTTCTAAGTTTGTGCTGTTCAGGGACCCAGCAGGAAAGAGATGGCATAATCAGGGGAATTTAGAGAGTTTAATTAAGAGACAATGTACTATATATATAGCAGAATTAAGGGAAAGCAGCAGGAAAGATAAAGCTGTCCAGAGTTAGCAACAGACAGAAGCTACTACTGCTCCTGGAAGCTGGAAATAGCAAGAGGTGAGAGAGGTTAGCAGAACTTGGCACAACTATGGCTGTGGCAAAACTCAAATCCAACTTGGCTTTTGGTGGAGGGCTGTCGCAAGGGAAGAAGTGTGCAATCACTTTTGTGGATTGACATTTGTGCCCTATGGAAAAGAAATTCCTTTTGTTGGATTTGCTAAACTGGACCTGGAAATGGTCATCCATCCCATTATGTTAAGAAAGTGTTTCTCTAAAGTAAAAGGAAATGGCACCCATACAATGGGAAGTTGGGAAAAGGAAAAGTAAAACAGGGATGGGGTCAGAGAGACAGAGATCCTTCCTGAAGTGGTATCTGAGATCGCAATTCTTTAGACCCTACAGAACCTTCTTCATCCTGCTAATTCCTCAGTATCTTTCCCAACTTCAAGTGACACTAGTTTTCTCTTTAAGCTAGGATGAATTGGGGGTCTGTTCCTTCCACCAGAAAAAAGTCTTGCCTGCTACATGAATATAGTTTTAAAACTCATTCTCCTAAGCCTTATTAAGACATAGAAGAATTTTGCTCTACTGCAGACTAGTAAAATATGACCTAAATGTAATTCCTAGTATAAAAGAGATTAAAAATTTTTAAAGAAGATCTTTTTGATAAATGTCTAAACTTCAGGGCACAATCCTGAAGCACTCAACCTCCTCCTTTGGCTTCTAATACAGGTCAAATACAAGAGACATGTGCAGGAGATGGGGAAGGCATGAGAGGACAGTGAAGTCTGTTATTAGATTGAACCAGCTGTGAATGACTATCCCATATTGTAATCGCTGTTACCAGGAAGATAGGATCCTATGATTCCAGAGACCAGCTCACCTGCCAACCCAAAGGATCAAAATTACTTAGAAATTACCAGAAAAACAGGGACAGAGAAACATATTGGACAAGGGGGAAAAAGAAGATCTGCTACCACGGTCCTATCGAGCCAGACAGGTACCAATGATTTGATAGGTGGTTTGTTTGCCTCCTTCCTTTGTATTCTATTCTTTAGTCATCCAAGAAATAAAGACTTTTGATTTAATTTGCTACTTTATTTTGAAATGTCATAAATTTCATTTATGAAACCATTTGAGATGTTTGCTAATTAAAATTCTTATTTAATAGTACTTTTGTATATCTCACATCTTGATGAAGAACATGAAAATGCTTAGTCACGGATGTTCCATAAGGCTTTCAAAACTTGCATTTACTACAGGATTCCCATTATTTTTCTTCTCAGATAAAAGTAGGAGGTTGGTGATAATATATTTCTTAATAAAGTGTTCACAATTCACTATCTTATCTATCTATAATATTGGCATTTTGTTCTACTCTTAGTCAATACAATAAAGCCTGTTTCCATTATCCCCACAATCAATCTTTAAAAATCTATTGCAATTTTTCAATTTCTACATTAATATCATGTTAGTTTATCCCTATCATCCATTTTTCCAGATGTCTAAAAAACAGTAGGAGGTCCACATATATTCATGCTGTCAAGTTTTTTTTCTTCTTTTTTCAGGGCTCTGAAACTTTTAAGCCAAACAAGTGGACAAAACCCTAAATAGAATATTTATTATCTCCACCTAGAATTTTATTAGGTGTTTATAAATTCCCTTCTGATAGTAACAAATATTTTCTTCAAGTAAATTCAAATAAAATAATGGCAAAAACCAACTTCTAGTTTTTAATTACACATGGAACCCAGGAGAGCGACCCACATGAGCCTTGTGAGAATGGCTCACTTGTCACACATGGGACTTAGGAGAGTAGCTCACACATCACAGGCACTTATGCATTGGGATGCAGGTATTTATATTGTCCAGAAAAAGTCCAAGAAGAACTTTAAGTGCTACATTTCTCCAAAGAGCTTGAAAGTCTGAATATGCCTTTCTTTTAGATTTTAGTAGAGTTGTATTTTCAGGGAATATTTGGTTGAACATATTTTTCTATTTTTATTTTTTTCTATTTAATTCCTTATAAGTTTACAGTATCCCATGACCTTCTGGAAGAATTATCTCAACATTAGGGAAGACATGACACACTGGAAATGGTGATAAAGATATACAGAAAAAGAAACTAAGTATTGAGTGCTTGATGTTATATTACCTCAGTGTGCTAGATAACATTCGTTGAACACTTACTATAGATATGATCCTTGATCAAGTGTTTTTGTGCATGATGTCACTTAATCTCCACAATTGAATGGAGCAGGAATTGACATGTGACATGATGGTCAGTGTGTTGAATGTAGACATTTATAGACACAAACTCACTAAAGTGATAGCTTTAAATCAAACACAGGATTATCTGATGGAAAAAGTCCTAGTCCTAATCAATATATACACTTACTTTCAGGTTTTATCACAGAATCATGGTTTAAGAATTGTTAGCTCTCCATCGGTGTGTTGTGTGTTTAAAGAAATGGTATGGCTCACTCAGTTTCTCACAGTTCTCAAGGGACAAAACTAGCATTGGAGTGTATGTAATGGAACACCAGCACCACTAGTAATGAGAAGCACACAAAAACACAATTATGTCATTTCACCTTCTGATACAATGAAGTCCCCTAGAGATAATCAACTGCAGTATTTATTGACTCAGTTTAAGAAGTCATAAAGACTGAAATCATATCTCCTGGACACTTCCACTTATGACTAATCAAAAGTGACACCATTGGAATTAAACTGAGTGACTTGACACTTATCTGAAAGGTTTGTCTCTTTTGTGTCTGTCATCGCTGCTGTTATTTACAAACCATTCAACAGGTCTGGTGATTTAGCTTTCAAATTAGTTATTGACCCACACTCTTGGAAGAACAAGTTTTGTTTCATTTTTGTTTGTTTATTTGTTTTATCTTTTACTTGTTCAGGGGAGACTACAGAAGAAAAGCTAAGAAGCTTCAGGGCCAAAATGAGCAAATATCTTCTTAAATCTTCACTGTGGCTCCAAATTTCCACCTTAAAAAGATGACACCTGAAATTAACCATAAGAAGTGACTTAATAAGTCAGCGTCATGCCTGACTCTAAGACTCTCTTTCTCATAAGTGTTTGCATCAACCCAGATCACAGTCATATTCTAATATTTTAGTTTGCATGGTTTGTCTATTCTTGTGTATATTAGTTTTCTATTGCTGCATAACAAATTATCAAGCACTTAGAAACTTCCCAGAGCACATAGATTACCTCACAGTTGTGAGATTAGGAGTCGAGATTTAGGAGCTAGACTGGAAAAGGAACTACCTCCAAGTCTGCCTGGGTCCCCAGGATGCCTTTTCATGAGGGTGAAGAACACATTATCCCAGGCTTCTTGCTGACTTTCAGCCTGGGCCTGCTTTCAGTGCCTAGAGGCCAGTTCCAGCCCTTTGTCAAGTGGCCCTCATACAACACGCCAACATGCCTTTTCGAGGTCAACAAAGGAGAGCTAGATACTTGAGCAAGACAGATACTAACTTCTGCCACCATCCTTTGGTTGGAAGCAAGCCCCAGGACCCAATGCCATTCTAGGTGAGGGGCTTTCACAAGGACACAAATACCAGAAGGTAGGGAGAATGAGGATGAATTTCACACCTTTCCCACTCTCCGTGAAGTGGGAACAAGCTGACCCTGTAAAGCTGCATAAAATAGCTGTACACACATAACCAGGTTGCAAGCCAAGTCTCCAGCCAGCTCTGTAGCTGGAGGCAGGTGAAAGGCAACCCATACATTGATGTTTCTCTCCCTCTCTGCCTCTCTTCCTTCCCCTCTCTCTAAAAATAATAAATACAATCTTAAAAAAAATAGGTGTAAACACATAACACTTTCACTTCTCTTCATTCACCAGGATCTTTTAGAAAGCCAAGGTCTGGAGTTTTCTGAAAGGCAAACTATAGCACTGAGTAGTGAAAAGCCACTTAGTACTTTTTCTTTTGCTTGAATCAAGGTCTTATTAAAACTAGCTTAATCAATAAATTAAAAAACAACAACAACATTATTGACAGGAAATGGGCTAACTATTCGTTTCTGGACTTCAGGTACAGTTAGGAATCGGGTATCAGGTAGCCATAAGGAAGTAGCATTTCTTGATCCCCATCTTTTGTCTTTGTTTAGTTCTGAACATCTTCTGTATTCTAACCATAGACCAACTTTTCTTTTTGTATTAAAACATGTAGAAAAAATGTTGGTATGGAAGAGAGGTTTTGAAAAATTGCAGATTGATGCAATCAGGGTCAAGAATTCAGCTATGAGTAAGTCAAGCATGGTCACAGTGCAGAGTTATGTTATATAAACCTGGCTACACCTGTCACACATGTTGTAGATAAACATGGGGAAAAGAGAAAGACTTTTCTAGAAAAGTGGTAGATGGCCAAGTTGGGATCATCTCTATATTATGTAATGCCTATGAAACCTATCTATCTATCATCTAGTTATCTTTCATCTATCTGTATGGTGTGCTAGTCCTCAGAATATGCATTTTTCATGTCCCTGAGGCTTTAAGATCCTGGAGGATTGGAATTTTAGCATTATACTTTATACATTTACGTATTCAGTTAATTCTGAAATTAATCTCTTCTTCCTTCCAGTACCGTTAAGTTGGAATTTTATACCTCTGCTTAAAGCCTTCCAAAGATTTCCAATTCTATTTATAATGAAAGCCAATGTCTATACAATGAGCCATATCATAATTTACAAAACAAATGGGGTTGCTACTTCTTCCCCAACTTCATCTCCAGCTACCTTTTTTGTCACTCACTATGTGTCCTGGCTGGACCTGAAATACATCAGGCCAACATGTACCTCAGGGCCTTTGCTTCTGCTCCATCATCTCCCTTTGGATAGCTGCAGAAAACCTTTGCCTTCTCCTGAAGTTCAATCTCCCATCCCAAATAAATAAATATTTTTACCTTATTGAGGAATAATTGACAAATAAAAATTATATATATATATATATATATATATATATATATATATATTTAAGATGTATAATGTGATGCTTTGATACACACATTTTGAAGTAGCCATACAATCAAGATAATGAATATATTGACCCCCTCACATGGTTGCAATTTATTGACTTACTTAATGGTGAGTATACTTAAGATTTACCCTCTTAGCACATTTCAAGTATACAATACAGCATTGTTACTATAGTCACATTGCTGTACCAATCTCTAGAATTTATTCATCCTACTTAACCTGAACAGCAATTTCCCTTTTCCTACTCGCTCCAACCCTGGGTACTACCATCCTACTCTCTGTTTTTGTGAATTTTACCATAGTTGATAGTTCATATAAGTGGAACTTTCCTTCTATACCTGGCTTATCTCCCTTAATGTAATGTCCTCCAGGTTAATTTATATTGTTGCAAATGACAGGGTTTTCTTCTTTTTGAAGGCTGAATAATATTCTATGACATGTTTATATTACAAATTCTTCATCCATTTATCCACTGGTGGACACTCAGTGTGTTTCCATATCTTAGCTATTGTGAGTTGTGCTGCAGTGAATACGGAAGTGCAGATATTGCTTTGTTGACCCTGATTCCAATGCCTTGGAACCCAGAAGTGGGATTGTGGATCATATATTAGTTCCACTTTCAGATTTTTGAGGAATCTCCATACTGATTATCATAATAGTTGTATCCATTTACATTCCTATCAGTGGAGTACAAATGTTCCAATTTCTTTCCATCCTCACCAATACTTATCTTTTGCTCATTTGTATACTAGCCATCCTAACTAACAGAGGGAAGTGATATCTTATTGTGTTTTTGATTTTCATTTCCCTAATGATTAATGGTGCTAAACACCTTTTCATATATCTGTTGGCCATTTGTATGTTTTCTTTGGAGAAATGTCTACTTAAACTTTTGCCCCATTTAAAAATCAGGTTCTTCATTTTTTTGCTATTGAGTTGTAAGAGTTTCTAATGTTATTTTATATTAATCCCTTATAAGATACATGGATGCAAATGTTTTATTCCATTCTATAGGCCTTTCTCTCTGTTGATTGTTTCCTTTGCTATACAGAAGTTTTTCAGATTGATGTAGTATCACTTGTCAATTTTTGCTTCCGTTGCCTATGCTTTTGTGCTTTTTAAAATGTTGGTTTCTTAGTAGCATCTTGATCACCATTTTTAATATTGCAATGGAACCTCCCCCTTCTTTTTTGTTGGCCTTTCCTATTTTATTTTATCCAATGTGTTTATCATCAAATAGCTTACCAAATATACTCTGGTTACTTGGTCACATGTGTAGTGTATATTTCCACATTTAGAATGTCATCCCCATGTGGGTGCACATTTTTGTCGGTTTACAGTATTATATTTCCAATGCATAGAGCTTGGCACATAGGAGCCACTCTATATTTGTGTGTGTGTGTGCATGTTTGTATTTAATTTTAAAAACAAATTGATTATTTTAGGCTAAACATACTTTTTTGAATTATTTCATTTGAATGGAGTGAGGCTGATGGAGAATTCTATTGGGTCTTTATCTTTCAGCAATGTGTGGCAGGCATTTATCTGGGGTGTGAAAAGGATGCCAGATGGAGGTAGAAGGAATGGATAAGTTCAACAGAGGGTGTTTGAGTTGCAGCAACACGTAATTCTATGGCCTCTGACATTCTTTGTTTTATGATATAATTTTTATATACATTTTACAATCTAGTTTAGAGATCTTTAGTTTGCTTGTCATTAAGAGCGATGATTTTTGAATTGTTTCCACAGCTTTTTAAACATTGAACAGAATATTCATATACGCAGCACATTAAAAAGAATGATGTCAATGTCAAAACTGTATGCAGTAAAAATGCCAATAAAATAGCAGTCTTCAAGTTGCACAGCTAACGTTATACCTTGTTTTACTAACCCTGGCAGAATTTTGTAAATTGGAATTATATTTCCTTATTTCTCTCGGTTTGCCTTCTTCATTACTCTAAGCTTGGACAATCAAAAGAAGATGTTTGTTATGTTCCTCTGCTTTGTTTGGACTTCTGTTCAGGCAGAAGTAGGAGAGATGCCTGTAAATACAAATCAGATTAGAGGAGAAACCCCACCTAGGTATTAATAGCTTTCAGCTCACCTCACAACCTTTTTTATTATAAAATCTGGTGGCTGACTCTCTAACATGAATAATTTCAGAGGCATCAGTGAAGCCATAATATGTCATTAGTTCATTTGCCTCTTCCCAGTTTTACTCATTGCATCAGACTCTGTTTATATATAACTTCAGAACTTATTTTTTAAATTTATTTTCCTTGAACTTATTGATCTTACCTAAGACTGGTTCCCACAGAAGTTGTCATAGAGCATTCATCCACATCAGAATGGACTCATACCAACTTCACCTGCGCTCAGCCTGCTCCACCTCGTGTGTGGATGAACCTCTTGCCTCTCACCCTGGGTCTCCTCTGTTGACACAGGACATTGGATGCCATCATCTGCAGTTTGTGGTCACATTTGTGAAACCCAGAAAAATTTAGAAATTCATAGACTGAGGTGTAAACCTTTGATCAATGAAGGATAAAATGCAATGGTTAAATTCTTTCTCCTAAACTCTTCTGGTTGGTCTATCAAGGTATAGAGTTAATATGAAATTTGGAGGACAGTTGAATGCAATCTGCTTCATGGCTCTAGCTCTATAACATTCTCATATTGCCTCTTGCTTCCTATCTCAATTTTCTTTCCCTTGATTCTGATTCTTTGTAAAGTACTCTGATAAAGCAATAGCTTATGACTCTTTACATTATTATTCCATGCGTTGTGCAGAAAGGCAGACTAAGACAGTGGACTTGGGGGAGTCGCTCTAGAAGGAGATGAGAATTTGGAGCTAGATGAATCTTTAATCTGATGACAGTAAAGTTCTCATTGCTGGTGGCCGTGGGGTGGCCATTACCATTGAGGCTTTTGCTTGCGAAAAATTGGAATGAAGTGCAAGTAGAAGGTGAGGCATTGGCTAAGTAGTACCCAAAGCCTTGAATGATGTGGGGAAGATGGTAATTACAGGGATGTGAATTTGATTGGTTCTTCATTGAAAAACTTTAAGTAATAATAAGAGTAAATTTAGGGCAGCTAACTGCTAACTCAAAGCACACTGAAAAACCAGAGAGCTGGTGGGGGAGCTATAAAGATTTTCAGCTTCTGAGGCCACAGCACAGACTTCACTGACAATTAGGCCCATTGTAAGAATGATACCGCCATATGTTATAATTGCTCTAAAAAACCAGGTTCCACATGGTGGCAGGTCAATTACATTGGATTCCTTCCATCTGGAAAGGGAAAGAATTTATATCTACCACATACATAGAGTTTTCTTTCTCTACAAGAAGCACACCCACCATTACCAGTTAAGGACTTCCAAAATGCCTGATCTATTGACAGGATAGCCTATTCAACTTTATTCAGAACAAGGGGTTCTTTTACAGCAATGGGATGGTGACCATAATTGCATGATAACAGATACATTGGCCTTACCATAAACTTCATCATGCAGTCAGTAGACTGCATCATTCAAAGTTCAGCTAAAGAGAGTTTGGGAACAGTCTTCTGGGGATGCAGACACTGACCACCAGAGTGCAGTCTGCTTGATGAACCAGCAGTGTCCCTAACAGCTAGTATACAGTAGGTTTGGAAACTAAGCACTGGAAGTAGGATTGAGTCTTTTCCATTTATTTCCAATTAGCTGCTTGCAGAATTAATGCTTTCCGTTCCCCTCTTACTTTAGGATGTGCCAGAATAGTGGTCATAAGTCTTGGGAGAAAGAATGTTTCTCTTAGAGACACTAAGAGTTCTGTTGAATTTTGAGGTATAACATCTTTCTAGTTGCTTTGGGGTTTTTATGCTAGAGGAATTGGCATTAAAAAAAAGTTACTATACTGATGGGAGTAGGAGACCCTGATTACTATGATGAGCTAGGGTTGGTAGATAGAAGGGATATCTTGAATCTAGTAGATTCAGTGGCATCTTGTGCTTCTGTGCCCAAGAATAAAAATGAACAAGCAATTGCAAAACCTTCACTTTTAAAGAGGAAAATGATTAAGGGCACAGATATATCAGGGATGAGTGCTTAGGCCAACTTGCCACATAACCCATTAGGAACAGCTGAGAAGCTGACCAACAGTGAGGAGAACCTAGAGGGGATGGCAGAGACTGGAAATTGGCATTTTTAAGCCTAAATAAAGTGACTAAGTGACTGAGGATGATACAGAGGGATGCGATGGCATTTGGTCTTTTTTCATCCTGAGACTGGATGACACAAGCAGTCTAAAGATTCGTTTATTTTCTTTTTCATAAATTTAATATTATTGTTGTTGTATTACATCCATCCCCTTTTTCTTCCCCTGTGTCCCCTGCCCCACCCACCCACTGCCCGCTGAAGTCAATCCCACTTGTTGTCCATGTCCATGGTTCTTCCATGCTAGTTCCTTGTCATTTATTTACTTATTCTGTTTAGCATCCATCCCTTAACACTATTTGGATAATATTATTATCTCAATAAATATATGATGACATACTTGATTCCTTCGCACAACACTGTTCTTCTTGATTTATCAGGTGCATAAAAAAACAAGAAAAACAAAGTTCTCAAGTGATACCTAAGATGATAATTGGGTGATGATTAACTCTCAAGTTAAAAAGTACATGCACTTCACACACAGCAGGCTGGTGTTTAAGCAAAAATTTTTCCAAAGAACTGCAAATAAGAAGTTGTTAGCCCTGGCTGGTGGCACAGTGGATAAGGTGTGTGCCTGCAAACCCAAAGGTCCCTGGTTTGATTCCCAGCCAAGGCACATAACCAGGTTGCAAGCCAGGTCTCCAGCCAGGTCTGTAACTAGAGCCAGGTGAAAGGCAACCACAGGAAAAAAAAAAAAAAAAAAAAGAAGAAGAAGAAGAAGTTGTTTATTATCTCTTTAGGGTAAAAGGAAAAAAAAAAACAAAAACAAAAACCTCAATCAGTGAAGGTGATAAGCCAACTTGATAAACAAATGACATTCTTGGCCTCAATAAAGGAAGATTCAGGAAAGAAATTGCCAATATCAGGTTAAAAAGTAATTGAGCAAAGGCTACAGGAAGAAGAGTTGATCTTCAGACAGCAGGCCAGAATTATAGGAGGTCTGACTTGGAGATTTGCTGGTAGTTCCTCAGGTCCTTGCACTGTTCTGCTCCAGCGTGATTCCCCCCTCCCCCAAAGTAAATATCTATATACTTTTCTTATTATAACTGTAACACATGCTAACCTAAATTCAAACAAGTCACAAATATACATTAGCATACAGTGGACTTATTATTTTCCACACTGATTTTCTTTTTTAAATAGGAGTGAGCTTCAAGGTTTTCTTTGGGGACTTGGATGAATCATTTATGTCTTTAGAATTGAGCTACCTCGACTGTAATACAAAGGGCAACAGTTGATCTCTTTATAATGTTATTCAACTAATATATTTTGAACATTTGGAATAGGTTTACTTTGGGGAATGCATTTGATAACAAGATTATAAACTCTATGAAAACAGGGAATATGACTTTGCAGTTTATTAAATCAACAATTCTCCAATTATGCTCTTCTTTGAGCCTATTTCTTTGCCTAAAGGCTGAGAATTAATACCTGAAGCAAACTCTATTTTCTTGGATTAAAATTTGAAGAGACCATTTGATATAAGCCTTACCTTCAGGCTTATTCTGAAATGAATGTTGTCTGTTTTTGTCTTGAAGATTTCCAGCATTCATCTGTCCCTGGTTTCTTTTTTTTTTTTTTTAATTTTTATTTTATCCCAGATGAATAAGATGGTCTTCTAAACATCACCTCAAAAATCTACCCCAATTTATAATAACTGCATTTTCTCTGATACAATCATAAAAAAAAAAAAAAAAAAAAAAAAAAGCCCTGCTCTTATAATCCTTATAAAAGATACCTGAAAATAGTCATTAAGGCTTGGGGAAAATTCTCATTAAAATGATATTGCTGTCTTGTGGCTGCTGCATACTGGTTCAAACTCTATCAACACTGTGGGAGATGTCCGATAAGGCATGGCATAGTGAAAAGGGCTATTTGTTAAATTAATACCAGAAGTAAGATCTGGGAAGTGAGAGCAGGCTTGGCTTGACAGATGCAAACTTTCTCAGGGAACTGCCAGTGGCTTATGCCAGAAGCTGACTTATTTTGGTCTTATCTTAGGGTCTCAACAACCAGCAGTGAAAAGGAGATTTTCCAGAGGGATCTAGGGGGATTAGCACATATGGCAAGTGATGGGAAGTGTGAAAAGCATACAAAATTCTCTGGGTTACCAAGATGAAATGCTAGCCTTGAGCATCTGCTAGTTCTTTGATTAGTTTCAAATTGTAATTATTTTGATAATGCTTTTAAAACAGCTTTCAAAAAAAAAAAATGATGAACATTTTCTTCCCATTTGAAAATACTTCCTTGAGATTAGCAAAAAGCATTAAAGAAATACTGCTTCTTTTGCATCTAATCCTGCAGAGAAGGGATGGCTCAGTGTTCAGACAGCCTCATCAAAGTAATGACAGCTCTCTTTTAAAGAGTTGGCCTTAGTTAGGTGAGTTATAGGAGGTCCCTTGTTTTCTTGGTGATATTAGAGAAATAGGGGAAATGTTACCACCTGAGAAATGCAGATATGTTTTATATATAACATAATAACATCATCATCATCATCATCATCTACCTCTTATTGGTGGAATGGTAGAAACTCAAATTATATTTCACATAGAAAGCATTTTCTCAACCATAAAATAATGTTGAATTTTATTATTGTATTCATTCACTTATTCCTTCAGTGAGAAAAATGGCTTGTTTTGTTTTGTTTCTTTTTCTGAATTTGGCATAGTCACTCCTGATGGTGAAAAATTTCAGTTTTGTCAAACCATGTTTAGTGGCATAACATTACAATTTATTCTTACATATTATTTCCTTTGGGTGGAAGTCATTGTCACTCTTAATGGTTCAACATAGTTGAATGAGAAATAAAATATATAGCATTCCCCACATTGTCCATAAAACAAAAATGCTTATTCTTTGGTTAACTTATTTTACTCACCAATAGGATCCCTTATGAATTTTTCCATATCACTGTAAATTATTTTGCAGATCCTTTTGGAGATTATTTTGTTGTGTAAAAACAATGTGAAGCCCTGGCTGGTGGCACAGTGGATAAGATGCTGGCCTATGAACCCAAAGGTCGCTGGTTTGATTCCCAGCCAGGGCAACATAACCAGGTTGCAAGCCAGGTCTCCAGCCAGCTTTGTAGCTGGAGGCAGGTGAAAGGCAACCATAGATTGATGTCTCTCTCCTTCTCTGCCTCTCTCTCTTCCCCTCTCTTTGAAAAATAATAAATAAAATCTTTTTAAAAATTTTAAAGAAAATACATTTCTAAAAAAATGTGGAATCACGTACATACTTTTTGAAATTTAAATAAATGCACAAGGGCACTTAAAATAGTGTCTAGTAAAAAAAAAGCATAAATTTATTTAAAGAAAACCAAACCTCATATGTTTAATTAGTTTTACCCTTTTGCACATAAAGACTGTAACTTAGATTTTTAAATACTCTTTCTACCTTAAAATTTGAGGCTTTAGTTGTCTGTCAAATCATCTGGTCCATCCATATTATTATTATTATTATTATTATTATTATTATTATTATTTTAACCAAGGAAGATTCCAAGACCCCAGAAGATGAAGTTCCCTACTCAAAAATATAAAAGGTTATTGGTGGCAGAGCCAAAAATAGCATCTCGATTTAGTTTTGTGCTAAAGACATTAGGAAATTTTTCTTAACTCTGACCTATCTCTCAGAAAGTTAAATAGATGGGAATATATATCTTCTAGTTTACCAGGAAGAAACTGGTAAAAATAGATGATTGGGTCTTAAAATCTGGGGGCTGAGACTAGATCACAGAACCAATAAAGAAGAATGAAATGTTAAAATTACTCTCAGGCATTAAACAGTATATAGTGGAGTCATAACATCAATGCCTGGTGTCATCACCCTATGAGCCTTCCTCCTTTTAGGTTACCCCCTTTCTGTGAAATTTCTACTGAAAATGTGTTATTATTTATCAAGAACAACTTCATGTGACTTCCCAAAGTTCTCTTAGCCTAGGCTCCTGAAGCCCCCATAATCAATCCCTGGAATGATTCCACAAAGTTGAACCCATTTAATTTGATCTGCTTCTGTTCATTTGCATAATGAATATTGAGCTCATTTATAGCTCTATGAGAACACTCCATATAAGCTAGTGGCAAAATAAAATTCATTTTATAAACAGGATTCTCTAAATAGTGTTTGCCCAAAATAACTTGGAAAACTATTAAAATGGTGAACTGAATTACAGATAAATTTGTTTGCATAATTTCAAACTTAAAAATTTAGAAATAAAAGGTGCAATTGGTTATTTGGTGTAACTTAGTAATAAATAAATGGAGGGGAATAAAAGAAGATGGCCGATTAAATAGGTGCTTTTCATCTGCACTTGTCATTTGCTTGGAATTGCAACTCTATAAAGAAACAGTCCTAAAGAAATAGTCGAGCTATCTTCTCAGTGTCACTGTCACTTGGAGGCTAAGCTGGGGAAAAATCTGCTTTCAGATCTATTTGCACTGCTGGTAAAATGTATTATGTGATGCCCAACTTCTCTCTGGCTGTCAAGTGAACCCAGGTCTCAAGTCCTAGAGGCTCATTGCTGTTCCAGAGGCTGCCCTCCACTTCTGGTCACATAGATTTTCCAGTCTAGTCACTTCCTTTGCCAAGGAAGAAGAGTCTCCAGAACCATTCACTGGCAGGATGAAGTCATAGATAATGTAACTTAAGTGCAGTGACAAATCATGACCTTCACTGTATTTTCTTGGCTAGAAGCAAGTCAGAGGTCTCCCTCACACTCTATAGGATGGGATTACACAAAGGCCTGAGCACAAGAAGGTGGTGCTCATTAGGCAGGGGTAGAGCAGTGGGTGAAGAAACTTCAAGTCTGTCTTCAGGTATCTCTGCAGAGATACACAAGGGAAATTACTTCAACCAGAAACAAAGGTAGTTTGTTGTTTATTTTGTTTTTGTTTTTTGACACTGGAAAGACTGTATTTTTTTTATCTCATGATTGGCTACAGAAGTATAGTCTCTTCATAATAATTCAGCAACCTGTACACTTAAGTTAGTGACATTTGCAAATGTTTTGATTAAAAGTTTACCTAACATCCCTCTGTCTATTCTGTAACCACCAATGTGTACTTTTTTTTTTTTTCTTTCACATCCAGACAATTCACCATTTAATTACTGCCTTCTGTTAGCTTCTCAACTTATATGCATGACACATGGACATGAACTAAGGGGGGCATTGCCAGAGGAAATGGGGTATTGGGTGGAGAGGGGCAAAGGGGGGAAAACTGGGACAACTGTAATAGCAAAATAAATAAAATATATTTAAAAATGTTTACTTAAAATAATGATGCAGAGCATATTTCTATATATCTGTTGGCCATTTTATGTCTTATATGGAGAATAAGCTGTCAAGTCCTTTGCTATATATATTATCTAAAATAATCCAACTCATAGACATAGAGAATGCAGTAGTGGTTGCCAGGAGCTGTGGAGTGGACAGATTGGAAAGTTGTAATTCAAACAATATACATTTTCAGGTGCTAGATGGATAAATTCTAGAGATTTACTGTGCAACATTGTACCCATAGATAACAATACAGTAAGTAGTATGCACTTCAAGAGTTATTAGAATAGATCTCATGTTAAGTGTCATTACCGCAAAGACAAAAAAAAAAAAAAAGAAACAGGGAAATGCTAGAAGGTGTTGGATGTAACTCTTCTCTTATTGTGATAATGTTATCACAACTATTTGCATATATCCAAATTCATCAAATTCTGTGTTAAGTATATGCAGTGCTTTGTTTTTCAATCATACCTCAATAAAGCTATTGGAAAATTATCATATACCTTTTATACTTATATCTATATAATATAAATGCAAAAAATAAATTGGCTTTATTAATATCAAAGTTTTACTTAATACAAACTTCATTAAGTTAAAGAAAAGGAATATATGTTTATCCTAAATAAATTATAACAATACACTAGTCATTACTGTATTGTACCAAATATTAGAGCAATAAAACATACACATAGCCCTGGCTGCTGTGGCTCAGTGGATTGAGTGAGTGCTGGCCTTTGAAACAAGAGTTGCTGGTTTGATTCCAGGTTAAGGCATATGTGTGTGTGGTGGGCTGGGTCCCTGGTTGGGGGTGTGTAAGAGGCAAGCACACATTGATGTTTCTCTTCCTCTCTTTCTCTCTCTCTTTCCCTCTCTCTAAAAATATATAAAATCTTTAATAACTAAATATAATAAATATATATGGAGGTATTTGTGTGTCTTTTCTGTAATTTAATGAATCCAGTAGACAAAAATCAATCACAAATTTGAATAATACAATCAAGTATTTCCCAAAAGATCATATATATATATATATATATATATATATATATATAATTTTATTAAACTGATGGAATATTTACATAAAAATTCAGTCATATAATTAGCAACAAATAAACTCTACATTTTCAAATATTAAATACTTTATAAGACAAATCCTTAGATAATAGTACAAAACTATGTAACAAATAAAAGAAACACACACAAATTCAAAATATCAATAAAGGGAAACAAATTTTCTCTTCATAAAAATTAAGAAACAAGTTATTTCCCAATCAAATGAATGGTAAACCCAGCATTAAAAGCACCCCAAGTTCAATGCTGCATTATTTATAATAGCAAAGATTTGGAAGCAGCCCAAGTGTCTATCAGCAGAAGAGTGTATATTTTAAAAGCTGTGGCATATTTACAAAATGGAAAAACACTTGGCTATAGAAGAGAAGGAAATCTTAGCTTTTGTAACAGCGTGGATGGACCTGGAGAGTATCATGCTAAGTGAAATATGGCAGTCACTGAAAGACAAATGCCATATGATTTTGCTAATTGTATGTTGAAATGATTAGTGGTAATAATGATATGTGGAATCCAATCAACAAAATAAATAAGGAAACAAAATAGAAACAGATTCACAGATACAGAAAACAGACTGACAGCTGGCAGAGCGGGAGATTAGGGGCTGGGGGAAAAAAGGTGAAGGGATTAAGAAAAAAAGACCAAAACTCCTAGCCACAGATAGCAGAATGGTGACTAACAAAGGAGAAGGAGGTAGGGTGAGGTTAGAAGAGTAGGAGGGATACATGGTGTTGAAAAGAGACTTGGCTTTTAATGGTGAACACACAACACAAATGATGTATTATGGAATTGTATACTTGAAACCTATCTATTTCATTAACCAACATCACCTCAATAAATTCAATTAAAATAATTTTAAGTAATACAAAATAAATAAAATAAAATGGTGTGACTAGGGCCATATGATGAATTAGAGAATCTGTACTGGAACCCCTATATCTTGTTACCACATACTACATGTTCAAACTGAATCTGGAAAAATAATAAGTATTGTATGGATAATGATAATTAAATGTGAATGCATACAGAGAAAAGCAAACAAAAAATATAAAGGAAAAAGCTATTAAAAAGTTATCCAGTAATTAATGAAAGTTACAAATCATAGTGAACATGAGCTAAAGCTAGACTGAGAATATTTGTAGCTATAAATTTTTTAAAGTTAAAAGTATGAAGATAGCCCTGGCTGGTGGCACAGTGGATAAGGCACTGGGCTGTGAACCCAAAGGTCACTGGTTTGATTCTCAGCCAGGGCGCATAACTAGGTTGCAGGCCAGGTCTCCAGCCAGGTCTTTAGCTGCAGGCAGGTAAAAGGCAACCATACATTGATGTTTTTCTCCCTTTCTTCCTCCCTCCCTTCCCCTCTCTCTAAAAATGATTAATAAAATCTTTTTAAAAAGTATGAAGATAAATTTGTGAATATGTTGTTACTTTGTTTCAGTATCATTTTATTATTTAAAAATTTTAAAAAATAGAGTTGCCTGCAATCAATCATTTTTAAACTTTCATTTTAGGTCTAATAAATTTGAAATTATTCACACCTCCAATTGGTTCAAATCTGTAAATCATACTATTTTTTAAAGTTAATTTGTTGTTAATATTTTAAATTAATTTATTGTTGTTACTTTTAAGAAACTGCTAAAAGTAAAATAAACCAAAAATGGAAAGAAACATATTTAATAAAGTCATGAATAGAAGTTAATAGAGTAAAAAATTGAAAAGATTTCACCCAATGAATAACCTTTGTTTGAAATGCTGGTTGGCTTTATTAAGGAAATAGAGAAAGGAAGTAAATACATACTACTGTAACCATTAAGTTTTTATCTGATTTATGTATAAATTAGAAAATAGAAATTACAAAATATTTTTGTGAATAACTCTTTGACAATATACTTTATAGAAAAATGGATGATTTAGTAATGAAAAATAAATATATCTTTAACTGAGGAACATACATAAAATAACAAATAATTATAGAAAAATTGTAAACATTTTAAAGTAATTATAAATTAGAATATGCCAAGTAGAGATGGGGTTAGAAATAATAGGTTTCTTAATATTACTTAAGAATTGAGTTTAGAACTGATTTATTATTCTAATAATCTCACACAAAGAAAGATCTCAAAATTTCTTCAGGTAATTTTAAAGGTTAAGACAAATTGTCTTATTCAAACCTGAAAAACACAGTATAAAACTATAGACCTATAGACAAAATGTATTTATAAATATAGGTTTGAAAATTCTAAATAAATGAAGTATTAAATTATATCATAAAGGAATATATAATACCATGAGAAAGTTGGGATAATTCCAGGAATGCCAAATTCCTAGAATGTTAGGTAATCTATATGAACAATATATTTAAATTAATGTAAAGATAACATCTATAATGTATTAAATAAGGAATATATCAGTAAGTTAAAGAACAAAAATTCATTGTAAGTAAAATTTGATTTGCATGAAATAGAAATAAACTACCTATACCTGATCCTATTTATTTCATCAAGACTAATAGCAAATATTATGTTAATAAGTGAAATAGTAAACCATTCTCATTAAAATCTGAATCAGAACAGGGATGAATGCTATCACCATTACTAATTATCATGTAGTAGATGTTTTATCTAATTAATATAACTAAAATAGGTCATCATATGAGTAAAGCAAAATCAACTTAGAATGCAAGCAACATTCCTGTGCTTTAAAAATACTCAAGTGAACCTAATATATAGGAGCTAGTAAGCCATTTGATATTTGATTACAAAATAAATCCATAAACCCCAAGAGTTTTCTTTATTCAAATGATTGTCAAGAATGGAAATAAAAATAATAATTTATAATGCTGACCAAAAAGTATAAAACACCTAGAAGTGAATTTAACAAGAAATATATAATATCTACCATAAAGAAATCTATAAAATCTTATAGGAGAACATTAAAAAAGATCTTGATAAATGGAGTCATGGAGCATTTTACTAGATGATATGAATTAATAACATAAAAATGACATGTCCTTCCAAATATACATATATATTTTGATACAGACTTTATTAAAATATACTTTGATTCAGATAACCAACTGACATTTTTAGGAGAAGGATATAATAGGCCAATTTTTAATTTCATGTAAAATAATATATGGAAATTGTTAAGAAAAAGAACAGAAAGAAAGACAACAGTGAGAAAGTTTTTGTAGCTCCTTCACATTAGAACTTTCTAGAAAGTTTTTAAAATCTTACTGGCATGTTATCATAGGGATAGCTATGTGGTAAGGGATAAGCAGAACACAATAGAGCATTAGGAACACATTTTATCTTACAGAAAAATTTAATACATGTGCAAAGGATGACACTTGAATTTAGTGGAAAAGAGATTATTTAATCAAAATAATTGGATAATTTCCATTTACCCTTCTATATCACTGCTGCAAGTAACAAACACAATTTCACACGAGTAGCAACATTTAAGAAGTGTAAAGAGACAACATGAAATTAATTTTACTATATTTCATTTAACTCAATGGAAACTTACCACAATTTATCATTTCGATATTCAATACCTATTAACAATTATTAGATATATCTTATTTATGCTTGTTTGTTTATCCTACTAATTCTTTGACATCCAGCATCTACTTTACACAGACCGAGCATCTCAATTTAGACTAGCACATTTCAATACTGTAACTAATGGCTGCCATATTGGATCCTTTCTCCACCCTTCACCGTTTGATAAGACCAGTGCTTTGAATTGCATCATTAGACCTACTTGTTCTATGGTTTCTTGTAGGAGTCAGCCATAGCGAAGCACCAGAGGAAGAAATGCAGAGTAAAAGGACAGTATGGGTGGTGTATTTGTTCTTCATATACCTTCCTGCTGGACTATGAGCTGGTTTCGACCATTTTCTGTAAGCCAACATTTCTTCCAGGTGGCCCTCTCCTGCAGTGCTCATAACCATTCTCTTCTATTTTTTCCCATTCCTTTCTCTGCAGCCTTGTTTTCCTTCAACCTTGCCTCACCTTTACAGATAGTTGCTTTATTATATCTTCTAATTTCTCCTGTTTGAATGTACCATCTTTTTCATGCCAGAATCCTAATTGTTGCAGTTATTTAATTTTAAAAAATGTGAAAATATAGCTTATCATATACTATAGGCAACACACACACACACACACACACACACACACACACACACACAACTATTTTGTGATAGCTTTAAATATAAGGTATACAACTATAAAGCCCTGGCTGGTGGCTCAGTGGATAAGGCGCCAGCCTGTGAACCCAAAGGTCGCTGGTTCAATTCCCAGCCAGGGCACGTAACCAGGTTGCAAGCCACGTTTCCAGCCAGGTCCATAGCTGGAGGCAGGTGAAAGGCAACCATACATTGATATTTCTCTCTCCACCTCTCTCCCTTCCCCTCTCTCTAAAAATAATAAACAAAATCTTAAAAAAAAACAAAACTATAAAGCATTTGAAAAATTATTTGCATAACTTTGTAGGGAGAATGACAAAACTGAGAAACCATGAAGTAAGAAGCAAAATAAATAAATAAATTCTGAGAGATTAGGTGACATTATAGTGTGTTTATATGTCTAAATTAATCAAAAGTAGTGACAGATTATTTTTAAATTAGAGAAGAAAATATTGCTATCACATAAAATAGTGTTAATTTCTTTATTATACAAAGATCTGCAGATTTCTATAGAAGACTAATCTAATAGAAAAATGAACAATACATATGAACAAAAAATTCAAAAGAAATTAAATACAAATGTCAAATGTGTGAAAAGATGTCCAAACTGACTAGTAGCTGGGCAATCAAATTAAAACAGTAATATACTTCCTTTTCCCATTGGCAAAATGGAAAAGATTAATTTCATTCAGTGATTAAAAAATACAGGGAATGAAGCACCATTCTAGATTAATGATGTGAGGGTAAATGTCCATCTTGTTGAATAGTAAAATATTTGTATCTTAAAATCAAAATATGTCTTTGCTTTGATTCTATAATTCCATAATTAATCTTCTATCATAATGAAATAAAATTATCTACATGTAAGGATATGTATACAAGGATGTTTATTACTGCACTGTGTCAGCAAATATTTGAGAGAAAAAAGAAAGTTCATCACAGAGGCCATGTTTAAGTAGGTTATAAACATTCATTCTATGAAACAATATGCAAATAATAAAAACAGTGTTATGTCTAAATGTACTGATATGGTAGGAAGGCGATAAAATTGTTAGCAAGAAGAATATATAGTATAATCTTATTTTGTTAAAAGGCAGAAGAAAAAAGGAGGGAAAACACATATATACATTTATGTGTATATAGAAAATCATTATGGGAGGATCAGCACAAATAATAAATATTAGTTATATTAATATGTTGGAAATTAAGAGGAAAATGAGGATACACAATTATACAAACAAATGTTTAATAATTGGTTCAGTAAAAAGCAACCACTTTCAAATAAGAATAAAGAACAAAAACCTACACAAAACATATCGACTTCTGTTTGTTAACATCCAGAGTCAAATTTTGGGAATAATCTGAATGCCAGAAACTTGAAAAAGGAGGGTTTTCATGCATACAGAACTGCTTTCCTATAAGACTGTCCAATTAGCACACCTTCTACTGTGCATTGAGGTCAATGATCAATTTAGAGCCTTCCAATCATTGTATAATTATATATTCATTAAATGATATAATTGTTTGAAGAACTTCATTGACAGTTTGGTAATAGATCTGCCCAACTTTAATTCAGAACAACTTTAAAAAGTTTTCTGAAATGTAAATTGTGCTTTCCCTGAGCTGTAGCTCAAGGAGTTGCTTTCTAAATTAAGGGTACATCAATGTATTCAGTCTTACATATCACAGTCTAAAATGGTTAGATAGCCAAAGTAAAAGTTAAATAAGATATCTAATTGTCCCAAGTTATCAGAATTTTTAATATTTAATTACTCCTGGTGTTTTTATATTTTTGAGTAACTATATCACCAATG
Source organism: Noctilio leporinus (assembly GCA_004026585.1). Taxonomy (NCBI): domain Eukaryota; kingdom Metazoa; phylum Chordata; class Mammalia; order Chiroptera; family Noctilionidae; genus Noctilio; species Noctilio leporinus. The sequence continues at coordinate 322,256 of PVIW01000681.1, read as the reverse complement.
TATGGCTGCCTTTCACCTGCCTCCAGATAGGGACCTGGCTGGAGACCTGGCCTGCAACCTGATTACGTGCCCTGGCTAGGAATCGAACCAGTGACCTTTGGGTTTGCAGGCCAGTTCCTATCCACTGAGCCATCAGCCAGGGACAACATAAATATCATTTAAAGGAGAAATAAACAAAGTACTCTAACAAAATTTATCCTTTAAATGAAAATCCAGAGTATAACTCACAGTTTTGACTGGCTGATATTTGAGGGCCTACCTAGTTTACCTGAATTTATTTTGCTAGGCATTCATAACAATTTTTCTTGTTAGCAAGATATCATTTTACTCCTGCCATTTCACTGCCTGGCAAGTCTTTCCCAACTTCAATCATACTGACTATTTCTTCTACCCACTCCTAGTTCACATTTCACCTCTTTCTTAATGATTTCTTTAATGACAGTGATTGGTAATTGAATTTCTTATCTCTTATCCAATTCTGATAAGTATATTTGGTAGTGGTGAACTTGTTTTAGTACCTTCAATGCATTAGAAATGCATTAGGCAATTTATGAAGATTCTTACAAATTAGCTACCCAATATACTTTAAAAAAAAATGTTGCATATGGAAAGATTTGCTGTTCTGTTTATACCACATTATATAACTGCTTAAGATAGTTCAATCTAGATGTTTTGGGGAAATACAGATACCACCCGAATTTCAAAACAGAAATGTGTTACTATGAGTCTGAAAGTTAGAGAAGAGAAGATAGTCTTTGGGCTCTATGTCTATTTTATAATACTTTGAAGACTAGAGAATGTTGCAATCAAGAGATTTATAAAGCATTAGCCCTGCAGCTTTCCTGTGTTTAGTTTTCCAGATGGCACGTTGCATATTGTGGGTACTCATAAAATGCAAAGAAGATTAATCAAACCAGCAAAGCATGTAAATGTCTTTTTTAATCATAATTTTAATTTTCTCCTTTCTTCACCTCCAAAGATTTGGGTAAAATATTTCCCCACAATGGCAGTATTTTTCTTTAGAATGTAAATTCCTGGTGTGGACCAATCACACATTATTTTAGGCTAAACATCTCAAAAATGGCTAACATATGCTAAAGGTTCACCTGTAAATTTGTAGTGTGTATTATTGACTAATAATTTCAGACAAATACAGGTAGAGACCAAATGGAAGCCTTTACTTACCTTAAGAAAATGAAGCTTGAAAGACTTATATAACTTTATATTTCATAATGTAAAACTTGCTCATCCCTGCCTTTGACCATTCTCAAATTGAGTGGTTATTTTAAGTTCTATCTCAAAACTAGTTTCCTCCAAGTTACCTTCCAAGAATTTTCTACTCTTGATAATTCTTTTATCCAGATTTTCATTTCGTACCTATCTCAATATCATATTATCCTATTGTATGTGTTCTAATTTGTTAACATATTATTTTACCAAAATTCTAATTTTCTTAGAATTCATCTTTCTTAGTATACGAAGCTTCTAAATACCTGCAACAATTTTTTTCCATAGTTCTGTTTATGTAGGGCTTGAAGAATGTGGCAGAAAACATTTAATTAATATAAGGCAGTTTGGATGAAGAAAAATAATGCCGGAATCATGGATCTTACCTGATGCGATGAAATAGACTTTTGATCATTTTAAGGTGCTACCATTTAGTCCACAGAAAATACAGCACAGTGCATAATTGTGTTATGCTATGGCTTCAGTATTTTATTTGAGTGCACACCAGAGGCATTACAGAGAAAATACACATGTTGAGAAAATTATACATCATTGAGGATGGCTTGATTCAGGATAAAAGAACTAAAGTCAGCTCTTGAAAGCCCTACATGACATTATGTTTATTTTTAAAGATTCTACTTATTTATTTTTTAGAGAGAGGAAAACTGAGGGAGAAAGAGAGGGAAAGAAACATCAATGTGTGGTTGCATCTCCAACACCTCCAACCGTGGAACCTGGCTTGCAACCCAGGCATGTGCTCTGACTGGAAATCAAACCAGTGGCCTGGTGGTTTGCAGGCCAGTGCTCAATCCATTTAGCCACACCAGCCAGGGCTATTTTTAAAGGCGAGACTTATTGAACACCGAATAGATGCCAGGCATTGAAGCTAATCAGTTTACATATATCTCATTTAATCTTTGCACTATTCTAAGAAAAGGGGATTGTTATCCATATATTGTAAATGCACAAAGTAAGCCTTAGGAAATTAGAATAGCTAGGAATATATGAAGAAAGGAAGCTTAAATTAATATGCTAAAAATTGTAAATAACCAAAGAAAGAATGATTTAGTGAAGTGACTTAATCAGGATGATAGTATCAGATCTAGGTTATAACACCAATTGAAATTTCTCTGGTTTTCAATTAAAGAGTAGTAATTGTGTGTATGTTAGTGGGGAGGGGTACATAAAATTTGGTGGGGAAAAATTTTTTGGGTGGGATTTAGTGACCTCTCCCCTACCCAACTGAGAGTCACTGCCTCAGAAAAATGGGTAGTCAGCAACATGAAGAGTAGAATTCCATTATGCAAAGGTCAGTCTACCATTTGGTGTGTTCTCTGCACAGTTCAGATTATATTGGTAGTATAGCACCTATTTATGAGGTAACTTTCATATTTTCTCTTTAATCCCAACTATACACTGAAATACAATATTGAAGTCTTTTTTTTCAGACATTCCTGTTCTAACACATAACCCTTCATGCATTGTGTATACTTTCTGTGGACTAACTAGTAATTCTTTACGATGATCAAAAGTTAAGAAATTGTCTTCTGGGTCAAATAATTAGGATGTTGAAGTCACTCAAAATTATTTTATGATGGAAAATAAATGTGGGTTATTATTTAAAGAAAAGATTTGTAGGGAACATAAGATATACCTTTAAATGCTTAAAGGTTTGTTACATGGCAGGTATTTGGGGTTAATATAAAATATAACTTTTTAAAGAGTTCAGCTCAGGGTAAAAAGGACATTTCTAATAATCATCTTCTAAATTGGAATGGATTGTCATTCCAAGTGGGTGAATGTTTTACCACTAGTGGTATGAACATAGAGGATGAACAACCTCTCATCAGAAGTCTGTATTGTCCTCCTCTGACATCTTCACTGAACGTGTGACATGCCTTTGCACCAGGGTTTTCTATGTTTCCAAGAAGAGGTAAGCCAATTTACACCTTAACTTATAAGGGAACTCATTAACTTATATACTTGAGAGTCAGGAGGTAGGACACACTTCAGAAATGGTTAAACCCAGAAATTCATCTGTCACAAGAGATAGCTTCATTTTTCAATTGGCCTCACTAATGTTGGCTGCAAATTGGCATGGATCTTGAGTAACACACATCCTGGCTTTAATTCAGGCAAGAGAAACTTTAGCTTCAATTAAGTACACACATTTGACTTAAGGTATACCCTTGATTGTTCTAATTGTGTAGGTCTGGGTTATAAATCCATGTTCGACCCATAATCTGTGAAAAATGGGCTATGAATATACTGATAAATTTGGCATAGCCCCCTGAGCAAAGGTTTTTCATTCAGTAGGCCCTAGAATCCCTGAATTACTTGTTAAAACACAGATTAGTGGGCCCCACTTTCAACTTTCTGAATCAGTAGGTCTGGGGATGAATAATTTGTATTTTTAACATCTACCCAGGTGATGATGATAGTACTGGTCCAGGGGCCACAGTTTCAGAACCACTATTGAGGCCCCAACTGAAAGCAATTAAATAAGAATCTCCGATGACAGGGACTCAGGAATCTGTATTTTTATGTAAATACAAATCATTGAGGATCTTGCTAAAATGCAGGTTCAGATTTGATAGGTCTGGGTGGGACTAGATGTTCTGCTTTTCAGATCAACTCTCAGGCTGAGGCTCGTGGAACACGTGGACCTTACTTTGAACAGTAAACATCTACATTTTGATTGAATAAATCAGGGGAAAAGTCAGGTGTTTCTAATGTGCACTTAGCTGTGAATCATTGTTTTAAGCAAGACCCTGGAGTTAAAATCCAATCCAGAAGCAAGAGGAGTTTCTTCTGTGGAGGAAACCTTTGCTGGAAGGTAGGTGATCAGGTTGATCATGGAGGTATCTTGTAAGTTTGGGTTTTTAGAAATATTTTGAGCTCCTCTGTGTTCACCCATGCAAAAGAGAATTCAGCTTCAGAGACTCTTTAGAGTTGAGAAATCAAATCATGTAGAAATAGATGGTTTGTTTTTGTCAATTCTGATACAGAATCTGGAATCATGAAAAATCTTTTATTGCCAGCTTCACATCATGGAGTGTTTGTACAGGGAATCACCAGCATTTAATCCTCCATGACAACCGTGACACCTACAGAGTTGGCTCTCAGAAGAAAAGGTAGGAAAAACTACTTTTGTTTCCCTGCTGAAAGGACAGAATTTGGATTAGCACATTAGTCAATTTCCCCCCCTAATTCTTCTACAGTATTTAACTTTGCCAATGTGTTTTGCTTACTAGCAACTGCTGATGTGTTCTGCATGAATAATATAAGCTTATAGGGAAGGTTACCATGATAGAGAATCAATAAGGACAAATTAATCTGGTGATTGTTGACAGACTGAGAGCAGACCAGTGAAGAGGGCTACTTTGGCGGGTGGGGAAGGGTGAAAATATCAGGAAAATTCAAGGAAGGGCTGCATGTCTCACACGTCTGCTTTAGCCCACACTCATAAAAAACAGATTTGAACTGACGATGGAATCTATATTATTAATAGGAGAAACTGGATTAAACAATGAACCCTTTACATATGCATTCTGTATTTTCCCACTATGGAGTGATACTCCTCTATGGGATTTGCATAGGGCTACTTTGGGAGAGTCTTAAATTATAAATAAAGGAGCAAAGAGAGCTGGAGAAAAGGAGAAATCTTCCCATAAATGCGTTTGTTCTTGCAGAAACTCATTATTTTTTATCGGAAGCACGGTTGGTGGGATTGAGCAACGTTTGTTAGGGTCATATTTTGAATTTCAGGTATCGCTTCCTCTGGCTATCTTCTGTCTTTCCACAGCATATTTTATAGTTAGGTTCTGCCTGGTAAGCCTCATAAAATTCACAAATTTTATCACCCCACATAAAAGTGACTAGTATGATGATCTGGTTGATTTAAAAGCTTGGCTAATTACCCATCTCTTATCATTTGCAAGGTCAGAGTATCAGCTGCTGACAAGGACAGTATTGGATAAGGGCTGATAAGAATCTGAGAAGTTTTATGAAAAAATCAATGACCATTAGTCATAGGAGGCAAAACAGGTTCTAATTTCAGGAGAGGCTGAAATATCTACAGGAGCAGGTCCTTCTGTCTGAGTCCAGCAGCAAATGGATAAAATTAATGAAAATAACACCAATTAGCAACCAAGTTACTGGGTTGGCCTAAAAGTCCATTTAGTTTTTTTCCATAAAATAAAAGACACATTTTTACTTTTCACCAGTAACTTGATTGATTTGGATATTGTGAGTATATTGGTTATTTCCTGCTATTGGCTTCTAGTGGGTCGAGGCCAGGGGTGCTGCTAAACATCTTCCAATGTGTAAGACAGCCCCACAGCAAAGAATTACGTGGCCAGAATGTCAATAGTCCCAAGAAACTTCACAAACCACTTTTAACACATTTGATCATTCACAACACTTTCTCCACCTACTGCACATATCATTTTTTAACTTTCAGTTATATTTTTGCCTTTCTTGAAATAATATACCAAAATGTTGCCTATTTTCTTCTATTTTCAATATTTCAATTTAAAAACTTAATAATAAGTTTTTAAATGCCTACTGATATAATAACTGTCACAATCTAACAAAATTGTTTTGAATGAAGTTAAAGACAACTAAGGGTTACTAGAGCCATCCTATGGAAAAAAACTAAATGGACTTTTTGGACAACTCAGTAATATTACTAGGGAGAGGGAGAGAGAAAACCAAAGAAGTTTAGAGAAGGTTAGAGGACAGAGGCTGAGGATCCTATTTGCTTGATCTAAAATATTTTTTAATTCATGTAGCTGAAGTTCTCATTTGCAATTTATACCCTACCCCTTTCCTTCCAAGGCTGTATCTGTGCAATTGACACACTTGGATAAGGATTATAAACATCAAAAATTATGTCGTGATTTGTGTCCTTCCTTACCCTATGACTCTTAGATGAGTCAGCCAACTACTGCACATAGAACATAAAAAGAAAACTTGAACATGTATGTGCTTGAAATGATCATACTATATCATCACAACATACCAAGCCCATAGTTTAAATTAGAGTTTCTTTACTTTAGAGGCAGATAAAGCTCCAGAATACAGAAACCTTTGAATCCTTAGGAATTTAAAAACCCATTATCTAGCATAAGAAATCTGAAATAAGAATTATTTTTGTTGAGTAAAGTGCTGCCTCTATTACATTGTGGGCACCCTCCAAAAACTGAACCATAAAATGCCCAAACTCATAGAATAATAGGACTTAGGCTCAAGCAAGTTATTGAAGTCAAAAGAAGCCTTGAGGTTGTTTCCATTTTCCAAATAAGGAAACAGGTCACCTAGGGAGACGATGCATTCTCAAAGCTGGTTGATGGCAGACGAGGTCTGAGGTTCCCACTGAACCCTAAGTGTTGCCCTTTGAGAGCCTACCTTCACGTCATTTGACATCTACATCCTCAAAGCTATCCCGTATTTTGTAGCCCTAAGGGCTTCAGAGGTCATTAGAAGTCAAAACAAGAAAGCAGCCAATAAATATACAAAGGAACTCCGATTTCAAGTGAGCATGCGAGAAAAGAATGGCCTGAGTTTCTGCTTTAGAAAGTGTTTTGGCCATGAGGCAGAGCACTTAGAATGAGTTAATATTTACTATGGTGTGTAATTATAGGAACTGGAGCTGATGGTCTTGGGTCCCCATTTTATCAGAAAGCAGTTTCTGCTCAGCCACTAGGGGGTGGACAAATAAGACCACCAAGAGATGTGACTGAATTATTAAAAGCCTAGTCTGCTTAGAAGGATTAATTGTGAGTCCTGAATCAATATTTTATCATTCTAGCTAGTGAAAAATGTATGAAACATCCCCACCCCTTTTGCTACTTCCCCAGTTTAATTAAAAAAAGACTTAACCTTCCAACGAGCATCTCATTCTGCTAATACCTGCATACACTGATTACTTAGCTGGGTTCCAATTGAGATAGGAACAATCACTTATACCCTCTGCACCCTGCATCATTGCACCTCTTGTATATGAATATAGCAGCTTAATTTATTAATTTCTTCACTCACTGAGGACACATTTATTTAGCACTCCCAATGCAAGTCACTGGGATATGTGTTGTGGGGTATATAGTAATCTAAGACACATGGTCCAGGCCCACCAACACAGTACAGATGCTCCTTGACTTATTACAAGGTTACATCTCCATAACCTATTGTAAGTAGAAAATATAGTAAATTGAAGATGCATTTAATACACTTAACCTATTGAACATCGTATCAATAGCTAAGGCTAGCCTACCTGAAACATGCTCAGAACACTTAGATCAGCCTACAGTTGGGCAAAAGCATTGAACAAAAAGCTTATTTTATAATAAAGTGTTGTACATCTCTGGTAATTTATTATAGGTATTGCTTGCACAATGTTGTAAAATTGAAAACTTGTAAATTGAACTACTGTAAGTATATGTCAGGGATTATCTGTAAAGACAGCTACCTACCTGTAACCCAGCTTTTCCTTCAGCCACATCACTGTGTATGTGTGAGGTATGTGTGTATGTTTGTGTGTGTACCTGTGCACGCTGGCTGTACCTATTGATTCACGATAATACAATGAGCCTAAGTAGCTTTGTCCTGTACCTAATATTTTCACATACTCGTATGCCCTCTGTTTAAAGTCTCTCCCAGTTCCAACAGTGTCTGGAAACTCTCTGAAGAAGCATCTCATGTGGAAGCAGTGGAAATAAATGGGTGTGAGCATGAGTTTGAGTTGGATCCTGTTCACCCCTTCATAGTTTTGTAACCTTGGGCTTCGCTCTCATTATCTGCACAATGGAGATGAACAAAGCACCTCCTCTCTCCCCTCAGACTTGTTATAAAGATCAGTTCATGGAAAAGCTCTTGGAGTAGTGCCTGATAAAAAATAATGCTTCCACAAGTTCTTTCTTATAATTATATGCATAATTATATAATATTTTAATGTCTCTTAGATGCACTTTTCCTATTTTAGCATCTCTGCTATTGGGATGTGAATTCTACTCTACAGTGTCTTAAATATAACAAAAGGGAAGGATGTAAAATTCATATTTATATAACACATAAATACACGTATAACACATTATAATAATATGAGTTATCTTGGGGTCATGAGTAGCCCTTTCAGCTGTCTTAATATCTCTACCTTTTTCTTCCTTCTTGATCCAGTTCAGTGTGGCAATCTGACATTCAGTTCCAGTTTATATAATGATGGGAGCATCACAGCCGGAACCTAATTATACCATTTGGATTGCTCTTGATGTTGATGCTTTCATTTGGGTGTCTAGCAGTCAAGGGCCGGGGCATGAATGTATCTATGGAGAACATTAGTTTCTATTGCTACAACAGTTTAGTATTTATTATGCCAAACATCACTTTTAACTTCTGCTCACATGCAAATAATCTCTTGGATGAACCTTGCACCATTCTCTGTTGCTCATAAGTTTATGGCAGCACTACTTGATATTCCTTATATGTGACAAATTTTCAGTAATCAGCCTTTTCAGGTTTGGTTTGCAGAAGGTCTTTCTAAAGCTCAGGCTTACACCCTAGAGCTCAGTTCTGGTTGGAAGGGGAAGCTGACCTACTAGCATGTGCAGTCCTCATTGATTGTCCCTTCTCCTCAGGCAGGTACAGATACCTGACTCTAGTTTGAGGATGGGTTCTTTCTTAGATATCTGCGCAAGTCCCAAGGTGCTTATATGGGCTACCTATGTGGGACAATACTCAGGTTGTGATACACAGTACGTGGTGTGGCAGCCTGGTGTCTGTTTTCATGTTGTGAAAACAGCCATTTATTTCCACTGCTTCCACATGAGACGCTTGTTAGTTTAGCTTGTTAGTGCTCAGGAATGTTTTCTGTCCATCCCCTGTAGCACCCCATGTCACAGGGGGTGGGTCTCTGCAGACTGGATTTGAGAGTCCCTTTGTACTTGGCCTACAGCAATGTTTGACCAGCAGCCATCTCAAACAAGAACTTGTCAGGGGAGAGAAAAGGAGAGCTTGAATATTCTCTCTCTTTTTCTTTCTCTTCCTCACTCTCTGATTTTGGCACTGTTTCTAGCAAAAAACGGTACCCTGCCCTTGCTGGATATCTCATTTCTTTTTGCCCATCTCCTACTATTTCTGCCCCGTCAAGGTGACCAATGTCTTGGACTCTAGAAATTCCATTTCCCTCCTTTTATCCCCACAAATGGTGATGGCAACTTGCTGCATTTCCTAATTTCTGAGTTGCCTACTGTTTGGTATTTTAGCCCCTCCCACATCTTTGTAACTAGTTTTCTATATTAAAATCCTACTCTTTACCTGGAATGGGAGTTATTTCCTTGACATGGTCTCTAGCAAAAAAGAAAAATTCCAAAACATTAGGCCTTTAGGAATATCAAACTTATAAAACTTTGAGATCTATCCGGATGTGTCTAACACTGGGGAAAATGTATGCTGAGACCTGTTTTATATATGTCATATATATATGTAACTGACATGATCAAATGTCAGTGATTTAAGAGATATCAAGAATCATGAATCATCAGAGCAGGCTGGTAGAAAAGATGGCAGGATGGTTGTGAGGAGTGTTTTATGTATGGTGTTCAGGTGAGGGATAGTGTTAGAAAAATAGCACATGGAGAAACTAATGATATTTGGTATGTATGATATTGTAGAAAACAAGGGATGATATTGTGTATTAATAATAGCATCAGACAACTAATATCACTTATTTTGACCTTTATATTTGTTGAACATTAAGGGGTGAATGCACATTCTATAACTTAACTCTAGAAAACATCATACAGGAAACATTATTGATCACATGTAATGATGTAGAAATGGATAGTGAGGAGTATAAAGTGATTCTTCTAAATTGACACAACTAGTAAGTGGCAGAGTTAAGCTCTCAAATATGGTTTTCATTCCACCTGCTCTGTTTACAGTATTTGCCAGCCTTGAACATGCCAAACTTGCTCCTGCTTTAGGGCATTTTTATATTCTTTTGTCTTTTGGGAATGATCTGTCTCCAGATCTTTACCCTCTTCTTCAACCTTTAGATATGCTGTGTCCATGTATTTCCTACTACTATTGCTACTACTACTACATTCTTTTGTTCCTTCTAACCTCCTGGAACATCAGCTTCAGGAGAATAAGGTCTTCAGCTCTCTTGATCCTGTTACATTCCTGATGTCTAGAATAGTGCATGACAGGTGGTAGCTACATGCTAATGATTCCCGAACCAGAATAATGGCCCATGGGAGGTCTGTAATAAATATCCATTCTTATTTCCAGTCCCCTAGGTGTCTGAAGACCAGGTCCTCCACCATGTTCAAGGACATATGCAATATACACTCATAAAAGTCAATGGGTCTGTTCCCAGGGGGAAAAAAAAAATTAGGGCAATAAAGTAGCAGGATTTGGAACATCTCACCCAGCTACTGTTGTGTGGGCTGAGGAGTGAGCTTCCTGCTCTGCCAAACTATTTATATTTTCTTAGGTAATTAAAGTAATGGAGTTGTCTGGGAGCACAATGCATTGTGTGCTATCCCCTCGGGTCCAATCATCTGCTTTAGTTTCTGACTCCAGTTAACAGTTTTACGGAGCAAAAAAACAGGCAGAGCCTCATGAAAGAACAAGCGACTTGCTACTTCCAAGAGAGGAATGAGGGAGGGAAAGTAAGGGAAAGAAAATGAGGCTGCCTTCTCTGTTTGAAGTGAGAAATGAGCACACTTATCAAACAAGCATCCTAAGGAGGCTTAGGGAGCTTGAGCCTTCCATGTGGACCTTGGACACACCGTGCATTATTTGTGGTCTATGCACCCAAAACAGGGACCCTGGGGAAAATAGACAGTTTAGGCTGGGGTCAGTGCAACACAAAAGGGAGTGTGTCTTGCTATGAATGCAGAATTCAAACAGGAGGTAAAGTGTTGTTTCTCCACAGGACAAAGCCATGGGGGGAAACTGGCCTCTAGGAGAAAGAGCTGGAGCATTAGCACACCTAAACAGCCTCCTCTTTTCTGCAAGTTCAGTCCAAGAGGTGGGATCTCCCAGGGAGGATCCTAGTCCTGCCTGGCTGGGGGCAAGAGGCTTCCCAAGCCTCCACCTCTTTGATTGCAGAGACCTTTGCCACAGGCAAGTTGGAGCACAGACCTGTCAGACAGCTGAGCAGCTGTCCTTGTCTCTGTCCCTGGCTTTTCCTTTCTTTTGTCCAGATTTTGTTTTCTTTGGTTTGAGTCTAAGAGATGATTCCACTATGAATTATTTCACTATTGTAATCTGGATGCAGGGAGGAATAGCATGATGCTCAGGGCATAGGGGAGACCTACCAGGTTCCCCCCTATCTGGTCCTCGCTGTCTTGGAAAAGAATGGAGGAACATCCACTCTCTGTGGGCACCGGAAACCACTGTAGAAGCAGATTTGGCTGTTTCCCTGCCTGGCTTGTTTTACTAGGGTTCCCTTTGCAAATGGAACTTCAAAGACCACCTTCCATCCAGGTCCGATTATCAGCCCAGGTGTACTGGAATGATCACATGTCTGGCTTTTTTAATAAACAGAAATAAGCTCACAGAAATAGTCAGGCCCTGAGACCCCTGTTTTCCTTAGTTGAGCGGACCGCCTTGGCTTCTTCCTGGCTCCCACAGACTTCCCAGACCTTGTTGATGTCAATAGGAACAAATGTGTTACATCTCCAATGACTTCCTTGGCAATTATTCCCATCTCCCTAACTGTGGTCCATCCTGGAAAAGTAGCTGGTGCTTAATACAGAATTGAGATGCTCTCTCTGCTCTGAGTTATTTGCCTTTGAAGGTAATTCAGTTAATAGTTATTTCATTGTAGAAAAGTACACTGATTACCCAACTTCTCATTTTCTGTTTCCTTTGGTGATGTTTCCCAAATGCAAGAGGAGAAAAATGACACAGCAATGTTCTTCATTATCATATAGTTATCGTGAAGTAAATCTGGGGTGACACTAAGTAACAGGGTCATGGTAGTTTTTCCCTGACAGCTATTTTCCATTAATCTAGTTTTGAAAAGACAGCTGATTGTTTACCTGTCCTTGCAAACATGGAAGTATTTAAAAATGGTCCCACTCCATTGGTTCTGTCAGTTATGGTGCGTAGACATAGGACTATGCAGCCATTATTTAAAGACTATTTAATGGCATGGGAACATCTTTTCAACATGTTGTTACGTACACAAAATAAGGGACTCAAATAATGTGTACAATATCCTCTTAAATAATGAAATCATGAACATTTTTTAAAATTCTGCATTAATAGGGCTATTTTCCAAAATTTCTGCAAAAAGTACGTACTTAAAAAAAATAAACAGAAAAGAAATCAGCTGCTGCTCCATTGTTAAAGGGGGCTACCTGGGCTCTATGATCCAGCCTGCAGATTCTGGTAAGAAGTGAGTGTCCCATGAACTACACATTTCTGGGAGTCCAGATGGCCCTCATCCCCTTTTGTCAAAATACTCTTCATTTCACTCCTTAGGAAATCACTGCCACTCCCTAATCAGACCTCTGAGATAAAGCTCACAGTTTATACCAGGTCACATTATTTTTTGGGTGGTTGAATCTTGCTACTTCCATAATGAACTCATACTTAGCAAGTCCAGCAGCCTCCCCGATTTTTTCACCTATTTTATTATCTGCCTATATGAAAAGCCCCTTTTCTTTCTCGATTGTGTGCTCTGTGGAGGAGAGGGTGTCTGATCCTCCTGATGTCCTTAGTGTCAGCACAATGCACATCACACGTTATCCAGAGCAAAGACACGCACACAGTCCAAAAAAAAAAAAAAAAAGTGCACAGTGCTGAAACCTGGCATCAGCCAGAAACTATGACAAACTGCTGTTGGGCCTGCAAAGATAATTATAATCCACACACTTTCCTTCAAGGAGGAAACAAGGTGAGAGAGAGCACGTGACAACAAGAACACAGATAACTATGTATAGGGCAGAAGACGTATGTCAATTTGTCATACTTATAAACAGAGGTGTGGGAGAGTCAACGGAAGTAGAAGTCATGTAGTTAAGCGGGTTTCTGGGGATAATTGACATGGGATTTATTGCTCATGGGACTTGAAGAGACTGAATTTGGTAAGTGGATAGGAGGGCACTTCAAGCAAAATGAAAGACATAAGTAATTGGAAAGAATGAATAATTTCCAAAAATGGAAATATCTTTAGGAGTCAGGGGAAATTGGATTTGACTGTTCATGAGGAATAGTATAGCTGATACAGGATATTTAGGTCATAGTCCTATTGCAGAGAGCACTTTCCACCAGAAAGGTTATTTTCAGTTTGATAGGAACTAGAAAACCACAAGCGACTTGATATTATTCAACTAGCGGAGGTTTGATTTATATAGAAAAACATGGGGATGAGGAGACCAATTAGGTAGCTATTGCAATATTTCATTCAAGACGGAAAGAGAGACTTGAGAGCAGTAGTATATTGGAAATAGAAAGGAGAGGGAGACTGAGATAGAATCCAGGTGCTGAATTCCAGGCATTTTGCAAGATAAATAAGGTTCTTTACTGCCTGCATTTAATTTACATCTTCCATAGTAACATATATTTCAAGGCCCTCCTATCCACACATGTTTCTGCTACCCAACTACACGATCTTTCAAATAATTCAATTCTGGATAATTCTCACTCTTCTTGCTTTAAATATGCTACCTGTCTTCAGAATGCTCTCAGCTTCCAGCTCCAGTGTTTTCTCTCTATTTGCTGACTCCTCCCCGGAAGTTTCTCCATATTAAAGTTCCTCACAGTATTTCTTCATTTTTCTAATGTTTGATTCTGCGTGCTAATTTAGTTGAATGCAGAGCTGTCTCCCCACTTGATTGAGCTCTCACTCCTAACCTAAACATATCTGCAAACTTGAAAGGCATTACTTCCATGTCTTCTGAGTAATTTCCCCACAGATTAAACAGGACAAGGCAAGGCCCTGGCACATTTCACATTCAGTTGTTTAAAAATATTAATGGAGCACTGGCTGCGCTCAGCCTTGTGAAGGAAGCTGTGCCATACTTAGAAAAAATAAAATATATAATCCACGCAGTGAAGAATCAAGATGAACACTTGTAAAATAATTACAGGGTGAAACATGACCTTATATAATTAAGGGTTTACTTGTGTGTTGGAGATTTATAGGAGATTTAAGGGGAGGGAGATTGATGAGTGCTGAAGAAGTCAAGGGTGACTTTATGGAAGAGATGGAAAAGAATAGCAGGGGCTTTGGAAAGGGTTTTCTAACAAAATCACCTTCTCTGACTCTTTCTCTTGTGATAGTTGCCTCTGGGACTTGTCCAGGGCAGGTGGAGACAGGGAAGGAAGTGGGTCAGTAATAGCATACATGGTAGGGTATAATCATTTGCTTCTCAAAGACAATAAAATAAGCCCTGGCTGGTGACTCAGTGGATAGGTGCTAGCCTGTGAACTCAAGGGTTGCTGGTTCAATTCCCAGCCGGGGCACATAACCAGGTTGCAAGCCAGGTCTCCAGTCAGCTCTGTAGCTGGAGGCAGGTGAAAGGCAACCATACATTGATGTCTCTCTCCCTCTCTGCCTCCCTCCCTTCCCTGCTCTCTGAAAATAATAAACAAAATCTTAAAAAATAAAATAACACAGCAGTTTATTTTTTTTAATAAGGCAGATTAGCCCAATACATGTATAAATATTTTCATCTGAAATTGTAACAGTGTTCAGCTGATTTATAAACGTCTTTTTCATCAGAGCCTGTACAATGGTTGGTAAGTCAGGAAGAAATTAATTTCTATATAATAATTACTAAAGTGTCCTTGTATCTAAAACTGCTGAAGAGGTGAACTTAAGCTACTCAGAGAAAACAAATATAAACAGTTATAAACAATAACATTTATTTGGAAAGATTTTATATAACTTTTTCCAATAAGTTTGAAATCAAAAGCAGTAGAAATGTGAACTAAACCAGGTATCTGTTGAATTGAGAAATGTCCCTTTTTATCATTAAAGATATACACTATTAAAATGATGTATTGAATGATAGGTTGCCACCAACAAAAACCTACTGCAGCATTCTTATTTTTTCATAACCACACTTTTCTTCAATAGAAATAATTTAATATTTACACTGAGTTCTGAAATCCATGTACCTGAGAGTTAATAATTATGTGGGAGTGAGGGTGGGGCTGAATAACCAAAATGTGAAGGTTGAAGGTAGGTTTATTATTAACATCTTAAAATATACTGGCTTTTTTGCCTTAGTGTGTTTTCGGAACGCCACCAAAGCGACATTTTACATACACACATTTTCTCTTTTACCTAATGCATTATATTTTCCCTTGCATAATGATATACAAACAGGGAAACATGGTTTCCCTGTAACCTTTAGGTCAGTATGAATCACTTTCTCTTAGATTGTGATCTATATATATGATCAAAGAAATATTTGAATTGTCAAGGCTAATGGAGGGACAGCAATCAAGGACAAATAGTAAGGATTTACAAGTCCTGTGCAGCTTTCCTCCCCCTCCTTTTACTGCCTTTTGTCCACAAGGTGGCACTCTCTAGATATGTCTAAATTCAAGTCTTGTTAATGACACTGCATCAAAACTGGAATCGTCTGGACCAGCCTCCCTTGTTCAACCCTTCCCCCAAAGCCAGCTGAATTCACTAATGTAATTTAGCAAAAGAAAGCGTGGTTAAATGTGTCACATAGCTCACCATCAGGGTGTCATAGTTTTTACCATAAATTTGTAAAACCTACTTCTGGATCAGTCCACTTTGGTCTGATTTTGTTCCCAGCTATGAGCGCAGAGCAGAGGGCCGCCACCAAACCTGATCCGTTCCCAAGTTCACATCTTTAGGTTTGCTCCTTAGCAAGTCTACAGGCACATCCCAGAGGATGGTGTTTTTGGAAAGAGAAGGGACTCTTACACTATGGCTACAGTGACGGTATATCCCAAGTTGTCCTGATCAAAAGTAACCCCATATAGATATTCGTATATTTAGAATTCACAGTTTAATGTTTGGCTTTGTAAACAGTTTACTTTGAAGAAAGACAGCCTTGATTTGCTTTCCAGCCAATGATACATGGTATCTGTCAACAGTATGAAAACAGAATCTCAATCTCTCTCCTCTGTCCTCTGTCCTCTCTCCCCTTTCCCCTCTCCACCCCCTTCTTGCTTTTTTTTTTAGTTTAGTTTTTACCCTGGGATATGCTCTAGTCACTTGCCAGAGTATGGAACAAAGATGTGGATCTTAGAAGCAAATCCCCCCTATCAGATTTCACTGCTTCTTTTGTCCCTGTCTTGGAAAGAGATCTGCCCCAACCCTTCGATGGAGGTAGTTTCTTTGACATTGAATTCTCAGACATCAGAGAGTACCCACCAAAAATACTCCCCTAGCTCTGTGTGCTGGTTGCTCTGGTCAGAATTTCATAGTCTCTTCTCTTAGCATGGCATAACTTGGAAATAAGCAGATTTTCAGTGGAGGAAACCATAGATCTTCTAATCATACAACAGACAAGGTAGATGCTGTTTGGATGGTACCTACCAAGGATGTTAGAGATTCTCCTGCCCCTCTCCTACTCTCATAGGTGATAGGAAATAGGTCCAGTAAAGACCAGTGATTTGCTGAAAAAGTTACACTGTAAATGATGGTCAGTAGGCAGGTTTGTGTAGTGTAACAGAAAATGTCATGTGACAGATTAGTCATAATGTACCTTTGTGATCTTTACCCCTTACTTAGATACAGATAAATCAGTGACAAATTCTACATGCTGTTATTGTGGGTGATGTGGCCTGCTTGTGTTTCAAAACATTTTCTGGCACATGGAGCAACTGACTAAACTGTTCATGAGAAGCAGCTTGGGTTTGAAATGAACTGGCTGCAAATTAAAGGAGGAGGAGCCTCTAAAACTCCCAAATACAGAAGTGTCTGGAGTAGGTGATGATCAACAGGGGACTAGCAGAAAAAGATTTAAAAAACATAAATAAAATAGAGAAAAATCCTGTAAGATTTTCCTGCCATCAGTGTCCTCCCTGGCATTGTTGTGCAAGTGACAACTTGGAGGAGTTATAGGCTGGCAAATGGCAGCAGGTGTAATAAAACGGGGAATAGTTTTGCTATGAGAAGCATCTTTGATGCATGTAGTATTGTGAAACGCATTACAGCCCCAGCATGAATAATCTGGGTTATAAGTATTTCTGATAGACATGTGCAGGCGGGAATATAAGGGGAAAGTAAATGGAAGGACTTGATTTGATTTAAAATGAGAAAATTTAATAACATAGAGAATATGATGGAGAAGTCAAAGTGGAGAACAAGGGTTAACAGAGCAGAAACCAATCAGCGTAAAGAGATGGAGGTGAGTGTAGAGAGAAGTGAAATAATCAGTCAGACTCCAAATGTGTTATGCACGGGACTCCTGCAGTGCATAAAGACTATGTGCTATGGACCCCAGGAGGAACAGCAGAGAACATGCCCCCCTTTTTTTAACCAAGAATTTTATTATTGTATTTGGGAAAAAAGAGGTAAGCCCATAAAATAGTCAGATTCTAATACAAATATTAACAAGAAAGCACAACATAACAAAAATATCACACATAATACATGAAGAGTTACAGAGGTAAGTCAGATGATTGCATTTGAAGATCTTTACCATCACTAAGGGAAAGATTAAGCAGGTCAAATTAATTTCTTGACCAGGTTTTTATCCCATACAGCTATTTGAATTCTGATCATTAGACTTGATGTAACACAATCTACGATAAAATAATATAGACATAGGGATGACTTTGTTTCAGTATAGATAATTTTCTAAAAATTAGGCTTCATTCTTTGATCATAGGGTTTTAAAATAACACCTATATTTGATAGCTCAGAAGAATAAACTTTCTAAGTCCTTTTCTTTCAAACATGTATTTGATTAAAACAAAGGAGAAGGCTGCTAAAACAGAAAAAAATTCCTACACTTAAATGGATTTAGTTTGAGTACCAGTATTTTAAAATTAACTTTGGATCCCAGGGAAAATCACTTAAAGTTGTTGTTGCTTTTTAAATCTTGTAAGTGGTCATTAAGTATGTACAATTATTTGTGACATTTAAAAAGTTTTCAAGGTCACTGTTTTGATTCCCAGCCAGGGCACATAACCAGGTTGCGAGTCAGGTCTCCAGCTAGGTCTGTACCTGGAGATAAGTGAAAGGCAACCATACATTGATGTCTGTCTCCCTCTCTGCCTTTCTCTCTTCCCCTCTCTCTAAAAATGATAAATAAAATCTTTTAAAAAATAAATAAAAATTTAAAAGTTTTCAAACTGTAAGTCACTTGATATATATAGGCTGAAGAAATTTCGTTTTTCAAAGAAACTGCTTCTCAAAACCCCTTCTTGAAGGAATTTCTAAAATGTGTGCTCCATGAATAATAGTTATTGCTATTATCAGTACCATTATTATTATTTCTTTCTTTAATTACCTAGCTCCAACACTACATATACATATCACCTCCAGATGACCAATTTGCAGTTACAACAAATAAATAATTCAAGACATAGGAACACTTAAGCTCAGAGGGAAAAGTGACTTGTCATCCAGTTATAAAATGGCTAGTGAAGGATCACTTCCAAATCTGCCTAATTTCCCAACCATCATTCCTTTCACCAGATTATGCTGCCCCCCTAGAGAGAACCATATGAGGAAGTTGTCACATTACAGATGTGCATGCATGCCTGCGAATGCGTATAGAGACTTATGTAAAATTCTTTATGTCTTAGATGTGTTTCTAATCAGCTTCAATATCTGGCAAATACTTAGATGCAAATGAGAATTGGATTATTCATTTTTCTTTCCTCATCTCAATCTTCACTGCATGTATCCTGCTCCAGGAAAGAAAAAAACAAACGTTTGGTGGTTGCAATTTGTTGGCATCAATTCCTGAGCATTGTTTGTTCTCTCCACTTTTTGTTTTAATTTTTAATTTTTTTATTACTGGCGTTTTTTAATTTTTAAAAAATTTTTTTATTACTGGCATTTTAGTGGCTATATAGTGTCTGATCCAAAGCATAGGTATTTTTTACAAGCCCTTTTTCTGGCGTGTAGTGAGGGCTGGCTAGTATTTTGCAACAACCAAGGAAGATGACTGAATCCAACCTCTATTGTGAATTGATTAGCTCTGATTACTAAAAAGATAAATCAACTTAGCGACAAGTTTCTGATAGGACATATACCTCCTTAGTCACTGTTTAAAAATAAAAATCTTTAAAAGTTCTGTTTCATTTTTATTTCTTTTTTAGTAAACCATAAAATAAAATTGGAAAAAAAAGTTATTAGAGTTTTAATTAACTTTTATTAAAATGCTCACATTATTTAGGAAATAATCCAAATAGAATTTTTGAGCTTGTCTAATGCTTACCAGAGTGGCTTTATAGTTTATTAATTTGGGTTCTACACTTGTTTTAAGATGAGAAGAAATTCATTATGATCTCTTAATGATTATGAGTTTTAAAGTTAGTAAGAGTTTTTTTTCCACATTTCTAGATTAAATCACATTATTTTGAAATAATGCCATATCTTTGTTTCCATTTTTACAATTTTCTCATTTTTTCCCTGGTCTCAGGGAAAAACATTCACTCCACTATCATTAAACATGATGTCCACTACAGGTTTTCAGAGATGTTCTTTGTGAGACTGAAAATGTTTCCTTCTATTTCAATCTTGCCAAATATATTTTAATTGTGAAATGTTGTTTGATTCTTTTCAAATACCTTTTAGGCATATGTTGAGATGATTATATTGTCCTTTATGTTAATAGAGTTGTGCATTAACTAATTTTTTTGCATATTAATTCAACCTTACAATCATAGGATAAGTCCCACTTGATTATGGTGTAAATCCTATTGTACATATTGTTGGATTTGGTTTCTTAATATTTTCTTGAGGATTGTTGTGTTTACATTTATTAGAGGTATTGGGGGACCTGTTTTTAATTTTTTCCTGTGATGTCATTGTCTGGTTTTTGTGTCAAGATAACACCAGCCTTATAGATGGAACTGGTGCCTATGCTCATTTTATTAATATTTTTAAAATGTGTGGTAAAAATTACAAATAAGACCATCTATTCTAAGGTTTTCCTTCATAACAGTTTTTAAATCTCGAATGTAATATCTTTATTAGTTAAAAATCTATTTTTCTACACCTTCTTGAGTAATTTGTATCTTTTTAGGAATTTGCCCATTTTATACAATTTATTTAATTTATTGGTAGATGGTGGTTATACTCTTTAATTCTTTTTATTTCTATGAGGTTGGTAACAATGTTCTCTTATTTATTCCTGATTTAGAAATTTGAATTTTTAATCTTTTTTTCTTGGACTCTGTAAATATTCCATAAAATGTGACATTTTCAAAAAAAACCCAATGTTTGTTTTTATTGATTCTCTTTCTTATTTATTTCTACTCATTTAAAGTATTTCCTTATACTTGCTTTGAATTTAGTTTTTTTTTTTTTGAACTTTAAAACAAAGGCTGTAATAAAAAAAACAAACAAGGAATGACATTACATAAGGGGAGCAATCAAATAAGAGGATATAACTGTTGTAAATATTTTTGCATCCAGCATAGAAATACCTAAATACATCAAGCAAATCTTGTGGGCATAAAGTGAAAGGCTGATAGTAACACAGCCATAATCAGAGATTTTAACACTCCATTGACATTAATGGATAGATCTTCTAGACAGAAAATCAAGAAGGAAAGAGAAGCCTTAAATAACACCTTGATCAGATGGATTTAATTGATATCTTCAGAGCATTTTATGCCAAAGCAGCAAAATATACATTATTTTTAAGTGCACATGGAACATTTTTTTAGTATAGCATATTAGATGACAAAAGAAGTCCCAATAAACAAAATAATTGAAATCATATGAAGTGTTTTCTTTTTAAAGTTAATTTCTTATTGTACTACAATTGTTTCATTTCCCCCCATTGCTCTACACTGCCCCCTCTCCCACAGTCAACCCCTGCCTCGTTTTCCATGTCCATGGGTCTTTCATACTAGCTCCTTGACTAAACCCATCCCCCACTGAATTTAGTTTTCTTTCTTCAATTTCTTAAAGTAACAGATTATTAATCATTCTTTTAAAATATAGATGGTTCCAGCTCTAAATTTCCCTGTGAACCTTATTTTAGTTATGTCCGATAAGTTTTAATGTTATTTTTTCATTTTTAAAATTTTAATATTTTATTTTCATTAATCTCAAATAATTTTTAAATTCATCTTGTGTTTCTTTTTAGACTCTGGTCATTTAGTGATGTATCATTTAATTTCTATACATTTGTGAATTTCATAATATTTTCTGTTACATATTTTTAATTTAATACTATTGTGATTAGAGAATATACTTTATTTTGTGTTTAAATTTTTTGAGACCTGTTGTATGTTCTAGCATATTGCTTATTTTGGAAAAGAATTTGTGTCCTTTTCTGTTGAGTGGAATGATATGTGGATATCTGTCAGGTCTAGTGGATTTAGTGTAATTCAGGTCCTCTATATCTTTGTTCTTCTGTCTAGCTGTATCCATTATTGAAATCGATGTATTGAAGTATCTAACTATATTGTTGAATTGCCTATTTCTCCTTTCAATTCTGTAATATTTTGCTTTATGAATTTTGGAGTTCTGTTATAAGGTGCATATTTATTTATTGATTAGTGAATTTACTATTTTAAACCATCTCTCTAATGATATACTTTAGAGGCTTTTTTTTTTTTTTTCAGTTTGCTCCATTTTATCAGTTCTCTGATACTCATATTTCTTTGTGTTGTGCTCATAGACTCTGAGTAGGTAGGATCATTTCTTCATGTATTTGGTAATTTTTGATTTGAGATTATCCTTGGCAAGAATTATTTGCTCATAAGAGTTTTGTCCATGTTGGTGTATAATGTGTATTTGGTAGAATCTGGAGTTTCATTTTTGCCAGGAACTTCAAATGCTTAATAAGCTTGGATCTGTTTCAACAACTTTCTCCCTTCCTTGTCCATTTGCTTATATCAGTCATTGTTGCAATGGAAACGGCCAAGTTCAAACTTTTCTTATTTTCAGAAGACCAACTAGGAGGTAAATTATTGTTTGTTTGTTTCTTTTTAAGGAGAAATGGGACTGACAAGCAATTGAACTGACAAGTGCTCTGATGTCATTTTGATGGATAGTGTTCCAGTTCCACAGAAACAATTGCATTGTGCACACAGTCCTAGTTGCCTTATTCACTGGTATCTTGTAGCACATGGTGCTGGAGTAGAGTGACTGTCAATAAATGATTGTTGAATGATTACATGAAACTGTTAATCTGACCTAAACCAAGGAACTGGTTAAGGCCTCTCTAATCAAAACCTAAAATTCTGTATATCAATTCCCAATCAGAGCCCTTGCCCCTGAGTTCACCTTCCTAATGGAACCTTGAAGATTAATTTGAAATCTTTGAATGTGAGGCAAAGCAAGGATACAGGTTGCTCTGTTAGATCATGGCTATTTGTGAAACCCATCACAGCTCCAACTATTTTTGCTGAAATTTATGATTTTTATTATGAGTCAAGTGCTCTTTATAGTAAAAATAATAAATACCCCATTATTTAAGTGTTAAGTGATTAGAGTTTGTTTTTCTAAACCCATGAAGTGGAAAGGTGAATTCACATACAGAGTTTGGTTAATTTACTAATTGCAAATATCATAATCTGAGCAGAAGACAGGAAAACCAAAATCATTAAGATCCCCTGAGGGCCACACACATATCCAACATTCCTGCCTTTAGAGATCTTGCTTCTGGGACAGGAGCAGACAGTTGATACAAGAAACAATCTGCCTTCTTCCAGTGATCTCTACACACTTGGCTATAGGCACATCTGGTCTTAGAGTGATAACAACTCTCCACCGAATCTTACAGGATTTTAATGAGTGCCCCCAGTGTGTAATTATTTGTATGATTTTAATAAGCTATGAAATGGAAAGGGAGGTGGCCTGGGATCAGATTTGGCCAACTATCTTTTAACTTAAAATCAAAGCTTCTAGATCCCTGTTATTATGATTATTATTTTAATTCAAAGAGCATCTCCTTCCTGATCAATTTGTTCATCAAGAGTCAGCCTTCAGGGTTATTTAATTAATTAGTTAATTAATTAGTTTTAGCTCTGGTGTGATTTAGAGACTTCTTCTAAGATTAATGTAGTATACAGGGCATACCTGTAGCATTACATCTTCTGTTACTTATTCTAGTAATTAGCCCATTAGGGTCTTCCACTAGACCACGGTGGTGAATGCAAGGTCTGTGGGCTGAATCCAGCCCTTCACCTTGTTTAATCCGGCCCAGCCAGCACTCTCAGCCAGGCACCTTGTTTCTACCTGGCTCACTTAACTGTTAAGGAGTAGTTACATTTATACAGTCCTAAAATTACATTTGACCCTTTAAAGGCAACCTCAAGGCTGATGTGGCCCCCAGTGAAAATGAGTTTGATATCCCTGTAATCGATTATATAATCCTGGAGAACAAGATCCAAGTCTTATTTTTATATTCCTGATAGCCTATGTGGTACCCGGCACATATCCTACTCAATACACATGTGTTAAATGAACACATGACATCCCACTCTGATGTTACTAAATGATTATTAGCAAATACTTCTGCAGATCCCAAGGAATGAAAAAGCCTTTTCCTTGGAAGATCATCTCTTCCTCATACAATGGAAAGCCTGAAATGTCTCTCATATGCTCTGGATGGATTCAAATTAATATAGCTAGAATAAGGTTTTAGTGTAACTAATCAGAAGCTCAAATAACAAAAGAAAACTAGCTCCTCATTTTAAAACATTCATACTTTTTCTTAAAATACTAAACTAATCTGTTAAAAATAGATTATTGGAATATTAACATTTAATTAATTAGTAGTTCAGTTTTTCTTCCACCAATTTTCCTCCAAGAGTTGGTAGAAAGAAAGGAAATGACACATTGAAGTTGGTTTCATTTAATCATTTAATAATGCAAGTGTGCCTCATAGATAATGACTCTTCTCTACTGCCTTCTGGTTGGCATGATTAAAAGTTTCTAGGAAGATGAGGTAGGGGCATGGATAGGGATACAGAAAGGCATAACTCAAGTATTTCATTGAATTCAGACTTGAGTCAGGCTATCACTTCTCTGGCTTCCTTGTCTTTCTGTACTAACTAAGTGTCTTCATCTAGAATATCAATGCCAGCTTTAAACTTCTGTCTTCTCCTGAAGTTTTGAGCCTCTTTATACTCTTGAACTATTAGCACCAATAGACACAGAGGAATCCTGTGTTTTCAAGAATCCACTGGTCCTGAGACTTGGAAGCAGAATCACAGATGGATGTGCTGTAGGATCAGCACATGGGTTCTAGTGTCCTGGAAATACTCCATGTCCACACCTTTCATGGAAATGCAGGATTATCAACTACAGGCATGCATCAGAGTATGTTTGTGTAAGAGGATCAGGGAGAGGCTGAAGGATGTATAGTAGGAAGGAAAAATGAAAGAGTAGGATACAGGTTGGCTAATACGATGCTTTAATCTGGTATTTATTAAATGCTTACAGCATACCAAGCATACACACACATTTATATAATTGGACTAAAATATAATTCTGCAGAAGCCTAATTTTAATAAACTATAGAAATGATCCCTGAAAGTATAGTCTTAGAAGCTTGATTTTAAAACATCAGGGATTCATTGGTCACTTTAATGCATATAATGGCTCTTTTCTTTTGTGATGTACAGGGACTTTCCCATACTTTATAGTTTAATGTCCTAATTAATTAAACCTGATGGCACATTGATTTATGTATTTGTTTATTCATTTATTTAGCATGCATTATTGAATACTTTCTATGTATCTGGCTGGTTGGGTTAATGGGCTCATATAGGTAAACTTTTGTAGCATTGTATCTGACATAAAGAATATATTTAATGAAAACCATTACATTGATGAGGCATCCACCAATTCTTTGTTCAGCAGTTGGCTTCAAACCAACCAATAGTATGATTTCAACAGATGTGAGGTGGAATTGAAATGGACTGCCCCTGAAAGGCTTTTCTAACTAACAGGCCTGGTGACACACTTAACAAGGCAGCAGCCAGCTATGAGGATGAGTGCGGGTTGTCCAGCAGCTGCTTCACCCCAAATTCTGCATTTGTTGCCACATTGCACATGGCCTGTTTCCTCTGTGTCTGTCTATGTCTCTTTACTTGGCTGCCTTCTAAGGACACCAGTTATTGAAATTTGGGTTTCCAGTTATTGGACTGAAGTTCACCCTAATCCAGTACAATATCATGTTGACTAATGATGTCTGCAAAGACTATTAGCAAACAGAATCACATTTACAGAAACTGGGTGTCAGGAATTTCAACTTCTCTTCTCTGGGAAACATAATTTGACTGACAACATTATTACCAGACTTCTGTCTTTGGTCATTGTTCTCTAAGAACTTATGTTTGGGTGAGCTCTCTCTTAAAAGGTATTATACTTTGTGGAAGATGCAAAGAAGGCCAAAGGCTATTAAATAAATGAGTAGGTAGGTCAAAATCTTCCATTGCCTCCTATTTTCTCATACCAGTTCTTTGAGAAAGTGAAGCACTGCACTCCAATACTGGAGACATAAAGGAAATTAAATTCTACATAGTTTTGGGGAGATGAGATAGTGTTCTCTGTGTAATGGATGGTGCTAATACTTAACTATTAAATAAACAAGTATGTCTTCAGAACATCTCAGCATGATTTAAGAAAGCCTGAGAAATACCATGTTATTTCACTATTGCCTTTATACATACTTATTTATTGATAATATCCCTTGTTTCTACAGAGATTTAATGCAATATAAAAATGCAGGCAAGAAGCTACAATAAATGTAAACTAAGGAAGACAATAAGAGTACTTCAATTACATTTTGGGTACTGGATTCTCAAAAACAGACATTGCTCTCTTTTAATCATGGTGGTGTTTCATAAATTAGTTAATATTTGTGCATTTTAAAACATATAGTGGACCAATATAACTTAAAAATCATACAATTATTTGAATTCAGGTGCAAGTCCTTTAAAGAGAAGTGATGTGTTTTTAGAGGGTTGGTGATTTTTATTCACCTAGCCAGTCTAGACCCTAAATGGTTGGCTTCTTACAAACAGAGTGGGTCCTCCAAAAGTGAGGGGCCTTCTGTTTATCTCCCCTCCTCAGGGCAACCTGAGGTAGCAGGATAGGCACCTATCTGGTCTACACAACTGCTGTCCACCTGCTGAACCCCACTCTTCCTCTTGCAACTGCACAAGTCAAAAACTCAGCTTTCTTGTTGACCAAGAAGCAGAAAGGCCAACAGCCTTTTTCCTTCAATGTCAGTATTTGCTGAATCTGTTCTAGAATGCTTGAATGGTGAAATTCTGTCAATGGGGGATCCTTCTCTTTCTTCCTACCTGGTTTAGGGAAAATAGGAGAGAGAATTCAAATATTAGTTTTGCTTTGTGATTTTTAAAAAAATGAAGGCATCAATTATTCAAGTTTTCTTTTTAAGTCTTCAAAATTATGCCTGGAAAGGCTTTATATTTGTCATCGTGCTGGGACTAGGATTGTCTCAGGCCAACCAGAGCACAGAGCTATACTATATGTAAGAATCATCAATTTATGCTTAAGCATCACAGCCAAGTTTAATTCAGCAAAAGAAATTCTATGTTGAGCAGACAGGATGGACCCAAGAAGTTTGTTTCTCTGTGGGCCTGACTTAACTGGAAAGGTAGATTTTTAAAAATAATGTTGATTCACTGGCAACATAGCCTTCAGGCAGTCTTCCATCAGTACCTTCTCTCTGCTGTGTTCTGATAACTGAGTTTCTGAAAGTTGGATATCATATTTCTTGAACACTACATGTATTGAGGCTATTATAGATTTACAGCTAAGTGCCACATATTACTTTTGAATAATTAAAGGCAACAAAGAAAAAATAAACTTTTTAAAATGAAGTGTAAGCATATGAATACATTGGTATAAAAGGCTATATTCCAGATGCTCTGAAGTGACCCACATTTGCTTCTCGTTCATAAGCAATTAAATTTTTTAGCTGCCAGGCGGCACACTTGTGGGTTTTTGGGGTGCCAAACAGACTCAGCCTGTAATGTATGATGTGCATGCTATAAAGCATTACATCATCTTCTAGTGACTGTCATTAAGTCCCTGTTAACGCAATCTTCAGTGCTGATGCAGAGCTGTCTGATGGAGCTTTTGCCCTTAGTTGTCATTGGCTGTCCCTGCAGTGATCCCTTACTATTGGTGACATCATTGGAGAATTCATTTTGTTCATAATGCTAGCACATTTTTAAAAAAATTTTTGGAATAATTTCAAAGTTTATTGATCTCCCACTTTTTTTAGAGTTAGGCAAATTAGAAGTTATAGGAGTGCTTAGAAGCAAAGCCAGTCATAAAACCCAAGCATGTTGACTCCTAGTTTAATCAGCTTTCATGAATTGCAGGCTGTTTCCTTAGTAAGGATTTAAAGTATGTGATGCGTGCATCCATCTTGCTAACATCTTTTTTATGGGTTAATTTACGTCATTTAAATGCTTTTCTTTCCATGTTTTCCCAAATGTATCCACTGCATGCAAGTTCAGGTGAAGTTTACATTTGGGTATCTGACAGATTCACATGAATTGGGCTAATTCACTGGGCTAGATATTTGCCTGAGAGACTATGGCATTCAAGATTTGGAGTGTCCCTGGCTGTGTCCTTTCAAATCTGGAGCAGCCCTTGAGCTTTTTAAATCTGAGCACCCTCTGGAACAGAATCTAAAAACTAAAGCTCCACAGACAAATCTGGTACACTGCCTGCTATAAGCAAAGTATGCTCAGACACACATATCTGTTTGTGTACATTGTATGCCTTTTACAAAGTGGGGTCGAGTAGCTCCAACAGAGGATGTTGGCTCTGCACAGTTTAAAATACTTTGTTTAAACCTTTACAGAAAAAGCTGGACGTTTGTTGCTCTGGAAAGTCTAGATAGCATGTCTTATAATTGAGGTTCTGTTGGTTAAATTCTATTTTTATAGGGTCTAAGAGAAAATTATTAAGTTGTTTTGGAATCACATCAAGGTTTGTAAATGGACAGCTTGTTCAGTGTCTTCCAGGGTAATCAATTCTGTTTTTGTTCATGGCTGATTCTTCCTATGTCCTTGAATGTTCATCTTTTCCTGAAAGCTGACAGGTAATTATAAATTGAAATGACATCTTCCACATACATGTGAGTGTATTTTCCTTTTAAATGTAAGAACCCGAAGACACAAATGTCTTTAATATGTGAATTGACACTGGCAAGCCTTTAAGAAATTATCTATGAGAAGAATATGAGGAAAATCAACATCTGCTTTGAAATTACTCTGGAGTTTTTGTGCCTACTCTTGTTCTCAGTGAATATGCTAAAGCCATAGATTTGTTAGATCTGTTTTCTATGGGTATAGCCATAGAATTAGCTTTGTAGTAAATTGGCAAAGTCTTCAATTACTTTTTGAGAAAACTAAACAAATCCAATAAAAGTCCTGGCATGATTTATAAAATTGACTTAATTCTATTAGGTGCATTTCAGCACTTGGTCTAATCATGTTTCAAAAAGTAATATCTGAAAATTGTACTTTTTCTCCATTCCTTTCAGTTTTATCTAGGAACAATTATCAGTATTTTAATGACTTCTATTATTGTTATTTTGTTAGATAGTAATCATTATGTTATAAATTTCTGCAAAGATTTATTACTGTCATGATGAAACAATTCTTCATCACACTGATGACTACTTAATATAGTCATATATTTAAAAATATCTCTTCACTTGACTGTATGTTCCACAAAGTTAGGCACCAAGAATATGCTCTTTACCATTATAATCCCATATTAATTATTTATTCAGCATGTATTATTGTGTGGCTGCTTATCGCATAAACTTTGCTAATCCCAGAAAAGAAGAACATGAAACATTTATGTCCCAATCCTCCCAGAGTTTACAGTTTAATTTCTAGAGCAGAACTGAGCATATAGAAATTGCTTAGGGATGCTCATCAAAAGAATGAATTAATGATGAATATCAATATTTCATACTAAATTAGTGAGAATTGTAGTTAATATTCTTTTTTTAATAGCTACCAGGCTCTAATCCCCAAATGTAAGACTAGCGGCAATACAGAGAATGCTATGAGGAACGGTTAATAGTTAAACACTCACCTGCTACTGGAAAAATATCACCTAACCAGTTAACTACAGTGAGTGCTGAAGAAAGAAAAAACATCAGTTCTATCTGGATCTTTTAAGGAATGAAATATGTACTGAGTAAAGGCCAAGATCTTTACAGTGGCCTACAAGGGTCTAAGCAATAGGATCCTCTGGAAGTAAGAGTCAGGTTCTGTTTTTCTCCCCACTGGTTTTACTACAGCCACATTATTGTCTTTGTTCTTCAGCCATGTCAAGTTTGTTTCCGCCTCTGGATTTCTGTGTTGTGGTTTCCTCTGCCTGAAGCATGTCTTTCAAGGAATCCAGGTGGCTTACCTTCTCAGCTCCTTTGCCATATTTTACTTTATTCATGCGACTTTTTCAGAGGCACTTTCTCTTAACTCTCTATCAAATTATGAACACTCTCCACCCAGGTGGTACCGATACCCCTTTGCTGCTTGCTTAATTGATCTATTATTCATGCATTCATTCATATACTCAGTTGTTTATTTTAGTTAACCAATGATACTACTGAGTTAAGACAAGGCATTTTTATATATTATAAGGAGCAAAGTTACATCAACATGGGTGAGGCAACAGAGAATGCCTTGGCAAATACTGATATAATGCTACTAACATTTACAAGGATTAGTCATTACAGAATATTTCAGCAACAGTAGAGAAACCTAGCCTTTCTTATTAAAGAACTACTTTGAATGTCAGAGGCTGTAAAAGTCCATTCAGGAACATTTTGAAGACATTCAGTGACCAAGCTCTAGGCAATATTTGAAGAGTGACTTGTGCACTTTTTGGATCTCCCCATGTACTGAGCATGCCCTTCATACCTAACTCGAAAACTTCAATTGGTTATGCTCCCTAGAGTCTTGACTTAACCTTGTCTAAGGTTGAAATGGGTAAAAATGAGCAGCTCTAGCCCTTTGGCTTGCTCCTATCTCAGTGTAGCTATCACTGCAGCCATCTTTTCAATTTATCGACTCAAGCTCCAAGACTTTTGCTGTCCCCATGGAAAATGTTCTGAAAATTCTTATTTCTCAAAGCCAGCTTCAGCAAACCTAGGACCAATCACTCAGGCATGTAAGTAAGAGAGCTTGCTCCTTGTGTTATTCATACAGGTGCTTAGATTAAATAAACATATTCTATTATATGCATCTTGAAACATATGTGGGGTCATGTGAATTTTGTTATGCAGCAAAGGCAAGGGGATCAAAACTCAAAATGACCACAGTGCCAATGATAATAACTATATTAGAAGAAGCAAATGCATGAGTACAAGCTGAGACCTCCAAGAACTGCCTTATAATTTGTAAGATGTAGGAGCCTCTTGACTCTTAATACATGAGAAAACATGGCACTCAGCAGTGGAGGGGAAACTGCATTTTCTTGTAAGAAATCAGCCACCAGGAAAATGGTGTTGATTAGGTACCTTAAAGGGTTGTGCCAATAGTCCAGGAAAATTATTTTTCATAGCATAGAATATTCACCATCTATGAAAGGACTACAATTTTTCTTTCTTTTTTTAACTGGTTTTAAGGAGATAGGGGGTAATACCTTAAGAATTTTATTGTAAGCTGAGTTTTTATCTTTGAGATGCTGAGCCTGTTTTGGAGTTGTTTTGATTATAGAGGTAGACTTCCTTTTCAGTGTGCATATATCTTTAAACAATCTAGTATACACACATATTGTGTTGCTTATTTCTGTATTCTGAGGATACCATAGAACTTCTGTGAAAACTATTCCTTTTCCAGCCTAGCTGTTGGCTCTTTTCATGTCCCTCTCAGCTGTGCCATCTTACCTTTGGTCACCGTTAGAACTTATGCTGGTGCCACAGCCCATGACCACAGGACCTAATACCCAGAGAATTCAGGACATGTTTGCACTCTCAGGGAACCCTGGTTCACAAACAGAAGTAGAACAGAACTTTCTCACTTCTTGCATGGCTCCACAGAGGCAGGAATTAAGGGAAGGGAAGTAGGCAGAGTGTCTAGTGATTTGCAGAGTCTTTAATCCTAGGTTTTGAGAGTGAATCAGCCACAGAGGACCCCGAGGGCAGCCTGTTTCTTTGTGTAAATTGGAATTTTGACTCTACTGCAATATGTTTTCTATATTAAGATTAAAAACTTGATTGATTCCATTTCTGTCCATTTTTCCTGTTTAAAAGTTGTTAGTAGTGTTTTCTTTCTTTTGAGGTAACCTTTCTTCATCAAACAACTGTATACCTGGTACTTGGTTAAAAGCTGTGAATTTCTTCAATTACCTGCATTTTACCCTAGATCCTAGTACTTGATATCTCATTAGAAAGGTTGGCAGTTTTTCCCAAAGGCATATTGAAGCTTTTAGGACCTAATCAATCCACGAACATACAACTGATAATCAACAAATGGTGAGGGTGGTGTCACCCCAATCACATAATCAGCAAAGTTAAGGTAAATTGATTTCTTTTCCTTGACTTGAGCCTTGGCATCAGCCCTGCTGCCTCCTTTTACTATGGCTGTCCCAATGACTTTGATCATTTTCCCAGGACCATTGAAAATTATTTACCCCTGTGTTCATCAAAATCTGTGATGACTTCAGTCAGGAGGTACAAACATTCTCCTCTTATGTTATCATCATTTTGTCATTGGGTGTGCTGTAAAATTCTTTGGACTTTAATGGAAATAAACATGGGATCCACTCTGAACACAATTTTAAATAGAAAACCACATTCCTGGGCTTAGTCGTGAGAAAATACTGCCCAAAATTGAAACTAATACTTTGTTATCTGGATAATCTTTCTACAAATGATTTCTGTATATAGAGTTCAAGACTATGTCATACCACTGTAAGTTTACATATCTACAAGGAAGAACTAAAGCACAAGAAAACAAGTTAATTAAAACTGACATGAGTAAAACAAGTGTCATTTAAACTCCGAGTCCAGTAGAGCCCACTTCACATGAGCCATTGAAATAGGTTATGACAACTGGGGAAATACAAAAATATGTTACTAATCTGAACTGTAGACAATCTGGAAAATTCTGGATTTGTGTTGAATACAAACATGGGATATTTTTGTGTATGAATAATTCTTAATTTACTTATATCACAATGGAGTCATGGATTTTTTAGCACTTCAGGCAGTAATCCAATACTACTTGGTTGGTTTTTATCACTCAGATTGCTTCAACTTTGGCCCTTGGGAGCTCTTGTAGTAGGCTTTTGTGTCACTTTGATAAACCCTCATTAAATACTCTCTCAGTTTCTATTTCTCTGATTATTGCCTTTGTTCTAGTCTGAATAGTGTATTTGACTTCCCTCTATATTATAACATAAGATGTAATTCATAATTCATAGATTTGAATAGTGTCAGACCAATGCAGATTCTCAAGCCTGTTCTATTTCACTTAAACTCTTAAACCAAGCTAACTTACAAAAATGCAAATGATAATTAATAGTCATGTGCTAAGGTGCAATAAAGTCTTATAGCTACTTCATCAAGCATGGCTTCCTACCTCAGTAGGAATGTGGCAGGATTTGGATAATTAGCAAATGTGGGTAAATTAATTTTGTTGAGAATGTGAGATTTCAAATACTCTTCTATCTTTTAGTGTAATCTTGTGACACTTAACTCTGTACTTCATTATTGCATTTATCACCAACCTAATAGAGAAAAAAGGATGAACTCACTCTTTTCATTCTATATTACTTGATACACACCTAAAATTAGAGATAGGTAGAATGAAACATGTAAATATTAATGTAGAGTTTTGAAAGTTGTGAAAAATATCTTTAGCATCATAATGTATTGCAAAATATAGTCCCTAGATATAATACAAGGTAAATATCTTCATAGATCAATGTCAATTGGCATCCTTGGGAGAAAAAAGTTACAACTACAGGACAAAAATATCTCCAATAAAATAATTGTTTATGGAAGCTAATATGTCAGGTGTGCTTCCACCTTCCTCCCTTAAATATAGTTCATAGTTACCATATTTAATCTCAATAATCATCAAAATATTATAATTTATAAAAGACTACAAACTGGTGAACCAATAAACAACTGTGATTACATCTTTACTAAAAAAAGCCAGATCAAGGTAAGTAAGTAGGTTTAAAGGAAATGAAAGCATTAAGGAATCAATATACAGTCATGAAAGCTTCTCAGTGAATCTACCATCCAAAGAGGGAACCATTTTCTACAACCATTATATCAATAGGTGGCAAAGAGTACCTTGAGATTTATGTACAGGTTGTTCTCACTTGAAACTGTAGCCAGTCTTTGAAATCAAGCTTTATAAATATTATTTTTAGGTATAATATTAACTGTAATTCTTGTATATTTTCTCTTGTATATTTTCTAACCATTGATAAAATGTGAATAAAGAGTTAAGTAATAATTATTAGCTGAGTGTAGAAGACACATATATACTTTGGGTTTTAATTAACTTTATGTCAGTGACTTATAAACAGCTGTTCTATTGAACACTGGGCCTGAGAAGTGGCTTATAGTAAAAATGAAATGTTCTGTGGGCCAATGGGCTTTTGAAACACTGCATTTCTGTAATGAGGAGTATTAAAGATTTGGATTTGGGGATTGTAAAATTGGGTCGCTTGGGTTAAGGGATGTGAGAATGGGGAAGCAAAGATATTTTTTCTTATAAGATACTTTGAAATTAGAAGTTAAAGGGCCAACAAAGGTCCCAGGGTGGGTAGAGAGGTCACTGAACAATCCTTATAAGTCTTGTTTGATTTATTTAATGATGGAATAATTTCATGTATGATTAAAAAAGATTATGAAAAGAAAGTATGGACTACTTAATGAATGATATGAGGAAAATGGGCCAAGTCTTTGAAAGCAAACAGTAAACCAACACAACAAATGAGCATAAACACACTCCAAAATGATTTAGTCAGATTCCTTAACGCCTCTGTCTTAAAAAGAATAGAAAAATTAAACTACAGCATCATTTGTTTTTAACAGTTTTAGATTTATAGAAAATATGAGACGTTAGTAAATAAAGTTCTTGTATATTTCTGCACCCAACTTTCCTATGTTTAACTGATATTACTATGGTGTATTTGTTACAACTAATTGAACAACACTGATCTATTATTAGTATTTAGCATTTATAGATTATTTATATTTCAGTTTTTTATCCAGTGACCTTTTTTTCTATTCCAGTATTTCATCATGGATCCTACATTACTTTTACTTGTCAGTCTCCTCTCAATTGAGACAGATTCTCAAATTTTCCTTGTTTTTGATAACTTTAATAGCTTTGAACAGTACAGTTCAGGTATTTTGTAGAAGAATTCACTGTTAGAATTTGTCTGATTTTTTTTCTCATGATTAGACTGTGGTTATATGTGCATTTTGGAGGAAAACCACAGAGGTTAGGTGACATTTTATAACATTATATCAAGGGTACATCACTGTTAATGGTGATCACCTGAATAAAGTAGTAGTTTTACCCCTTTATTTATACTAAACTTTTTGGAAGGACATTACTATGCACAACCTGTGCTTGAGGAGTTAGAGAGCTGTCCCCCTTCCCTGCCCCTTGAGGGTAATGAATCCATGTACATTTGTCTCTTCCCCCATTTATTTATTAAATCACTTACTTATATTATTGTACTATGAAGTCAAGAATATTTATTTTACACTTTGGGTAGTCATCCAATACTATATATATTTTTTATTTTGTTGTTCAGGTTGTTCTAGTTTTATTCTTGGGAAATCTTTCAGTTGTTTTATGTGTCCCTTTGACAGATCCCCATCAAAGTGGGTTTTGTTTTCTTTTTAGCACTTTTCACCTCTTCACTTTTTGTTACTACAAGATGTTCCAGCTCATCTTGTACATTTTCTAATCCAGCATGAGAATTAGCCACTTCTCAAAAAAACACATTTTCCTTTTATAAGGGCATGGTATTTGAAACCAAAGTCTGAATACTAGATGTTTTTTATTTTATTTTATTTTATTTTATTTGCTTTTTCCCATTAAAGAACAAGGAATGAAAAAATCTAAAAAATCCAAATTCTAAATGGATCCTAGCTCTTCCTAAGTTGGAGAAGTACAGTGCTTTCTGTCTCTGTGGCAGTTGTATGTTCTTGGCATGAATGACAAAGTATTTTGTTGGGACACAGAAACAGCAGTGGCTTTCTTAACTGCTTATAGACTACCCTGCAGAACGAACAGAAGGAAAAGTAGAAAGGAGCTAACTTTCCTGCATGTTGATTTCATTTTTTCTTAGAGTTTTATGTTAAATGTTGGGCAGTATAGGGAACTAGGAATATCCCTCCATATCTTACATTCATTAAACACACACACACACACACACACACACACACACACACTCTCACACACACTCACACAGTAAAGTCCTGGCCAGTTGTCTCAGTTGGTTGGAGCACCTACATCTCTACCTCTTTTCCTATTCCTCTCCCTCTTCTTCTTCCTCTAAAATTGATAAAATACATCATCAGGTGAGTATTAA
The DNA here is from genome assembly GCA_004026585.1 of Noctilio leporinus. Taxonomy (NCBI): domain Eukaryota; kingdom Metazoa; phylum Chordata; class Mammalia; order Chiroptera; family Noctilionidae; genus Noctilio; species Noctilio leporinus. The sequence continues at coordinate 286,312 of PVIW01000681.1, read as the reverse complement.
AAATCTGTAAGAATGTGTACCACTTCAAGTCAATACATTTAACAACTTTGAAACTGATATTTTGTTTTGTAAGAAGGAACTTAATGAAATGCACAGAAAAAATGAAAACAAATTGACCTATAGCTGATAAAAATAATGAGCCCATAATTTAAAAACATCTTTTTTTGTTTTTAAGATTTTATTTCATTATTTTTAGAAAGAGGGGAAGGGAGAGAGGGAGAGAGACATCAATGTATGGTTGCTTTTCACCTGCCTCCAGCCACAGACCAGACTGGAGACCTGGTTTGCAACCTTGTTATATGACCTGACTGGGGAATTGAACCTGTGACCTTTGGGTTCACAGGCCGGCACCTTATCCACTTTGCTACCAGCCAGGGCTTAAAAACATCTTACTAAACACTTCAAGCTGAATGCCTTTGTGAACAAAACATTTAAGGCAGTTAAAGTTGCTTTTAGAGTAAAGAGAAAAAGTAAACTTTTCTAAGTTTAGAAAACTATCGTAATTTATCATAATAGAACATAATTAATGCATCCTAAGAAATTTATCTCTCATGAGTATCACAAAAATATTAAAATGTTAGCAAATTGAATCTTCTTACGTACATATAACATGAACAAGTAAGATTTACCCTAAGTAAGAGAATTGCTCTTAATATTTTCCCTATAACCACAGTCCGTTTTGACAGAGAAAAAATCAACCTCACTTCAAGTGATGGTTTATAAGTCACTTAAAAATAATTATTCTATTGTTCCAATTTTCCCCCTTGCCCTGCTCCATCCATCCCACCCCCTGCTCCCAGAGTCATTACCCACACTGTTGTCCATGTCCACAGGTCATTCATTACATGTTCTTTGTCTAGCCATTTCCCTTTTTTCCACCATTATTCCCCTCTCCCTCCCTTCTGGTCACTTTTAGTCTGTCCTATCTGTTTCCATGCCTTGGTTCTCTTTTGTTCATTAAGTTTATTTTGTTCATTAGATTCCTATTATAGGTAAGGCTATATGGTATTTGTCTTTTACCATATAGTTTATTGCACTTAGCATAATATTCAGTTTCATCTATGCTGTGATGAAAGGTAGAAGTTCCTTTTTTCTGCTATGTGGTATTCCATAGTAAAGGTACTATGGTTTTTTGATGGGCACTTAGGCTATTTCTAGCACTTGGCTATTGTAAGTAGTGCTGCTATGAACATAGGGATGCATAAATTCTTTTGAAGTGATGATTCAGGATTCTTAGGGTATATTCCCAGCAGTGGAATTACTGGGTTAAAAAGCAGTTGCATTTTTAGTTTAGTTTAGTTTTGTTTTTTTAAAGAAATTACATCCTGTTCTCCATAGTGGCTGCACCAGTCTGCATTCCCACCAATAGTGTAGTAGGGTTCCCTTTTCTTCACATCCTCTTATGGTGGGCATGTGTGAAATGATCTCTCATTGTGGTTTTAACTTGCATCTTTCTAATGGCTAGTGGTGTTGAGAATTTTTTCATGTGTCTTGTCCATAGGGGCCATCTGTGTTTCCACCTTGGAGAAGTGTCTATTCGGATCCTTTGCCCATTTATATTTGTTTGTTTATTTATTTATTTTAAAATATTTTATTTATTATTTTTAGAGAGGGAAAGGGAGGGAGGCAGAGAGGGAGAGAAACATCACTGCATGGTTGCCTTCACCTGCCTCCAGCTATGGACCTGGCTGGAGACCTGGCTTGCAACCTGGTTATGTGGCCTGACTGGGAATTGAACCAGTGACCTTTGGGTTCACAGGCTGGCACCATTCCACAGTGCCACCAGCCAGGGCTTCTTTGCTCATTTATAAATTGTATTGTTTGCCTTCTTGGTGTTGAGTCAAATGAGTTCTTTACATATTTTGCAGATCAAACTCCTGTCTGAGGTGTCAGTGGCAAGTATCTTCTCCCCTATGATTCATTCCCTTTTCATTTTGATGCTGGTTTCTTTATCCATGCAGAAACTTTTGAATTCAATGTAGTCCCGTTTGTTTATTTTTTTTCTTTTATTTCTTTTGCTCCAGCAAAAATACTGCTGTGTGGGCTATCTGAAAATTTCCTGCCTATCTGTTCCTCTAGGGCTTTTATGGTGTCACAACTTACACTTAAAGTATTTTATCCATTTTGAGTTTATTCTGGTGTATGGTGTATGGTGTGTTCTGGTGCATGGTCTAGTTTCATTTTTTTTCTGCATGTACCATCCCAGTTCTTCCAACACCATTTACTGAAGAGACTACCTTTATTCATTGTAATGTGCATGTCCTCTTTGTTAAATTAATATTAACCATAGAGACTTGGATTTATTTCCGGGTTGTCTGTTCTGCTCCATTGATCTGTGTGTGTCTTCTTATGGCAGTACCAGAATGTTTTGATTCTCTTAATACTAAAATATATTATTAAGAAAAAAATTATTTTTTCACAATGGTTTAAGAAAAAAGCACTAATTAAAACTAACCACACATGATAAACATTCTCAGTACAGTTGGAGTAGAAGGAAACTTGATATGATAAATGGTTTCAATGCAAAGGTATCCGATAACATGATTTTTTGTAAACAAGTAAATATTTAACATTGTCCACTGAGACTGGGAGGAAAACAAAGATATCTACCCTCAGCACTTTATCTTGCCTGACTTTATTCAATTAGTGTAATGCTTTCGATTCATGCACATTTTAAAATGTATCAGTAGTTTATTTCTTTTACTGGTGTTAGTTCATTGTGTAGGTGTGGCATAACTAAATATACTCAGAGTTCATTGACATTTGGATAATTCCAGTATTGTACTATTATAAATATAGTTCTGTACATTTTCAGGTAGTCATTTTGTGAGAGTATTTATCTTAAGTGAATATTTAGGAGTGGAATTGTTTGAAAGCATAGTGTCTAGTTTCTACTTTGTAGAAAACTGAGAAACTCCAAAATGGCTGTATCATTTTTATTTAAGAATTTTTTTCTTTTCAAAAATAAGCATTTAGTCCTATTCATCTTCCACTAAACACTGCATTAGCAGCATCGTATAAGTTCTGGCATTTTTATTTTTATTGTGTTGAAAATATTTCCTAATTTCCCTTGAAATCTTTGTGCCATGTATTATTTATACGTGTCTTGTTTAATTTCTAGGTGTTTAAAAATTTATATTATCTTTCCATTATTAATTTATACTTTACTTCCATTATGATCAAAGAACATGTTATGTATAACTTCAATTATTTCATATTGTTAAGTTTTTTTCTTTGAAGCAGGATATGGTTATCTTGGTTAGTGTTATATGCATGCATGTTTGAAAAGTATATATGCTATTTGGCACCGCAGTATTTTATAAATATCAAAACCCACTGGTTGATGGTATTGCCCAGTTTTTTTAATATCTCATTTGATTTTCTATTAGTTCTAATTATAATCGATAAGAAAACCCACAACTATAATCTAGGTTTTGTTTTTGTTTTTTAACTTTCAGTTCTTTCAGATTTTGTTTCATGTTCTTAAGTTCTCTTCTTATGTTCATATATATTTATGGCTGTTATGATTTCTTGGTAGATTTACTCTTTTGTCTTAACTAAATTCCCCAATTAATTCCCCAATTAATTATTTCTGGTAATTTTCTTTGCTCTGAAGTTTATTAAACCATGCCAATTTTCTTTTGATTAGTGTTTGGTAAATATTTTTCCATTCATTTAATTTTAACCTAACTATATTGCATTTGCATTGAGTTTCTTATAAATAGCAGGCAGTTGAGTTATATTTTAAAACCCATTGTATCAATTTTCCTTTGTTATATAGAGCCCATTAGTTCATAAACAACCACACAGTTCTGCATTTCTGAGCTCCTCCCTCTCCAAAACTTTCCTGGTACTGTTTAGTTTCCTGGCATTCCCTTTCTCTGTCCTTTGGCCAGAAAGGTTGAGATTTAGGCATTCTAGTTGCCATGCACATCCCATGACTGTGCCAACATCAACAGCAGGTCATAATAGAATAACCAGAGTTAGCTTTCTGGCCAGTGGGAGCAGAAAGAAGAAATACAACTAGTATTCTCTTGACCTTCTTGGGAACACAGATGCTCCAATCATAGAGAAAGATTCTATGGCCTATAAGTTTATTTGTTCCTGGGTGGATGTATATTTGTACATTCATTTTGGAGAGTAATGTGTAATATAGTATCCAGCCAACTTGAAGAAGAATATCCCTACAATCTTTTTTCCTTAAATTGTATACACTAAAGGAACTTTTTAAATGTGTACAAAAGGAGAGGAAAACAGTTTATCAATTTCTTATATTAGAAAAATTAAAATTAACCTCAGTTTCTGTCAATAAAGAAATGAATGGTTTCTTTATTCAGGTCTCTAATCTAAAGTAATCTCTTCAAGACCTCCTTGGTCACCATATTAAACTAATTCATCCCCTTCTATTTTCTAATCCTGTTTAATTTTTTAAATATTTTTTATTATCTAGGGCTATATTGTACTCTTGGCTTGTCTCCTGTTGGTCTTTTGCACTAGATTTCCACAAGAATGTGGATTATTATTCATGTTGCTACCTCATATTGCATAGTTATTAAAATATTCTTTCTCTTGCATATTAGAATATAAGTTTCATGAGGCTTTGGAAAGCTGTTTTAGTCACTACTATATTCCCAATATCTGGAAAAGTATGTGTTACTTAATAAATACTTGAAATATTTGTAAAATATATACATATAAATTATGTAAATCTGAGTAAAATGTGCATATTTTATAATTCTCTATTCTCTACTGTTTATATTTTATAAATTACTGCAGTTAAATTATAAGTGATTTTTTTCCTTGCTATGTTTTATTTCTCAAAACTTATTTGAACAGTGTGGTGATACTGGGGGGAAGAGGTTTAAGGGGACTAAATGTTAGTGGAAAAATACAATAAAGATTGAATTAAGAAACTTATTTGAACACATTTATATAAGTAAAGTGATAGTTTTACTGTTAATACTATATTGTTAAGTTTAGCAACAAATAAATACTTAGCATTCAAGGCCTATATCAGTTTGTATTCACTCCTTTGACAACCTGCTTTTCTAAGCCCAGTTACTCATGAATACATATTCTGCATGCACATCATAATTGAAAACTGGTAGTTTCCATGTTATGCTCTATCCTTACTTCTCCAGCTTCTGACTGCATGTGCTATTGTTTTCATCTGGAAAGATAACCCATGGCAAGATTTCATAGTAACTGAATTTTGGGATGACTGTGTTTAGAAAACTTTGCATAGATTCATTTAATTGCACATCTATTGAGAGCACTTTATTTACTAATTGCATTATAAATATCCAAGAGGGATCTATAATATGCAGAGATTCAACTTGTTTGCCCATAGAGATCCTCTTAAAATTTTAATGGTTCCCCTCTAAGCATTACTTTACGTGAGTATTGCACAATGTGGGCTATTATATTTTGTTATATTTCATATCTTGTTTGAACAGATAATCTATTCTTACTTTTAAAATCTCCTCATTACAACTGATTCACATGTTAGATAATATATGTAGAATCATTAGATAAACACACAGGCAATTTCTCATTATTAGAAACTTCTATGGAGAGTTCAGTTGTTTGTCTAGTATGTAATTTTAATTATAATTACCTAAAAAAATAACCCTCCCATGAAATCCAGCCTATTGAATTTGCACCCACCCCAAAGCTCTTCTATTCTCCCAAGTGATCGTATAAGGCATCTGTGAAGAATTTTCCATCTCTTGTTACTGCTGAATTTATTTTGTAGATAAGTCAAAATCAGTTTGACAGGTAGAAGTTGCCTTCAAACTTCTGATGAGAATTTTAGAAGAGAAGGCAACCTGAATTTTTCTCCACTTTTTCAATGATTGTTGACAATAAAATCATTAAGAATTGTGAAGTCAAAGATGGTGGTTTTAGAGAAGGAACAGGACACAATTGTATTTGGTTTCGTGATCAAATGTATTGGCTAATTTGGATTAAGGCTGCATTCTGAATATGGGCTTTGTTATCTCTCATAGAATTCCAATGTTCTGTCCACTTGAAAATGTATTCGGAGAATGAGTGGTTGTCACTTTATGTGTTTTACTTTTGACAAGTGTAATCCTTTTGGAAAGATTTTGGTTGAATTCACTTATAAGCTGGGAAAATCCTTGGCAAAGTGACAACAGTTAGAAAACTCATTTGTCCTTTTAAAATTATTAATTTAGCAGAATAGCAGGCAGATGCTGAAAAGTTCTCATTTGCGCTTCATAATTCATATGATTCATTAATTCCCCAATTTTAAAATCTTTTTTGTTTTTCTTTATGCCAAATAACTTCCATTTTTCAAAGACTGAGGAAAGCTGTCAAGCTATACAGCATATTATTTTCATCTTGTGGTTAAAACATGTTATGAACTAAGCACTTATTAATAACCAAGAATACTAAATATTTCATATATGTTGTTTCATTGAATTATCACCACTATTCTATGAAGTTAATAGAAATACCTTCTTTATTATGTACTACCAATGCAAAAACTTAAATAAGAAGAAAATATGTTACTTTGGCCAAGAATAAAGAAGTAATAAGCACCATCTTGGAATTCAAACCCACATTGTCTTTGTTCAGAACCTGAATGTCCAGGCATAACTATGTAATATACAGGTGAATTTAAAATGATAGGTTCTGAAGTAAAAAACATTCTAACTCCAGGTTCTATTCTACCTTGGTTGTTTGACCATCAGTAAATTGATCTATTTAAATTTCAGTATCCTCATCTGTAAGCTAAGGATAAGAAAGTACACATTTTATAGGATATTTCTAAAGATGAAAGGTATTTATGCACATGCACACTGGAATGAAGTAAACAGCCAGTAATTGTTACTCCTATCACTATCATTTTGATTATGTGGGAAAATAGTCTCAAAATAAATCTTAGTTTCTCTAATAAGAGTTCTATCAAAGGCTTAACTAGAGAAAAAAAAATGTAACAATATGGTAAAAGTTTAGTGTGTTTCAAGCCACCAATACAAGTTCTTACAAGAACACATTATTTTAAATCAATCTTGAATTACTCTTTTTTTCTAAAAGATTTTATTTATTATTTCCAGAGAGAGGGGAAGGAAGAGAGGCAGAGAGAGAGAGAGAGACATCAATGTGTGGTTGCCTTTCACCTGCCTCTACTCTTTCTTTTTCAAAAAGGGTAGCAGTTGACTGACTGTCATCACTATAAGCTTCATCATCACCAACTACCATGTTCATAACCAATAAAGACATAAAAGTGCTTAAAATGTGTATCCGAATGAGTAGAGACATAGCACCCCTGCCCTAATATTCCTCATGAATATTCTGAAGTTTAAAATTGTTACATTGTACCTATTGCATGAAAGATGGCCTTCCACCTTAAATCAATTCATAATTTAGTTTCTTTTCCACATAGTTTTGTCAGTCCAGGTACTTTTTAAAGTAAGTGAACTGACTCTTCTCCCTGATATTCAGATATAGTGATAATCTAATTAAAAGTTTAGCCCAAATTGCTACATTCTGCACATCATTTATTGATTTGACAAATAAACCTCCCATGGCAGATGCCAGTCAAGTAAAATACTACATTACTGTACATTACAGCCATTGTCCATAATTCCTTTTACCCTCCAGTATTTCTGTGCTGTACCTGAATCCAGCAGTTTGCATCCTCTTTTTGAATTGCCTTCCTGTGACTCTTACACTTCCTGTGCCCCTGGTCTAAGTGTATCATTATGTACCAAAAAAAAGGAATTTTGATTTATAAAGGTAAATTGTCTTGCTTCCACACAATTAAGTCTGATTTTTGAAGCTTTCTCAAGTCAACCTCCACTCTGTTGGTTCAACAAAATAATGTAGACAAACGTTGAAAAGGTAATTTTAAAATTTACCATCTTCTATTACGTACCCTATGTTGTTCTTTCAGACAAATATTTTAAAAGATATTTCTCTAATAAATCAAGTTTGCCTTCCACAATTTTCCTGTTAGTGCAACATGCTAGGATCTTACCACATATTCACCATTGACCATACAATTATAGGTAGCTTTCTGGGAATGGAAACAGCAAAGGTGTCTTTGGATGAATTATCAATGAGATACTTCATCATTCCAAGATAAAAAATGTCACATATTATTACAGAATACTGTACATATGACGTTAGCACTCTTAACACTGTTTTCTCTTCAGCCACTGGCTAAGACTGCTTTGGTGGCTCCTGACACTATGCAGGTACTTGAAAAACATTAATTTAAATAGCTACAACATTGATGGATTTTTCTTAATAGGGAGAAGGGATCTGAACTCATCTTGTTGACACTGAAAATGATTTGAAAAGAGTAGATATCATTTAACAAGTCTCTTCTCTTCCTGTGCTATCTTCATTTTCCATTCACTCTAGTTTTCTCCATCCTCTTCCCACTCCCAATGAATCTGCCTTTCATTGGTTAATTCTAGACATTTCTCTGTATTTTTCTTCTCATCATCTGTGGTCTTTGACATGGTTTTTCCTCCTCTCTCTCATCATAAACCTCTCCTGGATTGTGGGGAAGTAAACTCAATTAGGCATCTCTTTCTTCTCTACTTTTCTTTTGGATACTGGAAAGTTGAGACTTCTTATACATGTACACTGAATGTATCTCTTAAGTATCTCACTCAGTTCTAAAGTTTAAAAAACTTCTTTTGATGACTCTTGCTTGACTCAATAGTCACACACTTCAACTTGAGCTCTGGATTTAGATGTCAAAGTAGAGACTAACATACTAAGATATACAGTCAAACATTTCATATTTGTATTTCTCCCAAAATTCAACAGAAGTGTTCTTCCACCCTTCCCTACCTCAGTCAATGAATGAGTCACACTCCACACTAATTTTTACTTTAAAACACAAATATTTATTCTTAATTCCTTTCTAAATCTTAGTTAGAACACATTGAGAATAACTTTGACCAGACTATATGATTTCTATAGGATAATATTAGGAGACTGAATGTAATTTTTTAAATTGGGCCTAGTTTAAAAATATCTACTGAGCTTTAGTATTACTTTCTTTAGTATATAACCAAGTAGGCATCTGGATTCTTAATTTGTACTGCATTTTTATATTGCATGTTTAATGATGCATGATGAGACCTTGCATAAGAGATTATGATATTCCAATAAGCTGTCTAAAATGTAATTGTTAAGAAAATAAATGCAAATTTGCAGACTTAAAATATTTTGACTTACAACATCCCTCTGTGAGCTTTCTCCATTTTAAGACCACTATCTTAATGGCTGTATATTTTATTTACAAATAGCTGAATACTGAATTCTACAGGGCCAATTCCATCGACAACCCTCGCAGAAGGGTAAGGTCAAAGGTAATATGACTGATTCAGTGAGCACATGGAATAAGAAGAGAAACACCTTTATCACATCACTTTTTGTTTATTGTATATATTTTCAAACTTAGAAACTGATTTGCTCTATGTAAAAAAATGAAATATTAATTTATAGAATCTTTGTAAATGAAGTAAGATCTTTTGAGTCAACAAAATTCCCGAGTGACAGTGACTCAGTCCCTAAGTCAAAAATTTTACTCTAGACACAATTTTTTTTAACTTGGCAAAAATAGAAAAGCTCAAAATGCAGCAAATTTATATAATTGAATTCCTAGGAAGAAAGTTCTTGGCATATCTGGAACTATATTCCTAAGTCAAGAATGAAGTCTGATGGAAACAGCGTCTGTCTGCTTATAGGTTAACAAGGCTAGAGTAGTAGAACAGGGAAGTATTTCTGAGATATATCACATGACCCAGGCAGAGACTCTTTTCTTAAAGCTTGAGGACAGAGGTAAATTGAAAGTGCCAATGTTAAACAATTTCCATAAAATTCATTAAGATAATTGTAAAGGAAAACTATACTTTCTGCTGTAAGTCTCAGGAAGGCCCTTAGGGAAGTTTATATATTTACAGAACTACATTTCCAAAAAAGAAAAGATAACATATTAGATTTTAAGGATGATGATGAAAATATGTGCATCCCTTCCCCTTCCTTCTTTGCCTCCTCTTCCTCGATGAGTGACCTCTTGCTCTTCCTTTTCCTGTGTACTGAGAAGTAGGGAAAGTAATAAGAGGAGAGGGAGGATTCTGAAGACTTCAGAGACATTTATAGATATTTAAAAGAAAATAGTACTATTAGAAGCAGATGTCACTACTTTAAATGAAATTAGTTAAACCAGGGGTTCTCAACTTCTTTTTGGAAAGAGCCAGATAATAACTATTTAAGGCTGTGTGGGACATATGGTTTCTATTGACATTACGCAACACCACCATTCTAGGGTGAAAGCATCTATAGACTTTGAATGAATAATGGGCATGGCCATATTCCAATAAAGTTTTATCAACAAAAACAGGTGGAGAGCCAGATTTGGCCTGCAGGCCTTTTTTGTGCTGCTCTTTGCCATCAACTATTAAAGAATGCTTACTAAAGGAATCTTTGCCAGGAAAAAAGGAAAAATATTCAGTGCAAAGTTTATTAGGCCCATAGTGTAAGGAACTTCACTTAGAGCTTTCAGTTCATTAAAAATAGACACAAAATGTCTTTAATACTGTTATATTTGTCAGTATTTATATTTTAATTATAATTTAATTATAATTTTAATTAAATTTTATTTTATATTTTAATTAAAATATAAAATATATAAAATATATATTATATAAAATTTATATATATATAATATATATATTATATAAAATATATATTATATAAAATATAAAATATAAATTATATTTTAATTAAAATATAAGAAGTCTTATTAAAATACATAATGATGTATTATTTACATAAATTGAAGAAATAGCCAACAGATTTCCAAGATGTGAATCCTAATTTTTAGAGCCGCACTTGAAAGGGTACAAGGCCTCACCGGAAAGTATCAGCTGCACAAACTGTTTTAATTATATTGATCTTGGCTGGATACCTTCTGGAGAGACCTCGTATATTGATAAAGAACATTCTTAAATGGCAGCTTCCTATTATCTTCTAGGAGCAAGTTAAGCCATCAGTGTGGCATTTTACCAGTTCATGTTCTGTTAGAATAGTGTAAGCTTGTCTCTAAACTTGGTGAGAGTTCTCAAGTGATTCCAGAAATCTTATAAGACTGAAAATTTATTGAGGTAAATTAACATGCTTAAAGAATAAGCTACTTGAAGTATGACATATAATTGCAACAATTCATAGTTTACACATTACTTTTTAATCATATTCTTGCATCTAATTTCACATATTTTAAATATTCTTTTACTAAAAAATAGCTCTGTAAACTATTGTTGATTGAAAAAGGAAAGAGTTACAAGTCAGGCTATCATTAGCGATATTAAGAAATATGCAAAGTTCTGATACAAGTGTTAAGCATATAGTAACAGGTATGAAGTTTTACAGAAAATATGACCAAGGATCTGTTTTAATGAAATTAAAATAAGATAGTTATACATGGCATGGACTAGAGTCCTTCAGGAGCTGCTTAGACATTCATTTTAAACAATAATTTATGAGATAATCAAGAAAGCACTGGAATAATTAGCTATTGGTGCAGAAGGTACAAGTCTAAATTGTAAACAAGAGAGTTAAGATCAAACCATTAGTGGAATCGCTGGATCAAAAAGCAGTTCCATTTTTAGTTTTTTGAGGAAACTCCATACTGTTTTCCACCGTGGCTGCACCAGCCTGCATTCCCATCAACAGTGCACAAGGCTTCCCTTTGCCCCGCATCCTCACCAACACTTGTTCTTTGTTGATTTGTTGATGATTGCCATTCTGACAGGTGTGAGGTGGTATCTTATTGTGGTTTTAATTTGCACCTCTCTGATGACTTGTGATGTTGAGCATTCTTTCATATGCCTCTGGGCCCTTTTTATATCTTCCTCAGTGAGGTGTCTGTTCAGGTCCTTTGCCCAATTTTTAATTGGGCTGTCTGTCTCCCTGGTGTTGAGTCACATTAGTTCTTTATATATTTTGGAGATCAGACCCTTGTCTGAGGGTATCATTGGCAATTATGTTTTCCCATACAGTTGGTTCCCTTTGAATTTTGCTGGTATTTTCTTTAGCTGAACAGAAACTTTTCAATTTGATATAGTCCCATTTGTTGATTCGTTCTTTGATTTCCTTTGCCCTTGGTGAAGTATTGGTAAACATATTTCAGTGTAGGATATCAAAAAGTTTACTGCCTATATTTTTCTCTAGGACCTTTCTGTTGGCACTGCTTATGTTTAAATCCTTTATCCATCTTGAGTTTATTCTGGTGTATAGTGTAAGTTGGTGGTCTAGTTTTATCTTTTTGCATGTTGTTATCCAGTTCTCCCAAAACCACTTGTTGAAGAGACTGTTTTCACTCCGTTTGATGTTCCTTCCCCCTTTGTCAAATATTAGTTGACCATAGAGTCCGGGGTTAATTTCTGGGCTCTCTATTCTGTTCCATTGATCTATATGTCTATTCTTATGCCAGTACCAGATAGTTTTGATTACAGTAGCCTTGTAGTATTGTTCGAAGTCCGGTATTGTGATTCCTCCTACCTTGTTCTTCTTTCTCAAGACTATACCCAAAGAATCCTGAAACACCATTCATAAGAAGCTATATACCCCTATGTTCATAGCAGCACTGTTTACAATAGCCAAGTGCTAGAAACAGCCCATCAGTGGATGATTGGATCAAAAAACTTTGGTACATTTACACAATGGAATACTATACAGCAGAAAGAAAGAAGGAACTCTTAACATTTGCAACAACATGGATGGAACTAGAAAGTATTATGCTTAGTGAAATAAGCCAGTCAGTGAAAGACAAATACCATATGATCTCACCCACTACAGGACAATAATGAACAAAACTAACAACAAGCTAAACAGAACCAGGTACATGAATACAGTGAATAGGCCTTCAGTGGTCAGGGGAAAAAGGGTTGGGGGGAGGGGGGAGGAAAAGGCAAGAATGGGGAACAGTCTAGCCAAGAACCTAGTATAAAGGAACTAAGGACATGGACAACAGGTGGGATTGACTTTGGGGGGAAATGGGTGGGTGTGGAAGAGGACAGAGGGGAGCAAAAAGGGGATGGGTATAATACAACAACAATAAAATTAAATTTAAAAAAAGTTCAAACCATTGTAAGACTGCTGTATGTTGGAAAAAGTATCAATGGGACAAGTATGGGTTTTTTTTTTTTTTTTAATTGAAAATCAGAGGATTTGAAATATATCTCTTTTTAAAATGGACAAAAGAGTCTGTTTGGCTTAAGAATGCATATTTTACCTCTGCAGATTTGCACAATAAAAGCATCCAGAAAACCATAGTTCTATGTTTTTTAAAAAATGTTCAGATGATTTACAAGGATATTTTAAAGAGATTTTTTGTTTTGTATTGTTTAAAAGTTTTATGGCCCCACTGTGGAAGCTGGAACATGAGTGGTTCCCTGAAGAAAACATGATCTTAAGACTGTTTTGTTTTTTTTTTTTTAATTGAGTTATTGTTGTTATATTACAATTATTTCATTTTCCCCCCATTGGTCTCCTCTGTCCCCCCTCCCCTCTCCCATAGCCAATCCCCACCTCCTTGTCCATGTTCATGGATCTTTCACACTAGTTCCTCATCTAACCCCTACCCCTCTCTCCCCTTCTCCCCCTCCTCCCTTCTCCTCTCTGGTTACCATCATTCTGCTCCTTTCTTTTTACATGTCTCTGGTTCCATTCTGCTCGTCTGTTTGTTTTACTTGCTAGTAAATTAGGTGAGATCATATGGCATTTGTCTTTTGTTGCCTGGCTTATTTCACTAAGCATAATATTGTCTAGTAGTCAACCTTCCCTTGGCTGGTGTGGCTCAGTGAGTTGGGCATTGTCCCTAAACCCAAAAGTCACTGATTCCATGCTCGGTCAGGGCAAACTAGATGTGTGGGAGAGGCAACCTACTGATTAATGATTTTCTCCCTCTCTTTCTTCCTCCCTTTTTTCTCTCAAAAAATAAATAAATAAAATCTTAAAAAATAGAAAAGCTAATTAATCCCTCATTAAGGTTTAGAGAAAATAAGGGAAAGCAATCAGATGTTTTTTCTTTTTTCTTTTCTTTTCTTTTTTTTTTGCACAGCTAGGGTAGGGCAGCTTTTCATGGGTACCTGGAGCCTACAGAATTGCTTCAATTAGTCAGCAAAGCCTAGACACAGCTGTGCAAAGCACACATCCACAACCCACACTGCCTGGAACAGACTTCTGAATTATGCACTGTGGCTTTAAAGTCTTTAGTTACTACTTTCTTGTTTTCTACAGCAACCTTAGGGAGGATTTAAAAAGTACATTTTTATAACACATATCCTGATGTGCATAATGTTTTCTCTCCAGTCCCTGAATCGTAGGAGGCGCGTTTTCAGTGACATATAGCGTACCATGTAAATGAGCTGTGGAGTAACAAATTAAAAAGCTTTTATAGACTCCTCTAATTCCTGTTTATGGCTCCCCCAGAATTAGCTAAACTGGCTACTGCTCAAATAATTACAAACTCCCCCAGTGAGTGTGGAGGTGTGCATTGTTGACTAACAACGGATGCAGCAAGCCGTGTGATTTATTATTAAGGCAAACCCATAAGGGGTGATGTGATCAATGATGCTCTTTCAGCGCACTGCTGGGCAGAATATAAAAAAGGACATTTTAAAAAATGGTGGCATTTTTCTTCCCTGGAGCTGATCTTCTTGGGTGAGGACTCCTTAACCCTGTCACTTTTCTTTAGTACATAATATCAATATTACAAAGAAATGAACAGATATGCCCACCTAGTCATACAGTAATTTAAGCATCCTGAAAAATTATATTGCGTTTGTAGTTTTGTAAACAATACATTTATAGACATATGCCTATAGGCAAAGCACTACCCTGTTGTCTTGTTAAAACCATTAAAAAATGGTCATTGGCACCAAGGGGATCATGATCTAGTATAATAGGATTCTCTGTTGGGTGTGTGACACTATTTCCTAAAATGGCAAAATGGTATAAATTTGATCTAACATTTATTGAGTTTCTACTATGTGTCAGTTCTGGTTAGACTCTGGGACTCAAAAATTAATGTCCTGGCTTCTAGATGATCATAATCGAGTGAAGGACAGAACAAGCTACATAAATAGCACAGCTAGATGGCAGAAATGAGTAATTGATCTCATTACTCTAATAACCAATATACTATGGAGTAGGAGAAGAAAGGTGAGAATTCTTAGTGAAGCTGATAGGAAGACAACTGAGATAAGGAGGGATATGAGCAAACGTAAGATTTAGGTCTGATAGGAAAGGGCTTTCCAGGTAAAATAACATTTTGAGATTTATATTGTCCAACAAAATCCAACCATTGTTAATATAATGATAATGGTTTGCATGACATCCCTGTAACCTGGCAGCCAAGGAGACTGGACTGGATTGTGCATGAGTGACAGACGTCTTCACTCTACTAAGTGGGGACAGTAGACACTATTGAGTGAACATGTGTACTGGGGCCACCACATTCAAATTGACTGAGTGAGTAGGGCAACAGATCTTCATCAAATTTTATGATAAGTTTGACCCTTCCTCCTCAGAAACTATGTGGAAAATTTAGAAGGACACAGCTATGGGCAACCGGTGATTAGAAGCTTCTTCATGACCATGTGCTCACCCATGCATCACGTCTCCTGCAGAATTTTTTGGTAAAACATCAAATCCCCTGGGTGACTTAGCCCTGCTATAGCCCATATTTGGTGCCCAACAATTCTGGCTTTTTCCAAAATTAAAATCACCTTTGAAAGGGAAGAAATTTGAGAATTGTCAGTGAGTTTCAGGAAAATACAATGGGGCAGATGATGGCAATTGGGAGAACTATATGAGGTCCCAAGGTGCCTATTTTGAAGAGGACTGAGGCATCATTGTGTTATGTACAATGGTTCTTGTATCCTCTGTAAATACTTTTTCATAGTAACTGGCTAGGTATTTTCTGGACAGATTGTATATTGATATATATTTTTTCAAAAGGATGAAGCTGGCAAGAATAATTTATAAAAGGCTAGAAATCAGCCGTAATTATTATTTAGACTTCTGTTTAATGAAATTATATAGAGGGAAAGTTACAAGAAAAAGGATAATTATTATTTTGATGATGTTTTCAGTCTAGCTGGAAAGTAACAGTATCTATTTTGCAGGAGCAGATTTTTTAAACACATATTGTTGTAATGACAAGAACTGGATTTTGAAGTACAACGGTTGTGCCTAGTCTAATTTTTAAAGAGTGTTTTGTGAATATAAAGAAGATAGTTGGGATTGCTTTACAAATTCTTAAACTTTAAAGAAATATTAATGATCTGATGTAAGAGATGCATAAATACTACATAGTATATATCCCCAAATATTATTCAACTGAGTTCCTAGCAACCCAGAGGGCTGCAATGGACACAGAAGACAATACTGGCCTTTTGAACTTGACTATCAGTGACAAACTAATGTCAGACATTATGCTGCCTCTTTGCAAGACAAGATGACATTTCATTCTCTGTGAACCTTATTTTTGCAGCTGACAAAAATTCCAGAAAGCAAGTTAATATCATTGATTAAGTATCAATACTAAATTTTATTGTTATTTTATTACATCCATCCCTTTTTTCCTTCTCTCTGTCCCCTCCCCTACCCACCCACTCCCCAGCAAAGTCAATCCCAATTGTTGTCCATGTCCATGGTTCTTCCATACTAGTTCCTTGACTAAACTGTTCTCCTTCTTTGCCTCCTCCTCTCCTCTGCCTACTGGAGATCTAGTTATTGTATTCATGTATCTGGTTCTGTTTTGCTTATGTGTCTGTTTTGTTCATTATTGTCCTGAAATGGGTAAGATCATATGGTATTTGTCTTTCACTGACTGGCTTATTTCACTAAGCATAATACTTTCTAGTTCCATCCATGTTGTTGCAAATGTTAGGAGTTCCTTATTTCTTTCTGCTGTGTAGTATTCCATTGTGTAAATGTACCAAAGTGTTTTGATCCAATCACCAACTTATAGGCACTTAGGCTGTTTCCAGTGCTTGGCTATTGTAAATAGTGCTGCTATGAACATAGGGGTACATAGGTTCTTTTGAATTGGTGTTTGCTCAGACAGAGAGCCCCAGAAAGCTCTGTCCCCCATCATAAGGTGGTAGAACTGAGTATTGGCCTACAAATACAAGAGCAATGAAAACCACAGCAGAAGTAATAGTGCTAATGGCCAAAGTTGTGTAGATGGCTGGGTAGGAACTAGTATCATTCTTGATATGAACCACAGACTTTGGGTGATTGGTATAATATTCTCTAATGCTGTGATATTTCCCAGTTTAATTGAGTCCAGGCTGAGCAGGGCTGATTAATAAACTCTCTGAGGTATGTGATTATAAAGGGAAGGATGACCCCAGAATATATATTTTTTTAAACAGGTAAAAATTTGCACATAGGAACTTGAAGTCACCCTTATTCATGTAAAAGTCAAGTTCTTGTGCAGTCTAGGCTGGTATTCCAAATACTTGTCTCTCACCACTCATATTTTATTATTTTACATCTCACTTTTACTTTTTTATATGAAGCATATTAAATAATGTTATGAACCTTCAATCCTCACAGAGCTCTGAGAAATGGATGAGCACTGTATTTGATCTCTTGCATACTTCACAATATTTTCCATGACTCCTCATGTCTTAGATTCTTTAAGTATTTAGATTCTTAATGTAACAATTACAGTCTTTCTTAGTTCCCTACATTTTCATATATCTGTCTTTGGACAAATAGACCCATGTTGGTATCTCACCACTATATAGGCCTTTTAAAGTAAATAGTTACAATGGCCATTGTCATTTACTCTAAGTGGCCCCTTACTGACAGTTGGCATAGCCTAGGAAAGGGGTAGGGGCATGATAGGTGGCCTGTTTTCTCAGACTTATGACTCAGTCAATGTCCCAGCAGATTCTGAGTTCTTGAAAAATTGTTAAGCTTTTTTTGTTGATTGCCATCTATTTCTAGTCATTAGACAAAATTTATCTAAATTGATATGTCAGTGTCCAAGAGGTTGAATAAAATGACAAAGATATGGGCCCATACAACTCATTTACCCAATTTTTAATACTGGAAGCCTGGTGAATATTATTTCAAATTTCTTCCAAGTGCCTTCACCCAAGTCTTAAAAGAACTCATATTTATGTAATTGGAAAGTCCGATAAATTCCAGTTAGATGTATTCTTGGCAGAAGGTCTTTAAGACCTGACAAAAGTCTGTCTATGTGTGCATGTGGAAAGATTCTACATTTTCTCATTTTCCATGATTGTGTATGCATTTTAAATACTAAAGGATTAAGGAGCTTTAGAAAAGATTGTCCAAGGCTGACCTGCATAGATAAATAAAAGTGTTAATCTGAGAGAAGAAAGTTTGAATTAGAAATGAGATAATTAGAAGTGAATATATGGTGGAACAAATAACTAGATAAGAATGGAAGATTTAGGTCCACCAGCAGGCAGAGTTTTAATAAGTTTGCCATACTATCTCATTGATCAACTTGGTGCCTATAAATTGTGTGTTCTTTGTGGAAACAGTAGAAAATCTTATCAGTATAAAATTAGAAAAGCAAACCAGCACTTTCCTTGATACCGTTTAATGGGGCTAATGACCAATGAACCATGACAGTGGAAACCACATTTTTAAATTAATTAATTAATTGCCTGCCTTTTAACTGACCCTAGTGTCTTTCTTATTACTTGCATGGCTATTTACATCTAGGCTCTTGATCATTTTTTCACAGTTTTCATAATGAGTATGTCTACATTGCTTAATCTGCACACAAAGAATACCACAGGAACTTCTGGGAACTGCAATTATTTTAGAATAGAATAGATGGTTTTAGAATAGATGTAATATTTACCATCTATTACTTTCAAATGCTGAATGCGATTATCCCATCTGGTAGGAACTGGATAGTCTTGGTTTTATTAAATTAACATAGGTCATGTTGACAAATATAACAAATTGTAAGTGACTATTACTACTCAAAAAAATCTCAATCTCTCTCACTGAAAGACTTTCTTTAGACTGCTTTCAATTTCACTATTTTTTTTCCAAGCTACTTAGAGACTGTAAGAGCAAGCTCTTTTGTTTGTCACAATGGTGCAATTTTTACTTTTCATTAATATTTTATTTTCAAAAACCTTGATAAAAAGTGTTTTTACCAACCAACCAACAAAAAACACACTTACATGCTTCTCAAGTGTCTTGATTGCACACAGCACTACCAGAGTTCTTTGTGAGTCCTGTACAAATTTGGATGGATGCTTTATTATTCTGTTTTCAGTAACTTGAATTCAGTTACTGAAATGTTGATCCAAAAATAAGCATTTAAAGAAATCCTGCACCACCTGATTGATTCAATAGTGGTGAAAAGGCTATGCCTGTCAAGGTCTTGCCTATTGTGTCCTACTCCAGGTGACTTGTTTAATAGGGATAGTGCAGATGGCCTGCTCTCCCTGGTTCCTTACCCCTGATGGGAAGAATGCAAGAATGAGACAATATCTATGAGGTATTTTTTTGAGATTTCCAACTGAAAAGAAATCTATAAATGAATACCATCCATATTATTATATGTGAAAATACCCAAAGTACTAGGGAGGCATTCTACAATTCAGATCTTTTTCCAATGTGGTAGTGCCCTTTCCCTCCTACCACCCATAAACAAAAAGAAGTCTCCTTTGAAACATCACAGTCAATATAGGGAAAACTCCTTAAACATTAGTGCTTTAAATATATTATTACTAGAAGTCAATAGAGTTTCCCAAATGGCTGTATATAGGGGAACATGTACTTTGACAGGTTGTTCAATATGCTTCATGCTGTCCATCCAACCTGCAGCATGGAATTACATTGGAGAGCAAGTAATTTCTGTCAGCAGGAATGTATAATTACAATGTATTTACCAAGTGTGTACCTGGGAACCCTATTAAATTACCTTGTAATTAAAAAAGCATTCATTCTCTACTCAAAGAACATTTCATTCTCTACTCAAGCAGCTGCCTTTCTCAGAGTATGTGGAAATACTCAGAGTATGTGGAAATAATGGAATTCTTTTAATTATTGAAGGAATTTCATTATTTTACAGAGTAGGTCAGACCACAGATGGGGAAACTCAAAGTAAGTGGATGCAGCTTGCTTTTATTAACCATTCATCGGGTTTCAATGAATGTCCACATTATTTCTGTTTCACTATTTCAGACAAAACA
Organism: Noctilio leporinus; assembly: GCA_004026585.1. Lineage (NCBI taxonomy): Eukaryota > Metazoa > Chordata > Mammalia > Chiroptera > Noctilionidae > Noctilio > Noctilio leporinus. The sequence continues at coordinate 266,060 of PVIW01000681.1, read as the reverse complement.
ATTTTGCTGTTTCTGATGACCAAACACTTACAATTGGATGATATAGTAACTGGCTTATCATTTTGGTAAAACTGATACAGCTCACCTCTATTTGTTCATTTAGCAAAAAGAATGCAGTGCCTTTTGAAAATGGTGTTCATGACAATGCCAGGTTGACTGTGTACCCTGGATCCTAATCTTGTTCCACTTCAGAGATTCCAGCTTAGCAGGGAAAGCATAATGGTAATTTGTCATATTTGTTTTATATGTAAATAAACAGGTATTAAGGAGAAACATGGTAGAGAATGACAAAGGACATTTGGCCATAAAACCTAGCCATGATTTTCTAACGTTTTGTTCACATTTCACTACTTTAACTATGAGGCAGGGATAATGACCTTGTTAACTGTTTTTTAAGGTGCTTATGACAAAGGGCAATGTGTTTCAACTGAAAATACTTAAATAACCCAAATTTCAAGTTACCCTAGAAAATATTAGGAGAAAGAAATAGCTGCATCAGAAATTTGCAATTCAAATAGTGCCATCTTTCTCTCCTGTGTAGCAAACTGCTTCTCTTTAGAAATAACCCCAAAACAAAACAAAAACAAAAATAAAAACAAGTCTCATGCAGTGAACACCTACTACCTAAGGTTGAAATAAGTGTTAATTGTCATATCAAATCACTGCTGTTTTTCATGTAATTTTATCAATGTTTCTCAGGGTACAGTTAATGTTTTAAAACACTTGTATTTAATATAATTACCTGGGTCTTTTTCATAGCCTTTTGCAATTCTGGTTGTTAAGGTTCCTGTAAGTAATTAAATATTTGTGTGTTCACATTTATTGTCTATTATTTCTTTTTCTCTTTACTGTACTCTTAATTGGGTCTTCAGTGAAGCAGTATGGGAGTATGGCAAGGTGAAAATTTTTCTTGGGGACCTCTTGCCTTCAGATAAGTTTTAAGGTTTACATTACTTATTTTCTCACCACAACATATTGAAAATGTCATATGTAGATATTGCTGTCATGTCCTAAGTCAGCTGAATAAGTGGTCAATTCAGCCACCTAAAAGACACATAGAGATGAAGGCAAAGATGGAGAAAGTTATTGAGAATAATCATATAATCCCACAAAAAAGAACCACAGAGAGTCCTAGAATTCTGAATATGAGGTGGGATTATTTTCTAAGCATCTTCCAGGATTCATCCTGTGATGAATATCAATTTGTTAGGGGCAAAGGAACTTGGTCAGGGAAGAAAATAAGTGCTACATAGACTTTAGAAATAGAGGACAGAATCTTTATCTATTATCACTACAAAGTTGAAATTAAAAAAATAAATTAACTGGCTGTTATAAGACATATATCATGTTGAACCCAACACTGCTTGATTACTTTTCTAAATGAACAGGTTGCTTTGGGATTATGTGGACCTAGCCTGAGTAAATTACAAGAGAAATGCATGCCTCACTTTTTCCCCAATATAGACACAGAGTTGTTGCTACACCCACACACCCACACACACTCACACAGCCCTTTTCTAACCACAATGCAATTTATATTGAGAAGAGTGTTTTAAAGAGTTTGGGGAAATAACAAATTGCTAAAGTTTTATTTTCTCTATAATTAGGCTCCAAGGAGGACACAACAAATAAAAATACTTATGACTCATCTAGATTATTTAATCTATGTTTGCATGCATTTTTTTTCTTAGAATTTCTCCTCTTTCTGTTTCTCACTTGCCTATTATTCTGTATCTATTGCCTCAGAGGAGAGGAAGGAGTTAGAAAATCTACAGAACTCTCCTTTGATTTCTGTAAACTGAACCCCGGTGGAAACAGTGTTCAGAACCTCAGTAAAATGATGGGAGAAACATAGGAAACTGATACAGTCTTCTTAGAGAAGAAATAGCAGATAAGAGGGGGAGTAATGAAAAAAATTGGTGTATTGAAGAAAAAGGAGCTCTTTTGCTTTCTCACATAAAGCCTTTGCAAAGTTTTCCAGTGAAGTGATGTACATAGGACCCCAACAAAGCTACCAGAGATTCCTAGGTTGCTGGGGATACAGTGGCATTAGAGGTAATCCTGTGACTCCAACAGTGGTGGAGAAACATTAGAGAGAACTGGTAGACATTATAGTACCATGAAGACAAGTATTGCCAATGAAGCTATTGTCAGTCTGTAAAGACCAATAACTAGAAACGTTGAAATTGCCATTTGCCAGTGTCTTAGCACTACATCTCTTCCATAAACTTGACAGAACTCTAAAATTGACTATGGTTCAGATTTTCTGTCAAACTCCATTTCCCTGATCCTAGTAGAGGCAGATAAGTTGGAAACAATTGTTCTCGGAGAGCTCAATAAAATGCTTATTCTATACCTGAGATGGTTTGCTGATTTTGAATTGTATGGGCTCTATTCTCAAGTGGTGCATTTGTCAGATTGGTTTCCTCTCAAAGGAGAAGTCTGAGATAAGACATGTTTCCAGACATGTATTTGGGAGGTCATTCCAGGAAGCCAGAATGGGGGAGAAAGGAACAGGAGACAGAAAAGGAAGGAGAAACAAGTATATAAGTATATTACTGTAGTGGCTGCTATAGGCAATTAGGGCTTGAGTCTTCCAGAATCTCTGAGAAGCAATACCAGAGCCTCCAGAATTGTGCCCTGGCTCCTATCCCCCATTGGTTGAAGGTCTCTTCCAAGAACATTCACTCTCCCGTGTCTCTGCCACATTTTGATTTGGGCTGGGTGGAATCCTGTGACTTTGGTGAAGGCCTGGAAGCAGGAAAGCAGATAAAGTCACCTGGCCTGCATTTAAGTTGGGGGAGCTGTCAGAATGGAAATGTCCAATAGTGCTGCATCATCAATCAGATTTGGTCCATGGGACACAATTAGCACCAGGTAAATTCCTTCCCTTTCATGCTCAGGTCCACTTCTGCCCAACATCATGTTCATCTCTCACTGATTGTTGAAAGGGAGCCAGATAAAGTCTCTATTTTAAAAAAGCATGGAAGAGTTCATGGAACATGCTGCATGTCCTACTGCTGCAAACATGCTGAGACCATGTCACATCATTCTCTGCTCCCCAATAACTTTTTTAAAAACTTTTTGCAAGCCCTTCTGCAGTTCTAAGTTCTTGCCTATTGGGGTGATTCACTCTTGTTCCTGTAGGATCTGAGCACCGTGTTGCCCTACCCTGAGGTTATAGTCTAGTTGGCTGACACAAAGAACCAAGAAAAGCCCCAATGGAGCCCTGAGTTCAAGATATTTTCTCCCCCACATTATGTAGCAGTAACCCTAGTTCATAGGATAATTAAGGCAAAACAGTGTGACTAGTTCAAAGCATTCAGAGTGCAGTAGTAATTTTAGATTCCGTGGGAGATTTACTCTGTCCTCTGATAGAAGCACATGTTCCCCCAATTGTAAAGGCCTCTGGTCTAAGAGTGTGAGAAGCAAACATTGTACAAGTGACTCATTAGGAGGGATGGTGAAAGAAACCAATCCTTCTACAACTTGACTTCCATTATATTGGAGAGCTGGCATGTATTGATCTATTGATTTATTGCATATATTATATCCTGAAAGATAGAAACCCAAACTTGAAGTGTTTTTCTTGCACCTTAGTTAGGCAATAATGTGACAATTTCGCTCCTCCTTCATTGCAGATTTGTCCAATTGGTCTGAGGTGACGTTATATTAAGTTTATAGTAGTATATCAAATACTGTGCAATTACTCTAACAGTGCTAGTATAAGAAACACCTCTTGAGAAGAGAAAGGAAACTCACATCTTGAATATATTTCAAATCTAATAAGGATTCATAATGGCCCCTTCCAAACAGGCTGGAAGTGATCCAACAAGTCTTCAACTTGACAAAAAGGCTGGCTAATCTCCTTAAGGGGTTTTATTTAATTGAGGTGTCAAAAATGAGTTGTGTGGATACGTCTGCTGATCAGTTTCAGTAGCTATATCTTTTATTTGAGGGGTTCTTCCTTTTGGGACCATGCATAGATGCTATCCAACGTGGATATACTTTTTGTGAACCTATTGCATAAGCAGAGGAGGAACAGAGAACAAAAGTTGGTTAACACCCTTTGGATGAGTCATTCTGTCTCTTTTGCAGGGAATCCTTTCTGATTCTCATTGATAGAATGCACACATATCCACGTACTTAGTGCTGACTAGCATAGATGCATGCGCATCTATATGCATGTGGTATATATATATATACCACAAAGCTTCTTGGATTTGATATTCAAATTTCTTTCCAGTCTTCTAACCAGCCTGCCAAGAAATTTGCAATGTTTCATGAGTCTACAGTATGTATATCCTTACTTCAGACCATTTCTCTTTCCATGCAAATGGACAAACAAATTCTATTTCTAGAAGTTCCCCTCACCACTGTCCATTTGGGTCACTCTTGAGACAAGCTGTAGAGTGGCAGAATAAAAGTGGGAGTTTGCACTGATATAGCTGGACAAGGCATTCATATAGCAGAGGCGGGCTTTTACTTCTCATCTGAGTGGTTGTAGGGAATGTCATACAAGACAACAGCCATGATCCTTGATGCAGCATTGGTGAGGAGCCTGGGTATCTGGTCTGTGTTTGCATGAAACCGAGTGGTACTCAGCACCTGCTTGGGACTGATTCTGAATGTAGCTTTTCCATCACATCATAGATTGCTGCTAACTAGCATGGTGCCATTCATTAAGCATTCTAATAGCCAGTGAGGATGATTTACCATCCTGTAGGCTATACCATGATAGAGATTCTGAGTTAACTTAGTTCTTAATTCAGACAGTGAATGCATACTGCTATGTTTTCCATATAAAAACAAACTGAATTGTATTTTAATTACTGGTGGAGTTTGAAAAGCCCAATTTAGTCAAATAAATAGAGGCATGCCAAGCTAGACAGGTAGTGTTGACCTAGTCCAAGCTATAGTCCTCATCTATCAGAACAGTTATGATTATAGATATCTGTTAAGTTTACAATAGTCATTAGTTACACAAAACAATGCTCTGAGTTTTGTAGGAATTATATATATTAAGAAATCAAAGAGGATGACATTAATTTCTGCAAAGGATTATGGGCCACTATAATGCTTCATATTTCTTCTCTTTCTGTCAAGATTATAAAACAAACGTGAGGATTCTAGCAGCTGCTAAGGAAATCAGTTCTAATTATATTCCCACCAGTATCAAAAATGTAGTAAACATTTCTGAAGACACTAGAGGCAAAGCAGGAAGAGATCTGAGGAATATGATCTTTGAAAAACAATATAGTAGGTAAAGTCCAGATTTACTTGGCTTCTCCTGTGAGAGCTCTCTTCTGATACTCTTCAGTTCACCATAGCATGGAGAATCAGGTTCAAGGAAAAAGTCGAAGTCTTAGTGGATAGAGAGGTGTAACTGTCATAGAAACTGAAAACTAGGGATGAGGACATCTTAAAGAGCAGGATATCAAAGAGAAAATAGGATCGTAATTCTGCATGAAAGTTCCTCTTAAATCATTGGTTGACTATTAAATTGTACTGTGCAGGTCAAGACATCAAGAAGCCCATGGAAGCAGGAAGTGGAAGGGTCTGTAGTTAAATAGAGATTTAAACAGATTCCTGCAGCTATGGAGACATGGTTTAGTTCAAATTCTACCAAGTTAAAGGGACTTGTAAATATTGCAGGTTTTTAATTAAAGCTCCCAAAGGGATACACCCTTGGAGTAAGGGCAAAACTAAAATAGAACAGATCTTACAAAGTATTAGAGGAAAACACTCCATTTAAGATTGATCTGTTGGAAATCTATTGGAAAAAAAGTGTCTTTTAGGGACTCTACATGACTGACATCCTAAACCCTAAATAATTCTTTTTGTTTTTTGGGTTTATTGGATAGGAATCTATGAAAAACAACAGATAAAAGTAATCACATTTAGTCAGATATCAGAGTTGAGGCAGAATTTTTTTAAATGTTAATATAGAGGAAAAGATAGTTGAAATGAATGGGCACTTGTAGAATTCCAATTAGTACTTATAAAACTTAAAGAGAGCTATTTTATGAAAAAATATAATATACATTATTTAATACCCATTAAATTAATATACACACTTGGGAACCATAGCAAATAAAATTAGTGAATTCAGTGACAAATCAATAGATAAACATTTAAACAAGCACAGAGAGGAGTAACATGGAAAACAGTAGAGATAAAAGACATGTTAGACATGGTCAAATCAAATGTGTGTAATTGGAAACCAATAAAGAGAGGAGAGTGAGAATGGTAAAGAAGAAACATCTGGAGAGATAATAAGTAAGAATTATCCCAAGATGACAGAAGATCTTAACCCACATATTCAAGATCAGTGAAACTTAAATAGGATAAATGCGAAGAAAACCACAGTTAGATACCTCAGACTCAAACTGCTAAAAATCAAAGGAAAAAAACCCAATAACCTTAAAGCAGCTAGAGAAAATAGATATGTTATCTTCTCAGGAGCAACAATAAAACTGGTGTCTGACTTTTAACCAGAATCTATGGAACCCAGAAAACAATAAAATGACATTGTTTAAAGCACTAGGAGAAAAGATAGAAGATTCCAGTCTTGAACTCTAAACCTATGAAAATACTTTACAGAAGTGAAGGCAAAATGAAGAGTTGTTCAGACAAACAAAAGCTGAGATAATTTATTTGCAGAAGATTCACACTACACGCAAATCTAAAGGCAATTGTTCAGGCTGACTGTAAATGATCTCAGATGGGAGCTTTGCATAAAAGAATGAAGGACTATAGCAAGGACAAAGATGGAATAACTATGAAAGAATATTCCCTGAACAAGGAATAATAATAGGTAAAAGGAAATTATAAGATGGCAAGAAACAAGAGGGGTAGAATGGAGTGAAACGTTTAAAAATCCCTTGCATTATTCTAGATGTGGTAAATATCCTCAGTTAAGGTAGAGAAGGTAAGACAAGCACAGGCATCTAGTTTACTAGATGCACTAAGTAATCGGACAATACAAAGGTTCACTCAAAGTCTAATAAAAATCCTCAATTCTAATTATTTTTTGGATATTAGGAATACATCATGGAACCAGACCCTACTATAGGGAGAATAGAGAGAAACATTTTTTAAAAAAGGAATATAAAGCCCTGGCTAGTGGCACAATGGATAAGGTGCTGGACTGAGAACCCAAAGGTTGCTGGTTCGATTCCCAGCCAGGGCACATAACCAGGTTGCAAGCCAGGTCTCCAGCCAGGTCCGTAACTGGAGGCAGGTGAAAGGCAACCATACACTGATGTCTCTCTCCATCTCTGCCTCTCTCCCTTCCCCTCTCTCTCTCAAAACAAAATCTTTTAAAAAATAATAAAATAAAAAATGAATATATGATATGTTAGTTGATGAATGCTACAGATAAAAATCAATTTTAAAAATTGTTACTATTTCTTGATTATCTTATAAATTTAGGCACTGAACTAAGAGTGCTATTTTTTTCTTATAACAGTCCCAGGAAAGAGCTCTAATTGCTGCATTTTACATATGAATGAAATAAGATTTATAGAAATTGATTTACTTACAGATATAAAACTAATGACATATGCAAGTTTATAACATGTTTTTAAAAATATCATAGCAAAAGCATTTTTCAAGCTATTGCCAGTTCTTTTTAAATATTATTAGTAATTTCTTTATGGTTTTTTCTGTGTCTGTCCTATCTCCTCTGATGATTTGTCCAGAGTTTTTCATTCTTCCTTCTTTTTTCATTAAAAAATAGAAGTATTTTTTGAACAGCCTTAAGATGTAATTCACATACCATAAGATTCACCTATTTAAGATGCACCATTATGTATATTAATTTTTAAAATTTTAGTAAAATATATTTAGCATCAGATTAGCTATTTTAAAATTTTTTATGTGTTTAGGTCCTGTGGCATTAGCTACATTCACCACTCTTTTCAAAATATTTTTTCACCTCAACTAGAAACTTTGCAAGCATTAAATAACTAGTTTTCTCCTCTTTGCCTAGTCCCTCTAATCTATCCCCATCTGTATAAACTTCCATTTTAAGTCCCTCATATTAGTGGAATCATCCAATGTTTTTCCTCTTGTGTCTGCTTTATTTCACTCACCATATTTGTAACAGGTATCAGTATTTCATTCCTTTTTAATGCTGAATACTATCTCATTGTATGGACAGGCCACGTTTTGTTTATTTGGTTCTTCAGCTATAGGTACTTCGGTTGTTTCCACCTTCCAGCAATTGTGAATAACCCTGCAAAGAACACTGGCACACGTGTATCTGAGTCTGCTTTCAGGTCTTCGAGTTCATGAAAGATAGGCTGAAAGTTTTTTTTTTTTTTTTTTTTTTTTGTGCTTTAAATATCTCATCCTGATTTCCTTCAGCACAGTTATTGGGTATCTTTAGCTCCATGATTTAATATTTTGACATACGCTTTGATGTGATTCACTTGAAACTTTGTTTTTCTTAATATATATTTTTATTATTTTTAAAGATTTTATTATTTTTAGAAAAATGGGGAGGGAGAGAGGGAGAGAGACATCAATATATGGTTGCCTTTCACCTGCCTCCAGCTACAGATGTGGCTTGAAACCTGGTTATGTGCCCTGGCCGGGAATCGAACCAGCAACCTTTGGGTTTGCAGGCCGGTGCCTTATCCACTGTGCCACCAGCCAGGGCTATGTTTTCTCTTTTTAGATTCTCATTTTGTTCATGCATCACTTTCATGACATCAGAACCATTCTTTTTGAACTCTCTATCAGGTAAATCACTTACAGGTTTTATTGAGCTGTTTCTGTAGATTTCTTTTTTTTTTATAAAAGACAACCTGTTTCTTAATTTTCCTTGACTATGTATGTTTCTGCATAGAAACCAGCCACCTCTTCTGGTCAAGTAGGGAGGGAATCAGCCTTGCCCAAGCTACTAATTTTCTTTCAAAATTTATTATCATACAAGCAACCTCCTTTGTTCTTACTAAGTAGCTCGAGTCCTTGAGGGTGTGCCGAGACCTGCCAGGGTCCTACAGGGGAGAATCAAAGCCAACACCTTGTCGCAGATTGATTAGGAAATGGGCCACCAGGCAGTACCTGGGAAGGTATGTAGTTGAGCACCTTCTAGACAGCAACTTGGAGCTGGATGTCCTGCCGGCCTTTCTGTGCTAAGTCTAGGTGCGTAGCCACAGTGAGGGGGTTGCCAGTGTTTCATAGTTTGGTCATTCTAATCATAACGGTATCTCGTTGATATGTTAAGTGGAACATCTTTCACACGCTTGTTTGACATTTGCCTGTGTCAACCCTTTGTGTCTGTTAAGGGTTTTGGCCCATTTTTGAAATTGACTGCTTATTTCCTTACTGTAGCATTTGAAGAGTTTCTTTCCCACATATTTTAGAGAAGAGTCATATAACAGCTGTGTTTTTTGAAAGTGTTTTCCTATCCTGTGACTTGTTGTCTAAGTCTCTTGACATGGTCTTTCACAAACTAGATCTTAAAATTTTTAACAAGGTCCAGATGATCAATTATTTCTTTAGTTGATTGAGTTTTGGAGGTTGTTTCTAAAAAGGCATTGCCATACCCAAGTCCCCAAATCATCTAGGTTTTCTTTCAGGTTACCTTCTAGGAATTTTACAGTTTTTAAAAATTTTATTTTATAGGAAGTCTATGATCCATTTTGACTTAACTTTTTGTGTAGAGGGTAAGATCTATGTTTAGTCAGGTTTTGTTTGTTTGTTTGTTTTGTTTTTTGGCATGTGGATGTCCAGCTGTTTCAGTATCTTTGGCTAAAGAGACTTTTTCCTCATTGAATTTCTTTTGCTTCTTTGCCAAAGGTCAGTTGAACATATTTATAGGGGTATATTCCTATTCATTTGTCTACTTTTTTTTTAACTAACACTGCACTGCGCTCATTACTGTAGCTTTATAGTAAGTGAAATTCACATAGACTTATCTCTCCACCTTTGTTGTTTTTCTTTTATTTTTTATTAATAGATGGCAAGATGTATTGCATCTGAGCTAGGGATTTAAGAAAACTAGAATGACAATACAATTATATGTGCTTCTTAAAGTATACTCAATCTGAAGTCTCCAGAAAGTTGTATTTAAATGTTTGCCACGGGCCATGCTAAATAAAGGTTGTACTTGATGGTGTACTTACTTGAGGAAACAAAATCACCCCTTGAGGGAATTTTTATGTATATTCAAATTTGTGTTTGAACTTGACATTAGGCCTGTTTGTTCCAAAAGAACATACATAAGTCCTGAGGTGACTTCCATTTTCTGATGCAGTGAGTATTTAGACCTTAAGCTGGCCTTACAATAATCTTTCCTTGTTCTAACATATTGCAAGTCAAATTCATCCTGGCATTTAATCAAATTGTTTAATTTCAGGAATATACATGTCATTTATTGGATGTTTCTTCACCATCTTTTATGGTTATTTTTTCTTTCTATATTTTCATCAGTAGAGCAGAAATTTGATATTTTTTTCTCAATAAAAACCATTTGAGGTTAGGAATAAGAAAAGAGGCATTTAAACCAGGTGATTATAGATGATATTATGGACCTTGAGCTTTCCTATTACCCTCTTAATTAACAATAGACAGTGAAACATGAATAGATGAGCAGGATCACCAAAGAAACCAGTACTGCTGTCATGTTATTTTGATTACTTTATATACATCACTCAGCACAGTGCCTGAAGTTACCAAATAAGCATTAATTATTTGTCTGATTTTATCTAATTTACTTCTCACAATAACACTAATATGTATTATCATTAATTTTAAAAATAAACCACCTGTGGCATAGAGTGGCAGCTTGGTAACTCATATCTATTGACTTAGAGCTGAAATTCAAACTAAGTTTATCTCAGTAACATGTACATACATGTGCACACATTCTCACAGTCTTAATTACTGTTCTCTACTGGCTCATTATTAATTACTGTTCTCTACTGACTCATTATTACTTCAAAGTCAAATTCTTATTTTATAATAATACCCAAGAGAAATAGTTAACATATACTAAGTTTTTACCACATATTGGAATTATTATAACTTTATATATGCTCACAGAAGACATAATCAATATTCAGTATTTCCTGTCACTACTACCATTTCTTCCCAGCCCAATATTATGTGTATTACTGTATTTGATATTTTTTCATTTTAAGAGGCAGTAACTCCTGATAGTTTATTTATTTATTTTGCTATAAGAAAAGGTTTATTTTGAAATATTCAATAGATAGGAAAATATTTATATAATCTAATCATCGCATGGGCAGTCACTCACAGTTTGAAAAACAGAGCAGTATTGGATCATTATGGCTTTTCATACTGATACCCTGCCCACCCTTCCCTTCAGGGATAACCAGTATTTTGAGCATGGGTTCTTTATCATTCTCTTACTTAAAAATAGCCCTAAAATAGCCACAAGTACCTCCATAAGAAATAGGGGAGCAAAAAGTGGGTGGATGTAATACAACACAATAAAATAAAATAAAATTTAAATTTAAAAAAAAGAAATAACCTTTTCATTTTCATTAAGCAACACTTTTATTACAATATATTCATCTTGATGCATGTCCTTATAGTTCGTTCAATCCCAGTGCTGTATTAGAAGACACCTAAATTTATTTTACATTCTCCTTTCAGTGGGTTTTTAGATTTTGGTCTTTTACACAATGCAGTTGCAAATGTTTTTTATGTCTTCTGATGTACTGATGCAAGCATTTCTTTCCAGTGAAAATCCCTAAAAGTAGAAATAATAATTATAAAGTTGAGGATGCACATACTTCACCAAAATAATAACAAATTATTTTCCAAATTCTTTGTTATAATTTACCTTCCTCCCAATATTACTTATTGTATCATGTTCTTGTTAACATGTGACATTATTTAAATATCTAACTTCTAGATGCATATCTATACCTTCCTCCCAAAATTATGTATTATTGCATCATGTCCTTGTTAACCTGGAAAATTATTTAAATATCTGGCATCTGTACACATATCTCTATCTGTATCATCTATCTCTTGAGAGGGACTGAGTCATTGATTCCATACCTATGTTACATATTTTTGGTGTATGAAAGAGTGATTTATTCAGGAAATCAAAAAAATGGGAGGAAAAGGGACAAGGCATTTGAGGGTTTAGGTAAAGCTGAAAACACTGAGCACTGTGATCCGGCCCCACAGGAACACAGAAAATCCCTCAGTGCGAGAGAAAACAGAGATGGAAGGCCTTGCTCAGCCTGAGCGCGCCCTCTGGCCCTGGCTGACCTCACCGTTCAGAGCGAGACTCTGCCCGTTCAAGATGTGCCTCCCTTGTCTGCAGCAGCAGTAAATAGTTTATCTCCAGCAGTGTGGACTGTGCTCTCCCGTCTCTGCAGCGAAAGTAAACCATTCATCTCCGCCAGTGGGAACTGTCCATGCTTGTCCTTCTCAGTAGCCAGATCAAAATGGGAAAGATAATTCAGGCAACCTGAATGCTTCCATTCTATACATACCTAGTTCAACCATAAGTGGTAGCTACATATCTTATCCAATTAGTTTTTATTATTTCAATTGGTCAAAGGCGTCCTGACATGGTGCAGTGTAATTCTTTTATACAAATACAGGATCACTTATATCACGTTTCTGCACTTAATATCTGATTTTTTTTTTTTTTTTTTTTGCCTACAAAATTCTACATTGTACTTCTATCCAATTTTGTTTCCACCACCAACTTTACATTTTTTCCCTGGTGCCTTTCTCCACCTACCCCTTTGCCTCATCACCATTGCTGTTGTATTGTTTGTTCAGCACAGGATGCTGTCCCTGGCTGCCCTTCTCCAGCCTGGGCACATTAGTATTTCCTTGATCTTTTCTCCTGGTATTCTGTCAATTAGAATGTACCTTTGTTGGATTTGTTGAATTGATTACTTACTGCGGGAAGAATTGGGTGCTGGAGGTATGATGTTACCTTTTATACCTGCCTTTGTATCCTGCAACTTTGGAGAAGATGCCTCACCTTTAAGAACTGGTGGGATTTCATGACACTGAGAGAGGTTGGTGGTGAAGCCACTTCATTTTCTTTATGTAACTGTAAAATAGGGCATCTTCACCTTACATTTGGGGCCAGCCCTCCACATGCAGTTTTATTTCTGGACAGTAAGTTAAAGAAATATTACCTTAGAGCCATTAGTTACAATGTATGTCGTGAAGAGGCTGATCACTTAGGCAAAGTTTTTTTTCAACTTTCTTTGAGTCTGAATAACATTGTCAGAAAGTAGAAGCTAATAAGATGCTAGGCTTTTAACTTTCCGAGGCCAAGTGTAGGTGAAATCTCTGTCTCTATTTTAACTTCTTTATTGAGGGGAAATGAACAACCTAGGTTTGGTCCTCCTTTGAAAAAAAATAATGTTACATTTTATTAATGTGATTTTGATGAAACAGGCACCCAGTAGGGGGCTGCTCAGTCTGTTTAGCTGTGAATAGAAAGTACCAATAATCCCAAGGTCTCTTTGAGACACATTTGTTCCTTTTCCAATTTTCTTTTGCATTTATTAAAATGGAGCCTTGGGCAAAAACAGAGAATAATATAAACTGTATAGATGAAAAGCTTCTAGGTGATCTGATGATTATAATAAGGGCTGGAAACACAAGTAGAAAATTCTATTGTAAATGTCCTCTTCCAGCAACATTTCAATCAGTCATTAAACTCAGTCCAAATTCGAAGACAAAGGTGCGTAACGGCACAGTTTTTTAAGCTTATTCCTGGAACCTCTAGTTTCACTTTACTGATCTTACTTTTCATGCCTGTGAAGCTCAGACACGTTGTTCAGACAAGCCGATGCATTGATGAGCTTCAATGCTGTGGGTTTTATTTTTTAATATGAACATCAACTGCATGTGCCAGTGTTATTGGTGAAACCCTGGTTCATCTCACTGAGGCCACAAAGAATCACAGGTCAGTGAGCCTCTTAGCACACATGTAACATTTATTACTGAGGGAAGAGCAAAAAGCAAGGGTGACCAGAGGCACAGAAACCCAGGAGAGAGAGTCGTTTGTTCTGAGGGAATATACTCATGTAGTTGGTGGGATGGGGGAGAAGCTACATTTTGACTGATGAAAGAAAGTGGTGCCAGCTTTTTTTGTGGGGGGACATAACTACCTAAACTTCAGCATGTGTCAGGGGTCTGTTAGCCTGAATCCTCATCTTCCTCCAGGCTTATTTGTTCATTGTGCCTGCAGGTTGGGAGGTAGGCAGTTGATCAAAGTTGTTTATGGGCTTTTCCTTTGGCCACTGCAGACCCTCTCCTGCCTTTCTGGCCTGGGGATGAAAGCACCATCTCAAAGGCTTTCTTTCCCAGATGGTGGAAAGGATGCAGAGAAGTTCAAGGACTGCCCTCCTCCCATATCATCATGGGGTTTCACGTGATGTTGGAGCACCTGGCAATATTATCAGACTGGGCTTAGGGCCACCGAGTCAGTGGGTGAGGCAGGCCTCGCTGGGCTCCTAGGCTCCCCTATGAAGTTCTTTGTTAGATTCTAATGGTGAGGGTCCTGCCCTTGTTCCCCTTCTGGTACTCCCTCTACTGTACTACCCACAGCAATAATACGTATCTAACATACATTCATGCAGGCTACAAGGCCTGTCCCGAAAGTATTGGCCAGGCAGACTTTTCATTACATTGATATTGGCTCAATACTTTCTGGACAGACAGACCTGGTAGAGCTCTCTACTTATTGAGGATGTTTTTGTGTAAGATACTTAGTTCTCTTCTTTATCCTCCACATCCTACGATAACCTGAGCTTCACGGGCTGTCTGGAAAGCCAAGAGAACAGACTGCCTCAAGCTGTGTGTTGGTGGTCACTTTTGTTTAAGAAACTACTAGGTGAAGTGTAACATTCATGAAAGCAGTTTCTTAAAGTTTGTTTCTTTTTCTATTCCAGAGCACCCTGCTGGACCCTGATGCTCCCTTATCAGGTTGAGTCTTCATTGGTAATAAGTATGAGCAACACATCCAAGTTTTTTAGTTCCAAAAATTGTTATATTAAATCCTCAAATCTTCCTTACATATGATTTTTAATTCAATAACTTTAGAATTAGATATAACAAGAAATAGCGTGACAAATGTGCCCATCTCACTTTTTGATATTGGCAATATTTTTTTTTAACTCATTTTAGATGACCGGTAGAAAACCTGAAGTTTCCCCCTTTTAATTCTTGATAGCAACATTTCTGAATGCATAGCCCTTGGACCCTTGATTTGTATCATGTAGTGTGATTGCTCAAAACCCAGATTTCTGGACTGTATTTGGGATCCATTATATCAGAATCTTAGCAGTAGAGTGACAAAATCTGCATTTTAACCTGCATTTACTCTGACCCTATCTTTACTTGCTCAGTAAGTGAACAAGCCAGATATTAAAACTACCCAAATCTCAGCTGCCTAAGGTGAGAATGGGGTTAATAACTGCCTTTTATTTAAGTAGTTATTCCATGGCATGTTTGCTGTTAGGATACCTATAAGGCCTCTTATATGCAATAGTAAGAAAACGGAGGAAATGTTGAATTCAGCTTATTCTTTATTCAAATCTGTACCTTTCTCTAAAGTGGAAGCAAGGAACAAGAAATACTGAAAACTACGAGTACTGTGCAGAGCTGTGTAAGGAGGGTGCTCCCTTTCATAACAAAGACTGACTTGTCCAGCCAGTTCTATCGGACACCTCTGAATGCCCCAGTGTCCCATGCTGTTGCAGATGTAGTGTGCAAAGGTCTTCCTATCTAGTCATAATCCAGTTAACAGGTGGCATAATTTAATTTGTGGGAAAGCGTGTGTGTAAATCTGCATGGTTACCTTGAGCTACATATAAACATTTTCATGATCTTAACATATAAGCCCCATTTAATTTATAAATATGGTGGAGCCAATGTAGATTTACAGTTGTTTGTATGAAAAAATAATACAAGAATAGACTGTTTCATGTACTCATGCATTTAAACCTATTGTCCCACCCTGTATGTCAGTATGTGTAATTTCAACAAAAGTAAAAAGATATGAAAAATATAACTTACTTATAGTTTATTCACTAGCAAACATAATGCTAATGGAATTTGATTTTTTTCTTAACTGAGAACCAGAAACCATATTTAAATAATTGAGATAATTCCCTGGATTATGTGCTGCCAGTCTCTTTCTGTGTGAGTATTAATTCTTATTCTGAGTTCATGCTGAGGCTGACCTAATATACACTCGATGGACATTGTCAAGTGCAAGGGTGTTAGAATAGCTCTTGAGGTCTAAAGAGATCTGAGGGTGACTGGTTAAGAAGACCAGTACCTTCTTTTATTTTTGTTTTATTAAATAGCTAATGATATTCATAGTTTCTGAAGTTCAGCTTCGTTCTAGATAGCTAAACCTCAACACATTTCAACTGGCTTTGAAAAATCTAGATTTGCATTTTTGTCAATGTTAGTTGATATGTCTTTGTCCTGTCGTCAAGGTCTTGGACTACTATGAACACTGGAAGGAGATAATTTGCCACCCACCTCCTGATAGGAACTCCTGAAAGAGAAGTGTCTTTGCACCTGTATCTCAGGAAAAGCAGTTGTTGGCTGTGGCATAGGTGACCCACAGGAGACCCTGGGTATGTTGTAAAATGTGCTGACACTAATGAAGTTTGAAAATGTGTTTCTTTAAAAACAAGGTGGCACAATTTTAAGGTGATCTGTGACAACCTTATTCTCACACATTTTATGATATGCTTTCTTGCATAGGAAAAAATTCTTAATTCATGCAAGCATTGGATTTGTCTTGTGCATGATTCTGCACTGAGCATGTGAACACTGTGTGGCATGATAGAATAAAGGGTTGCAAATCACTTGCCTGTAACTTGTATTTTTTGTCTTCTGCAAAGGCAGAAGAGAAAAGCAGGTTAATGACAAAACCTGGGTAACGTTCTTTTCCTGGGAAAGTATACACGGTCCATTAAAATTACACAAAAATCAAGCAGCCTTTGTAATTACTACATGTTTCCTTCTGGGATCCTAACTGAAATACTGTTTCTAAAAGGAACTATTAAAAATAATTTTTTGAGTTTTGAGTATGACTAATTAGACCACAAGAAATGGTGAAACACGGGGTGGGCCATAAGAGAGGGAGAGATTATCCTTAGAGGACCAGTCAAATACTGAGTGCAAACACCAAGAACTGAAATTAGTGAAGGAGTAAATAAACATACCAATCTCCTCCTATTGTCCAGTTCACAGAAGTGCCTTCCAGTGGCCAAATCAGCTGGAAGCCAGGGAGCAGAGGAGCCTGAGAGGCCCAGTGTATAGTGGTCAATGTCCCAGAGCACAAAGCAGGCAAAGAAGGGCTGAGGGTACATCTGAGAAGAAGAGAGCAAATCAAAGCATTACTTTCTTAAATGGGAAGTGAAAATAAAATGAGCAAAATTGGATTCTTCCTTTTTTCCTCCAATTGATGTTGCCAATGAGCATCCGGGTGGAGGCCTGGTCCCCTGTTCCTCTCTGTGTACGGCTGGCCCTGCCACTGGAGTCTGCCAACTAGCTCGCCTTGAAGCTAATCTTATCCCAGAGCCCGGAACACTGAGCCGGGGAGTGGCCCCAGTAGTAGTCCTGAGCAGACAAGGGTTCCCTCTAGGTAGACTGCCCCTTTATTCTAGTGTGTATAGGGCCTCCCTTGTTCCCAGGTATATATAGATGATGCCCCTGCTGTAAGCTAGTACGTGCTGCTGCTGGACAGGGTGGGACAAACTGTGCATAGAGATGCCAGCACCCTTGCTGCCCAGCATGTGTGGTTGTAAACCTGCTGCCAACAATAAAACATTCCAAATCTCTTGGAAGCTCCATGTAAGTCCATGTTTATCACCAGACCAGAGGCCTGCCCGCTATCAGGATCTGCCGGTCCAAAGCTCAAAGCTTCAGGACCTGACAATGTCCTCAGTCAAGAGAAAGTGAGCAGAAATGTCATGCTGGGAAAACATGGAGCTACTGTGTTACCTGCTTCCAATAGATCTGACATGCTTTTGATAGTGATGACTCTGGGTGAAACTTTCACTTTGGATATTTTAACTGTAATTAAGGGAGTCCAAGCTAAAACCAGCTCTGTTATTTCTGTATGAAAATCCAGGTGGGAGTGGTGCCTGCCTTTGATGGTTGTTCTGCCTTTGTTGGTGCTAAGAAAGAGTGAAAGCAGCAAATGATCTATTACTTTGAATAGTGTGAGCCTCTATTTCAATGTGTGTTATGATCTCTGTTCCTAAAAAACAAAGGAAGAAAAATTATTAAGCCATTAAAAACTCCTTTGAATATTCATAACAATATGCCCATGCATGATTAGTTAGAACAGGAAGTCACTAACAGATAAATAAGTTAAAAATGAGTCATTTTTCTTCTTTTAGCCTTGTTTAGTCAGTTTTGAGGCAACTACTTCCAGTTAATGTTCATTATTGCTAAATTATTTTTGCTGTGGTGTCTCTACTAACAAAAGTGTGTAGACATGGGAAGCTGTCCACATAAAAATTAGTACTTGAGCAAATAAAGTGATTTACTTATTATATATTAATCATTGACTAATAAAGGATAACGATACAGTTGGCTTAGTGAGTGCTTGAGATATTTTAATCAGAAATGGGTTTGGGAAACAATTTTAAAGAGATGATAGATTAATGACAGTTTCCTAAATACAATGAAAGAAGAATATACCTAAAAATTTTGTTAGAATTCTATGGATTCATAATGTAAACACTTGGCCAAGAGATATTACAGATAAACTTCCCTGACTCTCATTGGAGATGCTTGTAGTAGATATTTAAATAGTGTATTTGAGCAATAAAATATAAAACACACCGTATGTGGAAATTTTAATTCTATATTTAATAAAGAATTAAATAGATTCTTATGGATACAAGTAGTAATACCCAGGTATGGGCAAAGGCAATGAAGTGAAGTAGACTGGGTCATATTAATTTAACAATTAAAACACAGGTAAACTAATTATTTTGTATATCTAGACTTAACGTTTGTGGCATAAAAGTATATATTTTGAAAAAAATTATTGAATTTTTTTCTCCAAACATTTATTGAATATTCAAATACATGAGGTCTGCCATGAAAGTATTGGGCACATAAACTGTTTTAATTATATTGACATTGGCTTGATACATGGGGGACAAACCTATTATTTCATTAACAATGGCTTTGTGTAGCTCACCAGACTGTTTCCCCTTAACTATAATATCTAACACGTATGATGATCATAGAAAAGACTTTAAAGTATTAGCATAAATGTTATATATGTTTATCTATACATATTGTTGAAAAATAAAAGGTTGTCAAAGTTCAAAGAGTTTATGACTATGATATAACAAGTTCTGATGTAGAAAACTTAATAGTATTGGAGGTGTTCATAACTAAAAAATTCCTCTCAGAGTATACTTTCTCTCTGAAAAAGAAAATGAAAACTTGGTAGAATGTTACTTCTCAGGGAGAAATATGTTACGCTATCAAGAACAACCAAAACTTACTACATCTTAAACAAATAGGAATATTATTTTTATCAGTCAATGATCTCAAATATCATGACATCTCTTTTTCCTCTCTGCTTGAAGAGATGATATGTTTCCTCCTATTCATGAGAGCAACTTCAGTACTAGCTCTCATAAGGTAGAAGTTTTTTGGGGAAAAAGAACCTACACTTAGACTTTTTCATCTAGAGAACAATTTTTTTTCCTCAGAAATCTCTATCAAATTTTGTTTAATTAACATTGACTATAATCATTATTTAGGCATATTTTGAATAAAGAGAAAACATAAAAGATTGGTATGATGGATTAGATAGCAGTGATTCATCCCTATGTTCTGAGTTTTTCAATATAGAGACTGTTAAGTAGGTACCCTATATTTATCCCTGTCTTCCACTTTTCCTTTTCTAACAGAACCCTGGATTGGATCAAAAGGCCAATGTTGAAGTCAAAACCACACAAAGTTACTGGGAATGATGCAGGTAATGAATCAGTATAGAATGATGAAGCCAACACTGGCTCAGGTACCAAGATACCTGAAGCCTGGTCATAACTATTTCAATAGGTAACATTAAAACCAGCCCTCATTGGGCATATTAATCTCCTACAAAATTTAAAAGTCTAAAAAAGCATCAAATTTCAAAGTATACTTTTTAGATCTGGACTTCTGCAGAAATATCAAGTGTTATTCATGGAGATATGATTAAGGGAAAAACTGAAAAAAAGTGTCAAGAACCAAACTTGTAAGTGTAATTGTATCAGCTTATTTGTTTCCATGAATGTTTCACTTGATATTAAAAGCCTCCAATTGGAAATGTTTTTAAAAACACTGGGGAGAACCCAAGGTGGCAAATAAGCAAGTGGAAGCTACACTAACCTCCTCCCAGGACCAAACTAGGAATTACAAGTAAAGAAAAATCATCCTGAATAACCAACTGAACACTAGCTGGGGAGAAGCTTTATAACCAAGGACAAACTGAGATTGGATGCCAGTGGTCAAAAGTTATAAGCTTCCAGTTACAGAATCAATTAGTACTAGGGATATAATATAAAGCATAGTAACTATGTATAGTTAACACTGGTATATGGCATATTTGAAAATTGTTGAGAGTATATCCTGCCAGTTCCTATTACACAGAAAAATATTTTTTCTCTCTTGTATCTATATGGGATAATAAATATTAACTAAATTTATTGTGGTAATTCTCAATAAAACTGAAAGAAAAATATTTAAAATGCTCTACCATATTCATTATTCTTTTAGAAACATCCCCATTTTTCTAGCACATAGTACTCATTAAACAAAACTCTTGAATAAACCAATTAATTGTATGCCTCTTTTTTCTTGCACCTCCATTTCCACATTCAATTAATTTCCAAGTGTTTCCAAGTTCCTCACATCTTTTAAACTGTCTCCCTATTTTCATTGCTATGTCCTCACTGTCTTTACTGTAATAGCTTCGTACCTGATTCCATAGCCTTTAGTCTCTCTACCTTTCACATAACACTAAGAGCTTAATACAACTGAAATATAACTCTGGCCATGTTTTACTCTAAGCTCAAAATTTTTCTTTGGTCATTATTCTATAACCTATCTCTATGCTGTGGACCTAATACCCATTTCTAGGTTTCTACTTCTATTAGTTAACCTATATTGAGTAGAAAAATAGAGAGAGAAAATAATTTCTTTTTGCCTTCCTTTTGACTTTGAATCCAATTTTCACCACTGTTGTCTCATCTTCTCTTTACAAATCCAAGTAATCTCTATTTTTTAAAGTCCAGTTAAAATACTTCATGAACATTTTCCTGATTTAGAGTCAGAGGCAACTCCTTTCTCCTCCAAAGTTCAATGGCACCATGACTTTATGTCAGTGCAACACATGTTATTGCCTATTCTTTCAATAATAATTTTATCTATTTAAAAATTCTTTAGTGAGCACCTGCTATATATCAGACAATACTACATTTCTAAATAGTAAAGTGAACAGTCTCAGGATATGACTATATGACGTTCGTAAGCCATTGAGGGAAAGACATTGCAACCGTCAAGAGTTCTATAAAGAATAAGGATTTGCAAGAACTGATGAGAAAACTTAAAAAATCATAGTTGTATTGAGACATGAAGAATGAATAAATACAAGTATTTCCCCTGATGGCCTTTGAGTTCGTGTAGGCAATATAGGTACCAACTCTGGTTTCACATGTTCAATAAGAAGTATTTGTTCACAAACACTAGAAAGAGACTTACAGAGAACAGGCTTACAGTTGGCCAAGAGGAGGGGGTTTGGGTCACAGGGTAATGAAGGTGAAGGCATAAAGAACCTCAAATTTATAGTTAACATGGATGTAAAGTACAGCATATGAAATATGGTTAACAATATTGTAATAACTATGTATGGTGCCAGGTGAGTACTTGAAATATCAGGGGTCCTCATGAAAGTAGATGCTTGTCTGACCACTACACTCTTTTTTTTTTTTTTAATCTTTTTTTTTAATATTTTATTTTTTATTATTTTTAGAAATTGGGGAAGAGAAAGAGGCAGAGAGGGAGACAGACATCAATGTATGGTTGTTTTTCACCTGCCCCCAGCCACATACCTGACTGGAGACCTGGCTTGCAACCTAGTTATGTTGCCCTGGCTGGGAATCGAACCTGCGACCTTTGGGTTTGCAGGCCAGCGCCTTAATGACCACTACGCTCTTAATACCTGAAATTACTACAAAATAATAGTTAATGTAAACCGTAACTGAAAAATAAAGTAAAAAAAATCAAAATAAAATATTCTTTGCTTAATAAAGGCAGCTAAATAAAACCCCAGTGTACATGCTATCACTCTAAAGGCTGTCATTTTTTGGACATGCACTGTGAGGGGTGGCCCAAAACAAAAATATACTTGCCAGCCCATGTAAGCATGAGGTTCTGCCTACTACAGTAACAGCACCTGTTTCTAATTAACCTTGGAGTATTCTTTGTAGTTGGTGGGGTTGATGGTGACCTATGCCTTGTTCTAGCAAATCATGTCCTTTTAGTTGCCACAACTGCAGAATGTAGGTATCACCTCACATCATCCGCCTAAAGGATTTTTTCTTCAGAAATCTAGAGAAGCTGGTATTTCCATGCCTAAGACACACAGCAGAGCATGTTCTTGTCAGTAAAATGAGATATTGTCACAAAGCAGTACATTCCTGCTGTTCCGTAAATGCCAGAAGTCTTGATTTTCACTGATCTCATACTGGTATTGTTTTCTCTAATATAAGACAGAGATGCAGATATAATCACTCAAGTTCTTAAATGCCATTACTTGACAGCTGTTGCTTTGAAATGATTCATTCAAGTTGCTGTCCTCAAATGCAGAAGACTTAGCCACACAAGTATCTAAATTCCAAAGTAGAAACCCAGTAGTTACTCATCTCAAATGTATTGCACTTGTATTGATCAGTAGAGGCCACCTGAGTACACTTTAGGAAAGAAGTTTAAGTTCATGCCAGACTCAGCAAAAATGAGGGTCTTTTATGCTCTCCTACTTTTCAACTCTTCATCTAGATTATCCTCCTAAATTTTAGTTTTTTTCCAGAAGTTATTCTAAAATCTCAGTTTGTTTCCCATAATTCCATACTCAACACAAAACCTTGGATGATTTCTCACTTCACCTGTTTTCCTCCTTTCCATGAACCTTTCCATGTTACCCTCCAGTCACACCTGCACACACCCTCCATAAAAAGGATACGTATTGTGATGAACCTGGCTTAACCTAATTGCAATCACCTATGCATAGCTTATCTAAGGGGAAAGTAGAGTTTCCATGACTCTCACAAAGTTAAATATGAAGTTTAAATCAGTGATGATGAGAAATATGTATAGACTTCTGGTCAAGATGGAGGTGTAGATAAATAGTTCACCTTCTCATTCAACCATAGAAAGAATTACAACTAGATCTCAAAAACAAATAATATTCATCAAGGATTTAAAGAACCCATATTTGTCCAGATGGGTAGTAGGCAGATTCGCAGAGATGTGTTGGAGAGGTGGTAGGGCTCAGATAAGTAGCAGTGGAAGGACAGAAGAACCATCCCACATTTGTGTGTGATGCAGAAAATTCAAGAGGGATACCCTGGAAGCAAGCAATCCTTGCTCCAGGCCAGACCACACAGCCCAGGGTTTCAGCATTGGGAAGATAGACCCCCATGACCTCTGCTGTAGAAACCAGTGAGAGTTGGGGCAGTGGGGGAAACTGCCAGATTTACATTGCTTAAAGGGTCCACATGGTCTTAGAACATATGCAACCTCCAGGGCAGCAATGGAGAGGTGCCAACAGGAAGTGGGTGAAGTGATTGGAAATAGAGCAAGAGCTGGGCAAGTTACCAGAAGCCTGGTGGCAACATTGCCTCCTATCCAAGCCCCCCACCAAAAGCAGAGCCATACAGGAGTGAAGTGGGTTGCCCTGCCCTGGCAGATACCTAGCTCTACCCAACACTATTTACATGGCTCTTTGCCATATAGGCCACGCTACTAAGGAAGTAAAAGCAGCTCTACCTAATACACAACAACAAATACAAGGAGGCTGCCAAGTTGAGGAGACAAAGAAATATGGCCCAACTGAAAGAACAGAACAAACCCGCCCAAAAGAACTAAACAAAATGGAGATAGCCAACCTATCAGATGCAGAGTTCAAAACACTTGTGATAAGAATGCTCAGAGAACTCAAAGTACAGCAACAAGAACAACAACAATAATAATAAAAGAGAAGATTACACATAGTGAAATAAAGAAAAATATACAGGGAATCAACAGTGATAGAAAGGATGTCAGGATTCAAATCATTAGCCATCAGAGAGATACATATTAAAACCACAATAAGATACCACCTCACACCTGTCAGAATGGCAATCATCAACAAATCAACAAACAACAAGTGTTGGCAAGGATGTGGGGAACAGGGAACCCTGGTGCACTGTTGGTGGGAATGCACGCTGGTGCAGCCACTGTGGAAAACAGTATGGAGTTTCCTTAAACTAAAAATGGAACTGCCTTTTGATCCAGCAATTCCACTACTAGAACTATACCCAAAGAATCCTGAAACACCAATTCATAAGAACCTATGTACCCCTATGTTCATAGCAGCATTATTTACAATAGCCAAATGCTGGAAACAGCCTAAGTGCCCATCAGTGGATGATTGGATCAAAAAACTTTGGTACATTTACACAATGGAATACTACACAGCAGAAAGAAAGAAGGAATTCCTAACCTTTGCAACAACATGGTTGGAATTAGAAAGTATCATGCTTAGTGAAACAAGCCAGTCAGTGAAGGATAAATACTATATGACCTCACCCATTACAGGACAGTAATGATCAAAACAACGAATAAGCAAAACAGAACCAGATATATGAATACAGTGAATAGGCCTTCAGTTGGCAGGGGAAAGAGGGTTCGGGGGAGGGGGGAGGATGAGGCAATGAAGGGGAGCAGTTTCACAAGAACCTAGTATGGAAGAACCATGGACATGGACAACATGTGGGATTGACTTTGAGGGGGAGCAGGTGTGTGGGGAGGGGGACAGAGGGGAGCAAAAAGGGGATGGATATAACACAACAACAATAAAATTAAAAAATAACAAAACAAAATAAAACAATAATAATATTTTGGAACAAAAGAAATAAACATTCAACCCAAAGAGAAAGAAACAAGAGTGTAAAAAACAAAACAAACAAAAAATCCCTTCCCTAATTTGGCAAGGAAATAGACATACAGGTCCAAGAAGCACAGAGTCCCAAACAAGTTGGATCCAAGAGAACCGCACCAACACACATCATAATTAAAATGCAAAAGATTAAAGATCAAGAAAGAATCTTAAAACCACAATCAAAAAGCACAGAGTTACCTACAAATAATTTCCCATAAGCTGATTTCTCAAAAAACTTTGCAGGCAAAAAGGGACTGGCAAAAAGTAATCAAAATGTTGAAAAACAAGGACCTACAACCCAGATTACTTGATCCAGCAAAGCTATTGTTTAGAATGGAAGGGCAGATAAATTGTTTCCCAGACAATGGAAAGCTAAAGGAGTTCATCATCACCAAACCATCATTATATGAAATGTTTAAGAGATTTAAGAAAAAGAAGATCAAAACTATGAACATTAAAATGACAACAAACTCACAACTATCAACTGAATCTAAAGAAACAAAAGCAAACTAAGCAAACAATTAGAACAAGAACAGAATCACAGATATGCAGATCATTTGGAGGGTTATCAGCTGGCAGGGGGAGGGGATAGAATGGGGGAAATGGTGTAGGGATTAAGAAGCATAACTGGTAGGTACAAAATAGACAGGGGACTGTTAAAATAGTATAGGAAAGGGAGAAGCCAAATAACATACTTATTGCCTGTGGACATAAGCTAAGAGGAGATTGCTGGAGGGAAGAGGGTACCAGGCAGAGGGGAGTCGGGGGGAAATTGGAACAACTGTAATAGCATAATCAATAAAATATACTTAAAAGAAACATGTACAAAGTTTCTACAATGTATAAGACACCATTCTAGACTTCTCCTGAAAAACATATAAATAAAACTGAATAAGTATTCAGAAATGATACTTTTTGATAGTCAAGTAAGTTGTCTTAAAGTGTTTTGCATTAATGGTAGTGATAAATCAGTATGATGTGAACTAATTTTATAAATGAATCAAGAAAGTGTTCCTAGAGTTGTTATTTTATTATATGAACATTCAAAGAGACAAGGCTGATGTAGGATTTCCTGAACTAGAAATTTTCCTAGGTCATTTGAATCTAAGGTATTCTAATTAGTTATGCCTTGGATTTAAAGTGTGTTGTGATTTTTGTGAGACCTTTACGTGTAGAGCTGTGAAAGAGACCCCATACTCATGTGTGAATGCGTGTGTGAGTGTGTGTGAGAAAGGTAGAGACAGAAAGAGATATGCTGACCCAAAAGGAATTTAATCATGTTATTGTGTCTGTTTTTTCTTTTAAATTTGTTTTCAATAACAGAGCACTTGTAATTTTCCAGTAGTTTTCCTTTAGGCATTGACTAATCTAATATTATTCAATTTACTCAAACTCTTATGTGATGCTATACAGATGCCCTAGAACTTAAATGTCTCAATATTTTTAAACATCACCATATAAATGTTCTTATATAAATCTTCTAGTTTTTATCACTTTTCATTTTATCTATTAATAGAACATATATTTTTTTTCAACTTAAAAAAGAACATTTTAACCAACTGTTTGGTGTTTTAAAGTTATAATCTAACCTGAGATCTGGGAATTAGAGACTTCAGCTTATTTTTGAAAAGGTGAAGAGCATTCACAAAGAGAAAAATCTTGAGGCTCCATAATCAAGTTAGTTTATATTATTAAATCTTATAGATCACGAAATACCTAAAATAATAAAAATGGAATGGTATTTAAGAATCCAGATGAATTGGCCCAAGATTTTTCAGGCAACTTGAAAATAATTCTTTAGTAAAAACAGGAAAAAAGCTGACAATGATAAGAGGGGTCGGGGGAGGGAAAAAAGGGGGAAAAAGGAGGAAGGGTTTAATCAAGGAAGTAGTATAAATGACCCATAGACTAATAAACAAAAAGGTGGGGACTGACTGTAGGAGAGGGAATAGGGTGGGTGGGGTAGGGGAGAGCAATGAGGGGAAAATGGTACAACTGTGATTCAACAATAAATTAATAAAATAATAAGAGACAGACATTTGTTCAGATTCTTCTATACAAACAGCTTGGCCCTTCTCTCCTAATGACATTTTGGTCATAATAATCTCCTCATTTAGGTCAGTTGAGTTGGACTGCCAGTTCATTTTCAGAATTTAAGATCCTGAATTTAGAAGATGGAAAACCCTTACTAGGCTTTCCTATATCTGAATTTCTCCAGGTTTCAAGAATTATGCTATTAAATAACCTACTAGGTATTTTAAATACATTTTACCTCATTTCATGAATGATTTAAGAAGCATGACTATATATAAATACAAAATGTTTGGAGGTTTTCATTATAAATGTTCATCAGAACTACAAATAAAAATTAAGTGTTGTGTGCTAAAAATGGTTTAGCTAGTTATCCTTAATTCCTGCTCAATTTCAGTCAACTTCATTTAAAATTTAATTTTATATTAATATAACATCTTTAACCTACACATATTGAAAATTCTCATAAATTTTCAGTCTCCTAGGGAAGTATTTATTTATTTTTTTATTTCACAAAGGGGGAAAGGGCAGGAGCTTAATTGGCTTTTTACCACAATAAAGAGTGAGTCATTGACAGCCAGAAATAGACAACAAGGCTTCATCTCTTCCCATCATAGTTCACATCATGAGAAAGAGCTTTCTACTTATAAATCATTTAATGACATATTTCCTAGGACTGTTAATTAGCATAATTAAAAACCCACCTGGTCCCAGAGCAAAACAGAAATTTCCCAAATTGGGCATGTTTTGATAAAAATTTGAGAACTTCATGAAAATTTTATGAGACTTAAACTGTGGTGGACTTAGGGCAACTAAAAGTAATGAAATGAAATTTGTGCATAGTTCCTTTCATATAAGATTATTAAGTGTGTTCAACATATTTATTCAATTGAAAACAATCACACATGTAAAATGGATAGAATCAGGATTGGTCTCATCTATCTCAATGGCGCATTAGAGATTTTTAATCTATTAATAATTAGTTTATAGGGATGGTGAGATGGCAGATCTCATTAGAGAAGAGTGGCTGCAAATAAAATAATAATACCCTAGCCTTTTAGAAACACAAGTATGAAGAAAGTTATGTTATTTTTTCAACTCTACCTGGTAGAACATACAGAACTGGTTTAGTTTGGGTGTCAGTTTTTTTTTAAACAAAGAAATCAATTGGTCATATCTTCAAGCTAGTACTCCGAGTAGAGAAGACCTTTAAATATTATTAAAGATGAAAAGTATTTAACTTGAAGAAGATATTCATGATAATATTAATATTTTATAGGATATAATATGGAAAGGCACTAGAATGACCTATTATGGCACCAAGAGAGAGAAAAAGAATGGGTAGAAGCTATAATGGCAAAAATAGTTAACACAAAGTGAGAAAGATTTTAAATAAAGATGTGCAAAACTTGAATGGGCTCCAGCCAGTTCTAGGGGTTAACAAGCCTGTGCCCTATTGTTGAGGGGATTCAAGCACCAGATCAATTGTTGGTTTAGTTGGAATTTAAGGACCTTACAAACACAGAGAGTTCATTATTCTTAGTGACAAGATGTGTAGTGAAGCAGTAATTTCTATGGGGAATTGAGAATAAAGAAATGAAGAAACCGCTGCAAAGAAATCAGGAGGACTGGAGCTTAAATGTAAGTTTTTATAGATGAAAAGAAACAGAGTGGCCATTCCAATGACCAGCAAGAAAAAAAAATGGAGAAAAAAGTAGCCTGTTTCTATAAGAAATTATCAAAAAAGCAGCACTGAGTTAAATATTCAGATTGGTAGGAAAACAATGAAGATAAATGCCAAAAATATTGTTTTATTTAGTTTGACAAATACGTTATAAAGGAAAAAGAATAGAAATTTTTAAACAAAAAAGATTCAGATTCACATCCTGATTAAATAATCTACATTTCTCAAGTATTCAAACTCATGGAAACTGAATGAGAGTTACAAATGGCAAAGGGGAGGGAGAATAAAAGAGTTGTTTAGTGGTTATAGAGTTTCAGATTTGTAAAATGAAAGAGTTCTGTTTTACAACATTGTGAATATATGTAACACTAATGAACTGTACATTTAAAATGGTTAAGTTGCTAAATTTTATGTTATGTGATTTTAATACAATAAAAAGTATCAAACAATCTCTAAAACCTGCTTTTAAACATTCTAAAATTTCAGCATTCCCCTCTGGAACAACTTTATACATTTGTTGGGAGAAAATAAGTTAGTTCTATTAAGTGAAATCATGACTCTGTAGAGTATTACATGAATAAAAGTGCCAAAAATCTTTTCATTGATTTCCATTTTCTCCATTTTCCTAACCTGTCAAGAATTCTTTTAGAAAAGCATAGGAAGCAGTTGCATAAAATTACCTTTTGTGTACATGATGGTAGTAAAATTTAAAGTCACTTTCAAAGACAAAAATTGCATACACAATTTCCCTTGGAAATAATTTTAATGTTGCCTAGAGGACTAAGCATCACCTTTTCTCAGGAATTATATAGTTATTTTCTTCCCCAATATTTAATACATTGTTCTTACTTTGTTTGAATACTATTCAAAGCAGTTAGCCTGGGTGTAATAGCCATGCTGCGTGGAAAATATAAACTTGACCTTTTAATGCAGAATACCATTCCACTCACACAATAGCAGAACAGGGCAACCTAGATTGAGGCGACAGCAACTTTGTATCTTTAATCATGTATGGACTCCAAGTCAGTGTTTCTCAAATTCTGGAGAGCATGTTATAACCTAGATTGTGGGCCCCACCTCCAGAGTTTCTAATTCAATGGGTGTAGGGTGGGTCCCGAGCATTGTGTTCCTAACCCAGACTAATACTACTGTTCAACATCCCACACTCAGCCCTTAATACTCCAACTCATACACTCACTGGGTAAAAGAGTAGAAATTATCACTCATAATCTTAAAACTCTCTCTCTCCTCTTCCCTTCCTCCCTTCCTCTCTCCCTCCCATAAATGAAATTGCGCATGTGTGTTAAGTAGCTTTAGAAGATCTGATTATTCCTAACTTGTAAGCACATGAACTTCAAAAACAAGAAGAAAAGTCAAAGGAATAAAATATCCATGAAATCATCACATGCTTGATGGATGAAGTTTCTTGGCCACTTGAGAGGAAACCTACCAATTCTATACTTTAATCTCAAAGTCAGAATCAAAATTAGCCTCTTGTTGGTTTAACTCACCATTAAAACACAAGCTGTGGCAGTTCTGGATGCTGCTTATTGGGAACAGCCCTAAAGGTTTGTTCTAGAACTGAGTGAGGGCTAGGGAGAATCTGTACTTGGACTAAACTTTCGAGGTCATACAACATTCTGAAAACCCTCTTCCAACATTTGAATCCCAGTTTAATATCACAATGCAGATGAATTTAAAAAGACATCCACTTCCTTTAATGACCACACTATTTAGGCAGATAAAATTAAGGCACTGGTCTATTTCTGCAGGGACTTGGGGGATGAAAGAAAAAGTTGCAGCTTATCTATTTAAGTAAGGGACCAAATATCAAAACCACATGTGACAAGCCTAATTTATCTGAGCCAATGTATTTCCCCCCAAATATCATATCCCTTCCTCTAACTACTTCATTCAATTTGCTTCTGTAAAATTCAGTTAAAATTCTTGTTTTAAATATCACTTTTAGTATACATTACCCCAAATTGTTTACTCAGCTCTGTTTGATTCGAAGCTTTGTTGACCCCCACTCCACCCCCGGCCAGGCCTCTTCATCTTCTATGCCTTATACACACTCTCCCTAAAAGAATCCTCCTTGGTTTAGCCAAAGAACATGTATGCATATATGTGTAGACCATGGGCACAAACAACAATGTGGTAAAGGTGGGTGTTAGAGACTGGGGTGGGGGGCAAAGGAGGAAAAAATAGAGGACATCAGTAATAGTGTCCACAATAAAAAAAGAAAGAAAGAAACAGAAAAATAATTCTCCTTGGGACAGTTACTAGGTTTCTCATAATGGTGTGCTTAAGGTTGCATCAAAAGGGGGCTTTCATGGTAGGACTAACTACCTTTTGTAGGTTTTGCTGAAATCAAAGTAATTGTTTCCAGTTAATAGTTGTAGCATAGTAGATCTTTAAGAAGAAACAGAATATTTTAACCCAAAGATGAAACAGGATATTTTAACCCATTACGCAAGTAATGGAAAGAAAGGCTGCATCTTATCTTAAACATCCAGTTATATTTCAAAAGAGTAAGGGAATAGGAAATAATTAGCACCTAGAGTTGCAGAAATGCAAATTATCTTATATTTTATATTTGTGCATTAAAACTGCAATAAGTTGCAATAAACAAATTCAATAGATCTGGGTATCAAATTAAGGAATGGCTCAGAGAGAGAGAGAAAAAGAGGATTTTTTTCAGGTTTCAGGAGAGGCTGTGGACTCCAAATTAATGTATCCTAAAAATTTTGTTGAGTGCATTACTAAGGACATCAGTGGCTTGAGCAAAATAGAGTGAAAGAGGACACATCTTCACTTCAAGTTTTACCACTATCATTGCTTTATAAATTACAGTATTTGACATAACTCCCTGTGGGGAGGAAAAAGAGCAATATTAGGTGCCTTATTACTATTTTTATTCCCAAAGAACATAGATCAATTCTGTCAACCTCAAAAGCCTATGAGAGAAATTGAGTGATGTAATGCATGTTTAATATTATACTTACACACACACACACACACACACACATCAAATCCTGATTCTACTGACATGAATGAGAGAGAATACAGAATGACTATTTCTTGGGTTGATGCAGATGGAAGCAATAATAAAACTCAGGCAGGATGAGAATATCTGTGCATTTCTTATTAAAAGAGAACTTATTGGGTTGTCAAAAATTCAGTTTGAACAATTTATGTATCTACAATTAAAGTTGTCTATCAGAAAATCAAATAAACTCAAGTTTGTGTAACTGGCTACATTAAAATTAGCCACTTGTCTAGTCATTCCCATATGCTTCCTTATTGTAATATTAATATCCACATTTAATATTGGAGCAATTTTTTAAAGTTAGTATTTAGTTGGCCCTAGCTCTACTTGGAATAGTGATTACTTTGGGAATCTTTTTAAAAAATACATTACGTTAAAAACTTCTGCATAATTGGCACAACTAAAAATGAGGTAATAGATTTCAAGATAGAATTATGGCTCTCTGAGTTATTTCATACATTCAGAATAATTCTGTGGATGTAATAACCAAGTTTAAGGCAAGAAACAATTCTACCCTGCTAGAGTGCCCATGATTATAAATGTACAGGACCAGGTACTATAACAAACGATGGGAATTCAAGTAAAGCCTTATCTTCATTGAACATATAAGCTAGTAGTCAAGTCAGATCCATTCAGGCTCTTTATGGTGATTGATGTGAAATAATTAGTTTGAAGTTCTGTCAAGAGTACAAGGCTGGTATGGGGGAAAACAAAAGATTGAGTATGACCATGAAGCATCCAAGCAAATATCTATGGAAGGTTTGATATTTGAGCTTGATCTTAAACAATAGGTAGCTCATGCTTGAGTCTCCCAACTTCATTGGAATGCCTTGTGTCATATCTTGGCATAAAAGAAGGAGAGTCCAGTTTATGTAGGCAATGGGAATAAGTAGCCCATTATAAATAGAAGATATATAACAGTAACATTGGAAACATGCTTTAAAAGCAGGCTGGATGATTAACAATGTGTTTAGTTTAATTTTACTTTCATAGTTACATTATGAATTAATTAGCACAGACATCATTATCCCTATTGTACCAATATGAAAACAGAATTAAAAATTTTAGGCCTAACTCTATTACGGGAGTTGATTACACTATACGCTGTTTCAGTATTTGTGGGAAGGATCTATGAGCAATAAAAACACATATTTACCAGTCAGATCTGTGACTGGAGGCAGGTGAAAAGCAACCATATATTGATGTCTCTCTCTCCCTCTCTGCCTCTCTCCCTTCCCCTCTTTCTAAAAATAATGAAATAAGATCTTTAAAAACAACAACAACAACAAAAACAAACAAACAAAAAACCCCACATATTTAGTTGAGGAGATTTCTGAGTAAAGTGGCTGAAGGAGAAGCTTGGTTCCTCCTGACTGCTTATAGTCAAATGCAAGAAGTGATAGATGAAGAAAGAATTGTTCATCCAGAAGGAATTAGACTTAAAGATTTGGAATATTCTCAACCTGTCCATACTTCAAAAAAATGAGACAGCATGCTTGGAAGAGAACATGAAAGATGTAGCTGGACTATCCCTTTATAAAGTGATTGTGCATGTGGTTGATGAACTTCATCAGCCTTCTTAAAAACAATCGAGTTAGAGATGGAAATACATCAGCAGAAACACTGCCAACTAAGACAAAAAGAAACAGAGTCATTTGTTGAGCCTGGAGGACAAAGCATTGGACCAAAGAAAATTATTCCTCAGCCTTAAGGTCTAGCAGAATTTGCCTTGCCAAGTTTTAGACTTCAAATCAGTCACCCCTTCTTTCCTATTTCTCCTGGTTGAAATGAGAATGTCTATCCTATGCCTGTCTCACCTTAAATTTCTAGTGATTAAGCCATCCTATTTAGTCTATATGGTATTTTGTTATGGCACCTTGAGTGGACTAAAAGAGGTCTTCTCCACTACAGTGTTTGTGTTCAAATAGTGTGCTGTGCATGTTTTGCTAGAGTACAAGTTTATTGGTAGTTTGATGACACTATGTCACCATTACAAGAAATCAGTCACCTATTTATTGAAAACAGTACATTATTTTTAATGTCAAATGTTGTATTTCAAAAGTCTGTTCAGTATATAATGACTTAAACTTCCTGACAAATATGCCCACCTATGCATCAAAACAAAAATTGGGAATGCTTTTCAGCAATTATTGGGTAGTTGCATTTCAGTGGTGAACTTGTATTTTGTTCTTTACTATTTACTCATCACATCTTCTAAGTTTTCTTATGTTGATCATGTAATATTGTGTTGTTTAAAAAGTAAACAGAATGAGCTTGGAAAAAGAAAGAAGTGTTAATAAAAACAAGGCTGCTGCCAATTCACATTTGTAATAGTTTCGCCTTGATTTTAAACTGACAAATATCAAAGTATTTTGTTTTTATTGCTAATTTATATTCACCCACAGAATTCACTCAGTATTAAAGTTAATCATTGGATCTAAAGTCAGCACATCTTGCAATACCCACTGAAGTATTAGAAAGTGTTAGAATCAACCTGAAATCTTTATTTTATAATCATACATGTGTTTAAATATTAAATAATCACTCTAAGACCAGTTCATCACAGCAGTGTTTTAATGTTTATTTTATTCTTAAATATTTCAATTCCATTTTCTAGATAAATCATCAACTAATGTTTTCTATCTCTCTACCTCTTTTTCCCTTCATTTTCCCCTTCCTTCCTTCCTTTCTTCCAATAGTTAATAAATCTATGCCAAATATTACAATGGGCTCTGGAGATCCAGAGTTGAATAAACTTCATCTCTCAAGGGGTCTACCTGGAATGACAGACTAGTTCATGAGCAGTCATAATGTGTTATGATGATGGCTGAGACAGAAGAATGCATAGGGATCTGAGAAAGGTATGGTGGAGACCCTGAGCAGCATCTCTAGAAAGTCAGGAGAGCAAAGACCCACTGCTTCATAATGGACTTTTCAAAGAAAAGGTATTTAAAACACATTCAAGTAATTTATCTCCATTCACTCTCTCATACATTCATATTTAAATTACATATTTTTTCCTTGTAAGTTCTCTTTTGGTTGGTAGAGACAAAGAAGAGCTGTTTTATATCAAGCAATATATTTTTACAGTACTCAAAATTTATGATTCAGAGCCTTTGCTGTTTACTTTTAAAAGTATACAAGAACCATTACAGAAACCTTAAAGATAGATTCAGTCATGATTAGGATAAAAGTGACAGAATCACATTTCTTTCACAGTCTAGATTACCTACATGAAAGTTGAGAAAAATTGGTGGCTTTTATCTGATAAGAAATTTGTAAGCATCAAAATCACTTTAGTATTAGCATTTGGATCAAGCTCCATTTAAAGAGACATAAAAATAAAGTTTTTCACAGTACTTTTAAATGACTTATGATGAAGCTGATTGAGCTCCTACATTAGGCAGGAAAAAAAAAAAAAAAAAATCTAAAATACCCCAAGGAAACACTTAACATGAATAAAAACCAGGGAATATTAATACACCATGTCTATGGGTCCTACATATTTTATTTCTTTCATAGTTCACATAATGATTATTGAAAACATAGTGCTTTCACGCGTATTTGAAGTAAAACTCCCCTCTGACTTTATAGGGTGCAGTGTGCAAGATGACAAATGCATTTAGCCTTTAAATGAACTCAACTCATCAGAAGTGATGGGTGCTTTACAGCAGTGATGGGCAGAAGTTGGGAATTTGGGGAGGTTGGAACAAGTTTGAATATTTTATCAGAAGCTAATGTGAACAATTTGATTCAGCATTATGAGGTTGAAAGTCTCACAGGAACAGAAATTAGCACATTCAGCAACATCATAATATAGAAGTTAACATTTGTTGGGCAGATGAATTTTTGGTGTCAAACATAAAAATAGGATTTTTTCCTGTAACCTACTGTAGAGACCCAGGAGGAACCATAAACCTGAAATATTGTGAATTTTGAAAAGTGAGTATCAAAGATTAATTACTTTTAAGAGAATAGCACAGAGCTTGTGCATGATTCACACTGACAGAGAGCAGATATTATCCCCTGTAATTTGGAAGAGGGGGAAAAAGGATATTTCTTGGCATATAATCAGGACAAAAATATTGAAGTTTTCTGATTTGACATACAAAAGTGTAAAGATAAATACTTAAAAATATAGCTATATAGAAACATAGATACATTGATGTGCATTTCTATTTCCATAAATATTCTTTAAATTAAGGTGTAGGAAATTTAATTGATTCAGGCTTTATTCATAAACTGTGCCAGTTCAATAGCTTCTCTGTAATACTACCTTCCACATTGCCAACTATCTCAAAATGTAAACCAGATGAAGCCCCACTTGGACAAATTCCTGGAACAACAGAATGATGCTCATTCATCCCTGCATCTCCTGTCCCCAGAGACTAGGAGTGAGCCAAGATGGAGAAGGGAATAGGCTGTGAAATAAGAGGTTGAGCACCATTCCCATCAAGAAAGTTTATTCTTATAGTAGCTCCATCAGTGATATTGATTATTCTATAGGCATGAGGGAAAGTGTGTCATAATGCCACCAAGCTCCATTTCTTGATTCATCCCTAAATGTTTATTGTGACATTGGGTTCTGGGCTTTAAGGGATTTCTCAGGGCCCTGGAATTAAGTCTGTGTTAGTCCCCAATGAAATGTGTCACCATATGAGGCACTAGAGGAAGACAATAGATTCCTGCACCCCAAAGTATAGTGTTGTCTAAGCATTTCATTCAGAAAAAAGACACTGCATTTTCAAAGTTCACTTAACGTAAGTAGAGAGCAAAGTGGGAGAGGGAATTGAGATAGGGGGGGAAATCAGGCATGGCTTCACTACTGCTCAGGAATGAGTTTGGGGGGCTAGGGTGGGCAAATGGAAGAAAAATGAGAGCAGAAAAGGAAGCTGGTGGCGTGATTAACAGCTTAGAGTTTGTAGGAACGAATCCTGAGCTTTATTGCCTGCTTCTATTCATTTGGTTTGAGCATATCCCATAACTCTTAAGTTCTAGGATTTTATTTTCCATCTCTATACTTAGCATATTTATAGCATCTTTTTTTTATATGATTATGGTGAGCCATAAAATGAAATAACAATAGTAATAATAAAATGACACTACAGTACTTAATAATTATACATTTAACATGGTTATCACAGTCCCCAGCAAATATTATGGTCTTTAACATCATCCTTTTTATTAGGGTGCTACTCTGGTTTTTATATCAGCTCTGCTTTTATATTTGCAACGATGGTTAGATGAGACTCTCTAATTCTCCAGCTCTGTTTCCCATCTCAGGAATGACTGGGATTGGCCAATTATTCTCCAGGGCCCTATTTAACTCTAACAATCTATGACTCGGTCTACTTTACAGACAGCACTTCTGAGAGTTCCCAACTAGATACACATATTCACATGAAATTCCATACCAGGGGACTTTATGTGGGGAATAGAAATGAGGGAAAAGCCAAGAAAATAATTACAGAGAAAACAGAATGACAGAAAGAGGCCATAAACATCTTTGCCTATTCCCAAGCTTAGCTTTTACACCTCTGCCTGCCCCAGGAGACGACCCAAAATGCAAATGGAGAGATGCTGAACAGGAATCAGAGTGGAGTGTTTTATGAATTTTTGGCTCCAAGTGACATATGCTTTTCTGCAAAATCAGAAAATAAATTTGTTTAGCTCATGGAGTGGAGTATTACAGATGTAATCAGGGAGGGCTGGCAAAATATGTTCAGTTTTAGTTGATGACACTGAATAAATCTCCTGTCAGGAATAAATTGAGTATTCATGGAAGTTTCAGTGTATGTATGAACACCGACCAGCAGAGGAATCTGAGAGTGTAACTGCATTTTTATATGGATTCAAAAGCATTATGAAAATTAACTCAAATAGAGGAAAATGCACTTGTGAAACCCAGCAGTTTACAAGACAGCAACTTCCCCCTAGAGATGAGAAAGGAGCCCATTGGAATTGTGTGTGTATGTGTGCATGAGCAAAGACTAACATTGTGACAAAGAAGCTTACCATTGGGCCTCATTTCCTTTGCTTGTCATATTAAACCTAGTTTGAGAAATTTTAAGTATAACTAAAGCTGCTGCTGCCCAGGATATGAGAGCAGCTTTAAAATCTGTAAGTCCGAGCCCTGGCTGGTGGCACAGTGGATAGGCACCGGCCTGGGAACCCAAAGGTTGCTGGTTTGATTCCCCAGCCAGGGCACAAGGCTAGGTTGCAAGCCAGGTCTCCAGCCACATCAGTAGCTGGAAGCAGGTGAAAGGCAACCATACATTGATGTCTCTCTCCATCTCTGCCTCTCTCCCTACCCGTCTCTTTAAAAATAATAAAATCTTTTTAAAAAATCTGTAAATCCATTGGCTGCAGCTAAAAGCACTAACTGGCTAACTGTTTCAAATAGTTTGCATTCTACTTGAAACAAATATCACAAGTTTTTGAATCTTATAAAATGGGCTACAGCTCAGAGGAGAGGGCTGAATACAGTCTAAAATCTTAAGATGTCTTGCTCTTCTTGCCCAAGTTGACAGATATCCCAATGCATTTGATTTGACTACATTTTATTTATTTCTTCTTTGATTTTTGTTGTTCCCTTTTATCTACTAACTTTGGGCTTAGTGTTTTCTTTCTCTGTATCTTGAGATACAAAGTGAGGTCACTTATTCGAGATTTTATCCTTTTCCTTCTCAATATAGCCACTTGTTGCTGTAAATATACCTCTTAAGATGTTTGCCACATTCCCTAGGTTTTGGTAAGTGATGTTTTTATTTTCATTTGTTTCAAGACATTTTTGATTTCTCCCATGTTTCCTCT
Source organism: Noctilio leporinus (assembly GCA_004026585.1). Classification (NCBI taxonomy): domain Eukaryota; kingdom Metazoa; phylum Chordata; class Mammalia; order Chiroptera; family Noctilionidae; genus Noctilio; species Noctilio leporinus. The sequence goes on along the minus strand of PVIW01000681.1, from coordinate 227,282 downwards.
TTGGCCTATTGGTTGTTCAGGAGTGTGTTATTTAATTTCCACATCAGTATAAATTTTTCAGTTTTATCTTGATTTCTATTTTTCTTACCATCATGGTTGTAAAGGACACTTGGTAAAATTTCAGTCTTCTTTAATTTCTTAAGATTTGCTGTGAAACCTAACATGATCTTTCCAGAAGAATGTTCCATGTATACTTGAGAAGAAATATTTTGTGCTCTGTATGAATAGAATGTCCTACAGCTCTGTTAGGTGTATTTGATTTAAAGTGTGTCCTCTACCTCTATTAGGTACGTACTTTAGAACTGTTGTATGGTTCAACTCTAACATTGCCTTGATTTTTTTTGTCTGGATAATCAGTTTTGAAGTCCCATATTATTGCCTAGTATATGTATTATAAGTGCATATATATTTATTATTTTACATTCTTAATGAGTCAATGATTTTGTAGTTACAAGATAACATTTTTGTCTGTTACCTTTTTTTAAATTAAAAAAAATTTATTCATTATTTTTAGAGAGAAGGTCTGGGAGGGAGGAAGAGAAGGAGAGAAACATCAATGTTGGTGCCTTTCACCTGCCCCCAGCTATGGACCTGGCCTGAGACCTGGCCTGAGACCTGGCCTGAGATCTGGCTTGCAACCTGGTTATGTGCTCTGGCTGGGAATCAAACTAGCAACCTTTGGGTTCTCAGGCTCGTGTGTATCCACTGAGCCACCAGCCAGAACCTCTTGTTACCATTTTTGACTTAAAAATCCATTTGTATAATATGAGCATAGCCACCTCGGCTATCTTTTGGTTTTTACTTATACAGAATATCCTCATTCACCTCTTTACTTTGAGTCTATTGCAATAGTTTTTCAAGCTAAAGTGAGCCTTTTGGTAGCATATAATTTTCTTTTGAAATCTAGCCTTCCACTCAGTGGATTTTGATTGAATAATTTAATCCACCTTTATTTAGTATAATTTTCACTATGTAAAGCATACTGTAGTCATATGCTTCAATACCCTTGCATTTTTCTTTTGTGAACCCGCTATAGGTTTTTGCTTTGTGGCTGCCATGAAAGCTACCTAAACATATTTGTATTTAAAATAAATGTGCCTTTCCTTAAACACAATTGAATAAGAATGGTTTAAAGCATCAATTTTGGAGATCAATTTCACCTTGGAGTTAACTATCTGGTGTGCTTTAACAGTCTCACGAAGAATAAAGGAAATGAAAAGAATGTCTTATATGTATTTTTCAATATAAAAATCCCAATTTAGATTCCAATTATAGTCATGTACTACTATACCATTTTAGTCAACAATTGATCATATAGATGACTATTGTTCCATAAGATTATGATGGAGTTGAAAATTGTCTATCTCTTAGTGATGTAACTGATCATGTTGCAACACATTACTAATGTTTGTGGTGATGCTGTATGAATAAGCCCACTGTGCTTCCAGTTATATAAAATTATAGCACACACAATTATACTAGTCAACTACACAACCTGCATTTAAGTATTCTTTTTGATGTTTAGACAATGATGAAATTGTCTAATGATACCTTTCTCAAAAAGAATCCCCATCACTTAGTAGCACATAACTGTACATATTAAACAGCTTTAAGCCTCATTGATAGAAGAGTTTCTGATGTCTTGCTAACTAGGAAGGCCTTGCTGTGGATAACAATTTCCATTTTAAGCTGAAAATTCCTATAACCCCTCCTGCAACAGAATCTAATCTCAGCACCTATGGCAACCTGAATAAGGCCCAATTTGTGGGAAGAAAGGACCATTGTGTTACCTCAGTGTTGAACCTAACCATGAACAAGTGTACCACCACTACATAAGACCTATGTTGGAGTTCTTATTTAAGAGAGGGAGAGGGAGGGAGAGATGAACAAAGGACATCTCTCTCTAAATAGGTTCAAGTGAAGCACCTGACGAGATAATAACAAAGAAATTATATATATATATATATGTATGTATATATATATATATATGTATGTATATGTATCAGTTGTTTCATAGATGGATCTTTACCTGGGTTCTCCCAAAGTGAAACCTGAGGCAAAGTTGTGCATGCAAATATTTTCTTCTCCTTTTAGGTGGTGGTAGGGGTAGGGAGGGGCATTGACCCCGTGAGTGAGGGACAGAAGATATTACATGAGGAAGGTAGAAAATCATGGAGGATAGGTATAAATGAAGTTCCCTCATTGCAACTCTTTGAGATAGAAAGATCATATACTAAAATCCCCCAATAGACTATGTGGGAATTTTGATATATTGAGTGTGTCATTGGGAAACTTGAGTTTTATTTCCTTGGTGGACAGCACAACTGTTACTCTGCCCAACCTAAATTGCAATGCATCTCCTCTCTTATAAAATTTTTGACAAACCTACAAGTATATGTATGTTAGTTTTGGAATTTTTCAACTGACATAAACTTCCCAACAACATTATCTGCATTAAAAGTATTTCATAGTAAGCATCCTTCATATTGTTTTATTTGATGCTTTGTGAATGTATCCTGTGTTGTCAGAAAAATTGGGCTTCAGTTTTTTAAGAAGCACAATAAATTATGTATGCAGCACATTTCATATCCTCATAGCCAGAAAGTAAACCTGTCACCATCTAATTGAAAATAAGCCCCTAATTCTTATAGTATTTTGCCAAGTAGCCTCCACAAAGTGACTGACCCCATTGTAACTTAAAAATCCAAGCATCTCAGCAGCAATCAAACATCTGTCTATGCATCCTTGTATCTGACATTATTGCTTTTTTGGTTTCATTTCATTCAACAAACCTATGTTGAATACATTCTGTGCATCAGGAACTATGCTTTGCTCTGGGGAAAGAGATAAAGAAAACACTGGACCTGTTCATGCAGAGCTCACAATCTAATGAGAGAATCATAGGTGTGCAAATTCTGGTCATAGAAGCAAAGATAGAATAGAAATAAATAATAAATTCCAGGAAAATTAAGTAAAGAATCAAGTTTGCCCGAAGATGAGAAAGAATGGGGCATTTCATATAAGAAGAAAAATAGAAGATAGCACTGAACTGGGCATGAAGATTATGTTAGAGTTACCCAGGAGGACATGAATCAGACAGAAGGGATTCAAATTATTCTGAGATAAAATAATATAGGCAGAAGTACACTGGGAAGTCAAATGAACTTCTGTGTTTGGGGGATGGTGAGTGTATCCATCTACTAAAAATAGATGAGACAAGATAATTAAAGATAAAAAGGAAGGAATGAACCCAATTATGGTAGGCACTGAATTCCATGCCAAGAAATTTGGACTTTTTAAAATGAGATGCCAGAAAATGTTACAAATAACACCTTACCTGTTAATTGTGCTCCTAAAATTAGATGTTTTCCTCATATAACCTATGAAGCCTTTTTCATTTCAGCCCTTGGACTCCCCAAAATTCAGGAACAAGCAAGAAGACATCTCTGGGTTTTACCTCTTGATTAAAAGAGAGAAACTTCACTGGGTCAGGAATACTTTTAACTACCATACTTCCCCTTTGACCAATATTATCTTTGGTATTAGGGGAACAAATAACTAATTGGCCTCATCTGGTGGAGTAAAATAGTTGGAGTAAAATAATTTTCTTAACACATCAAATACTGCCATTGATCATTTAACAAACTTATTTAAATAAAAATAAATGGAAGTAAAAATATTACCACACTTGCAAGTTTGTGCCTGGGGCATAATTCTAGCTTTTGGAAGAAGAGAGTATATACACAGATTTCCCAAGAAGGAGGCAGGTGAGAGAGAAAATGAAGACAGAATTAGTGAGCAAACACATCAGCCTTGCCAAGTGATTCTGTTTCTCCTTGAATGCTGTATCTGCATTAAGTGTACATTGATGACAAATGGAAAACCACCATTTACTGGCAGGTTGATTCAGAGAACCCACAATTTCTGATATATAGCTCCAATTTCCTTACACTGAGAAAACTTTCCTTTCCTTATGAAGCTCTTTAGAACTCTCCCTTGGGGCTTTGTTGCCTACAATGTTGAAAAGGGAGGCAAAGACAGGAAACATCAAATGGAGCCAGAATGATGAGAGTAAACATAAAGGGAGTTTGCAAAGGCTATTTGTTGGTAAATGAGTACATGATGTGCTATTGTGCATATGTCATGAGATCCTGGTTCAGCCTAGTCCCAGAGATCAATATGTGTTACTAATCAAAATAGCATGGGAACCACAGTGCTACAATGACCTAAGTGATGCCAAGTGGCTTTTATTATAGTCTCAACATTGACAGCCACATATGTTTTATTGAAATGCTTCAAAACTAGGGATTGGTGACATGGATAATTCTCAACTGATGTTGGGAGGGTGTTCTTGTTCTTTAAACTAATGTGTTCACATGCAAGAACTACCCAAGGGCAACCCAGATGGCCTAGGACATTACATCGATTTCATTTCTCCACATATCACTTTCCCTCTCTAGGTGCATATGGGGGCACTTTTCTGAACTAGAAAGAGCTAATTTCTTATAAGGCAGTGAGCATGGAAGAATCAGTCTTTGTTTTCTTCCCTCTTCCCTGGACCACTGAAGGATAATGACTTGACTCAGAATGTACTCTTACAGAACTGACATCTTTCCTCATGGGAGCTGTCCCAAAGCTAGATTTAGAAACAGGTGCAGCTAATGGACTAAATTGGGGGAGGAGAAAGCTTTAGAAAGCTGCTTTATCTCCCAGACCTAATCCTCATTTCCCAACCAGTGTTATTGGTCATAATGATGACGTTTCAACTTTCATTTTCCAGACTATTCCATCTACATTTCCATTTAATCCAAACTAACGCAGTACCCACAGGTTACTCATAGAAGTCACAGAATCCCAGTAACTATCATTATAACTCAGAAGCAGTTCTGTCTTTGTCTTTCCCAATTTTGTGTGTGTGTGCACATGTGGCAAAACTAAATAAGAAGTTGCTAAATTCATAAAAAAAACATGAAAATAGAATAAAGAAGAAAGGATAATAAATTGGGACGGCATTAATTAGCTGAAGAGCTTGAATAACTAGCTTAACCTCTGTTTTCTAGTTTCTTCCTATCTAGTATTCATTGAATATAATCTTTAAATTGGTTAGCATTTTGTAATTCCCAACTATTTGTTTTCTTGTTTACTATTTAAATGCTCAATTTTGCTTGCCTGTGTCATTAATAACTATGAAACTTTGGTGGTGATAGATATAGATACTTAGCAAATGAAGTATTTGTATTACTGATTAATTAAAATTGCAGTGAATATGTTTACACATCTGTTGGACAAGAGTAGCAAAGCAACGGTGGCAATATTTGAGAGGTGGCAAGCTGATAGAGCAGTACTAAAAATAATAAAGACTAAAAGATTAGATTTTTAATGAGCAAAATTCACTCTTTCCTTCAAATATTAGAAGAGGAGTGTGCTTCCTTATCCCAAAATGTTGGACTTGGCAATAACTGATCTTGGGCAATGAAGTGTAGGTTAAATGACAGTTTGTAGCTTTTAGCTAGGGCCTTAAGAGACATCCTACATTTCTTCTACCTCATTTCCCCTGCCTTTCCACTATAAGAAGAACATGCTTTGAATTCAAAAATGATGAAGGCATATGGGTGAGACTTGGACCCAGCCCAGAATCTGAAGCCAAGCTATGCTGAGTCAAGCCTAGATCAGCTGAAACTCAGCTGATTCACAGATACTATATTAAGAAACAAATGCCTATAATTTCATTACTAATATGTAGTGGTTGTTTCTCATGCAGCATTAAAGAGGTAATGACAAATGTTCATGACGATGTGGAGAAAAGAGAACCATTGTAACACTATTGTTGGGAATGCAAATTGGTATAGCCATTATAAAAAACAGTATGGAGCTCCTTAAAAAATGAAAAATAGAGCTAACTACTTTATGATCCAACAATCCCTCTACTGGATATACGAGTATAGCCAAAGGAAATGAAATCATATGTGTGTTCCCATGTTTATTGCTGCCATTATTCATTGTGGCCAAGATATGAAAACAACCTAAATGTCCTTCAACACATGAATGGATAAAGAAAACATGATGGCCCTGGCTGGTGTGGATCAGTGGATTGAGTGTCAGCCTGTGAATGCAAACCGAACTGTCACTGGTTCAATTCCCAGTCAGGGCTCATGTGTGGGTTGTGGTCCAGGTCCCCTATTGGGGGTGTGTGAGAGGCAACCACACATTAATGTTTTTCTCCTTCTTTACCCTCCCCTTCTCTTCTCTCTAAAAATAAATTATTTAAAAAGAAAAAATAAAATGTGATGGATGCATATACGATGGAATATGAATCAGTCATAAAAAGAAGGAAATCCTGCCATTTATGACAGAACATCATAAATGTTTGGACCTGGACAACTTTGCACTAAATGAATTAAGCCAAAGACAAATGCTGTTTGTTATCACTCATATGTGGAACCTTTTTTTAAAAGTTAAACTAATAGGCTAGAATGTTATTTCTCAGGAGCTATGGAGAGCATATGGGGAAATGGAGATATGTAGTGTTAAAGGGCAAATCATTCAATTGTAATTATAAGTTGTAGGGACCTAACATACAACATAGTAATTATAGTCAAGGATACAGTGTTATTTACTTGAAAGTTAAAATTTTCTTACCACTCACTCAAAAATGATTAACTATGTGATGTGATGGATGCTTTATTTATTTTGATCTTGTCATTCCTCAGTTATTAAAAATCAGACTACATAATATGTAATCATGTAACCTTTTGTGTAGTGTATCTGCTGAGAATGTATCTACTTCAAAAGAAAGGAATGTCGTCTATTGAGATCCTCCAAAGTATTAAGCCAAGTGTTGGGCATGTACACATAATAATTCATGAACATTCACAGAAAATCTCACATGAAAAATAATGATTGGAATTGAACCACAGCTCTGCTTTTAAAGTGTATTGTCATTATAAAATGTTCCCTTTCTGCAAAATTTTTCTTGACATCTCATCCTTTTATTCCTTATCTATTCCTTTCAGACTTAAACTCTGATTTTTACTTTTGTCTATTCTCAAGGTAACATTTATAGAATTACTTATTTTTCCATTTTATAGAGTAGGAATTGATTCTTAAGAATCATAAAGTATGATAGTAATTAAAGATAATTTCATAATTGATTAGTACATTACAAACTTGCCTCAAGGCTTGATCAACAGAAATGAAGGAAATTAGCACTGGAAGGTCTCCACCATTTCTCTCCAAATTAAAGGTGAGGTATTAGGTTTGTCTGAATGTAGAAGTAATAAGGACTTCTGATATCCTAAATAAGTGCTAACTGAAACATTAAATCCTATATGTCACCAGCAAGATTTAGGGTTTTTATATGTTGGTTGTAAAGATCCGTATTTCCACTATCAACTCTATTGTGTCAAATGCTGAGACTTTGAGGACTCTATTGGCTCCATAACAACCATGCTAATGATCACCTGTGTGCTGGATCCTTATTTATCTGGCACCAGATGATGTGTAAGGTTCCTTTTTAACCATAGAAGAATTTAGAGGCCTCCCAGTGATATAAGATGCACTATGAAGTCTGCCTCCCTACTCCATAGCAATTGATAACTTTTGCCCATAATATATGATCTAAAAATACAAGCGAAACATGTTATTGATCATAATGCTTAGTGCTGTAGCACAAAACTGATTAACATTTCAAATTGAGTAATTTGAGAAGGACTTAAATAAAGGGACGATTTATAAAGTAAGGAGGAGTCTGAGGAAGCTAACAAGGGGTAGTGCAGTACCCTAGGGCTGATATCACTGAGAAAGGTGAACCTCACTACATCTGACAGGGCAGGTAAAAGGAGAAAAATAATCTCTGACTCCTTAGCTATATTTAAAGGGTGGTTTAACAACTGGGCAGAAAAAGAGCTGAGAAATAGATACCCCAGATTTAGTTTCTTCTAGCCGTGTTCTTTAATTCCCCTTGGTTTTATTCTCCCTTTGATTAAAGTTTAAAGTCAAGGAAGCATGTTGAAGTTCACACAGGCAAAGTCTTGGGGCACAGGGCAATATCAAGAAGATGGGAGAATGAATCTGGAAGGACAAATGGAAGACATCCTTCCCATGCATTGGGGGAACTTCTCAGAGGGGAAAAAATAGAAGAAAACTCAGGTGAGTATTTCTTTTGATAGGAATACTATATAGGACTGATCAGATAATAAATATTTCATTGTAAAAAAGGTAAAGGATAAGGCAGAGCTGTTAAAAATAGAGCAAATTTTGTCACTGATTTACAGTTGTGCACCACTTAATGACAGGGGCACTTTCTAAGAAATAGGTCATTATGTGATTGTGTCCCTGTAGAAACCATAGGGTGCCCTTAAATAAGCCTTGATGGTATAGCCTGCTACGCTAACTATATGATACAGCCTATTGCTCCTAGCCTACAAACCTATACAGTATAACACAGCATGAGATTAAATTAAGTGCAAGAGAAAACAACACAATCAAGAGGGGAGATCTACAGGAGATGTCTGTGGCTATGCAGGAGTTACACAGCACACTGCCTTACAGAAAACTTCTTTTGTAAGTAAAGCATACACTCTAAAGTAATGATAAAAATTGTGTATTATCTTAGGTATTATGTACTGTACTCAATTGTAAGTGCTATTCTTTATGCGGCTGACAGTGCAGGATTGTTCACACTAGCATCACCACAAACATATAACACCTAGGTGGTAAGAATTTTTCAGCTCCATTGTAATCTATGAGACCACAGTTGTATATGTGTTCTGTTGTTGACTGAAACATGGTTATGTGATGCATGACTGTGTACAGCCAGCCACACACTAGATAAAATAGGTTGAATGGGAGGTGTTCACACTCCATGACTACTAAAGAAAGAAGAGTTGAGCATCAAGAGAATAATAACAAGTGGAGTAGAAGGTTCAGCTGAGATCCAAACATAATTCCAAGGTCTTGGTTATAGGAACCCCTTCTCATGTTAATCATGTTATAAGGACATACACAACAACAAATAAGATAAAATTAGTAAGAAACAACACAATATAGAACATGCTTCTCAAAACATTGTCTGCAAATCAGCAACAAGGGCATAACATGGAAGTTAAAAATTCAGAATCTTGGGCTCTAACCTAGGAATTATTGAGTCAGAATCTGCATTTTTACAAATAACCCTAAGATCCATATGCATTAAGGTTTGAGAAGCACTGATCTGGTTACCGATCTGGTTATTTATTCTTTGGTGAGCTGGGGGAGGTAATTGTACAATAGGAAGAGATTGCAGTGACAATGTCCTGCATTAAAAGTCATAGTGTTTTATTGAGTTTATGAGCTCAGGAGATTAGAGGGACTAAAAACCTCTGGTATCTCCCATTAGACTAGATGAAGTCAATGTAATTACATCAGGAGTTTGTGAATACACTTTGTCCAATTGATTACCATTGAATAAAAACAGGAAACTCCAGGACAAGAATATGCTTATGATCATCCCCTTACTGCCTTGATGGATTATCCTGTATTATGTTCCCAATGAAGAGGGATGAGGCCATCTGCCAAGGAATTAGGGTAGATAGAAAGAATGGCAGCAATATAGGTCTAGTGCATCTATAAATCTATCAACTATGCCAAATTACTTCTGTTATCAGAACCCATTTTTCAGAAATAGTGGCCAGTTTAGGGATGATGTAAGAAATATTTTATTGATGTCATGATGTCTTCCAACCCATTAAAAAGCAACAGGATGAGAAGAAGGGTTTCTTTCTAGTCCAAAGTTTATAAACTGTAAATTCTATGAAAAGCAGGGGATTGTTTTTTTGGTTGTAGGTGTTTACTGATGTGTCTCCAGAACCTGCAACAAAGCCCAACACAGCCTAGGAGCTTAATAATATCAGTTGAATTTGTTGGGTGATTTAAAATACTTTCAAAAGTCATTGAAACCTTCAGACCAAATCTTACCACCCCACCACCAGGACAATAAAAGATCTTTTTGGATAAGTATATAAAGACAATCAGCTATTGAGAACTTGGTCCAATATTCAGGCTTCTCTTTATTTTGTTGGAAATTCTTGATCTATTGTGATATTCAACATTTGCCTACAATTAAGGATTCAAGCTTTAGTCAGTATCATGACCACAAGGATATTGTTAATGTCCTCTTTTAAAAAGAGAATCAATAAACAAAAAATATCAAACCTGAATAGATCTTTTATACCAAAAGAAAGATTAAAACCTAAAGTAAAGGGGCTGGAGATGATCATGCTGATAATGCAAGAAGAAAAATCAATTAGTGCTGGTTCATTCTAGAACATCTTAACACATTGTTGGCTGGTAATTTTATACAGAAGCTAATTCAAGTGCAAACAGTTGTCATGTGTAGCAAACTACATCCATCTGCTCATTAAGTATTTAAGTGGGGGTGTTCAGAACATGCTCTAGACTGGGATTGAAGCCACTCTAAACAGGAAAACACTAACTTGCACATAGTGAGGCCTTAATCACATCTGCTGATTAATTACATAGAATTAAGAGAAAGTTGGATTGGAGGTAAGGTACATATTTCTTCTAGGCTGGGTGGAAAGGAGGTGCAGCAGAAGCAGAAGCACTGAGACAAAAAACCATACCTAGTGACCATCAGAACAAATGTGCAGTGAGATACACAGTTATAGAAGTGTGATTCAATGGGTCAGCAGCATCATTACTTGTTAGAAATGTAAATTATTGGGCCCCACCAGAACTGCTGAATCAAAATTCTGCCAGTAGGTATCAGGAACCTGTGTTTTAACAAACCCTTCAGGAGATTCTGATGCCTACTAAAGTAGTGAAAATCACTAGTCTTAGGGTACAAAAGTGTGGGAGATAGGCCAGATGGGAAGATTAAAACCAGATTGTTCAGTGACTTGTGGACAGCCCAAGAAAGCTGGACTTCACTGTAGTTGATTGTGTAGGGCAGTGGTAGGATGTAATTATCTAATGTTGGGCAGAATGTGTACAGTGTAGCTTGGGTAAGTCTCCTAATGAAGTTTTTAATGTTTGGATGTTTGTATAATTTGGTATTCTTTCTCTAATAATCTGTTTCTTTATGCCTTAACTTTATTGTACCTCTGTAAGATTGCAGCTTTATCAACCTTAATTCTTAATTTGAGGTTGGTAAAATTCTGAAATACTTCTGATAATAATATTCATCTTAGTGAGTTAATATTTTGGAAGTGTCATCTCATATTTTTTTCCTTGAAGTAACAAAAGAACATTTTTGTTGAAGTATTTTACTTGCCCACATTTCTTCATGAGCTAAAGTTCATGTGTCTGTCTCTCTTTCTTTTCTACCCTTTTTAGCAGTCTGCTCCGTATCCCCAAGGAAGTAACTAGAAATAAATAACTGGGCTTCACCCAAGATTTCCTAAATAAGAAATCCTAGGAACAGTGTCCAATGATGGTGTAATTATGTATATGTTTACATGTTTAAATAAGGTTTATTGAGATAAAGAGTACAAGGAGTAATATCCATGTTTTTTAAACATATAATTCTATTAATTCTGACAAAAACATAGTCTTATATACATGACCATCATCAAGGTTAAATATCCCTATAGCTCCTAAAAGTTCCTGCATCTTTCTACATACACAGGTAATTTTCTACCTCCTGCTCCAGCACCAGCAATGACTAATTGGTTTTATGTACCTATAGTTTTGCTTTTCCAAGTGTCACATACATGGAATTATAGAGTATATAAATCTTTAACTCCCACTTCTTTTAGTTTTCTAACACATTTGAAAACATTCATTTGTATTGTTTAATTGATACATAATTGCAACTTTTCCAATTATCCTTCTGTTATTAAATTCTAATTTCATACAATTATGGTCATGAAAGATACTTGAAATAATTTCAGCCTTATTAAATTTGTTATCATTTGTTTTGTGGCCTAAAATATTCCATGTGTACTTGAGATGAATGTGTATTCTGCTAGTGCAGGATGGCAAATCCTGTATGTATCTTTTGGGTTCATTTGGTCTATAGTGTTATTCAAGACTGATGTTTTCCCATTGATTTTCTGTCTAGAGATGATCTATCCAAAAATAAAAATGAAGTATTGAAGTCCCCTAATGTTATTGTATTGCTATTTATTTTTCCTTTCAGTTGAGGAGAGAAAACTTACAAACTCATTTTATGAGGTAAGCATTACCCTAATGCAAAGCCAGAAAACACACTAAGAAAACAGTTACAAGCTAATATTCAGGCTTCTCTTTATTTTGTTGGAAATCCTTAAACTATGGAGTATGACACCAAAAAGTAAAGCAACAAAAAATAAATACATGATTAGGATGATGTCAAACTAAAGTTTTTGTACAGCAAAAGGAACAACTAACAAAATTAAAAGGCAACCTAAGGAATGGTATATAAGATATTTGTAAGCCACATAGCTGACGACAGATTAATAACAAAAATATATGAAAAACCACCAAGAACAATGTTAAAATATGTTCTTTGATTTAGTATTGCATGGGAGTCTGAAATTCTGTGTGTACAACAAGATCTACCACTGTTGGTCTATGGACCACACATTATACATAAGCACTTAGACATAATGTATACCTTGTAGATAGAAAGTAAGGTTCATAGAATGCTAAGTAACAATCATCTAGTGAGAAAGCAGAAAAGGAAGCTTTAAGTTTCTGACTCCTAATGTGATATATTTGGCTGATAAAATGACAAACCCAAGTTAATAATAAGGGGTTAAATGCTCTCTGTTGAAAATAAGAGACATCACCCTTTTCTTAGAACATTTACTTTAGACAAATGCCATGATAGTATTAAAAAATAGCTTAAGTAACCATATTATTTTCAGATAATGCAGACTTCAGACCAAAACAAAATTAGGAAAGAAAAGAGGAATTACATAATAATAAAGGAACTAATTCTCCAAGGGAACATGCCAATTCGATATATATGTATGTGTTTAACAAAAGAGTACTAAAATACATGAGGCAAAAATTGAAAAAACTACAAGGAGAAATAGACAAATCACTATTATATTTGGGGTTTAAGACAACATATGCTGGTTAGTAACTGACACATCCAGGAAACAGAAAATCTTTAACAATATACTTGAACTGAGCAACACCAGCAATCGAATGAATCTAATCAACGTTATTAGGTACTCCATCCTCTAGTAGCAGAATATACATTCTTATTAAGTGGAGATGGAATTTAACAATATAGACCAGTATTTGGGCCATATGAAACAAAAACATTTAAAGAAGATAAATCACACAAAGTGTGTTTTCAGACCGCACTTTGAAATTAACTAGAAATAATAAGGCAACTGAAACTTTTCCTAATATTTGAAGATTAAACAACACACTGATAAACATGGATCAAAGAAGTCTCAAGAAAATATCAAATTACTTAAAAGTAAAATAAAATTATATTGTCAAAATTTATGCTACAATGAGAAGTAATACTTAGAGTAAAACTTCAGGCAAGGGATGCCTATTTTGAAAGAAGAAAAGTCTTAATATAAATCTAAGCTTTACCTTAGAAAAGTAGAAAACAAAAAAAATTAAATTCAATATAAAATGATAAGAAACAATAATTTAGAGCAGAACTCAATGAAACTGGAAACAGGAAATCAGTAGAAAAATATAATGAAATCAAAATGATTCTTTGACAATATCAACAAAATAAAGAAACCTCTAGAGGTAACTGTTTTACCCTCAAAAAATCAAAATAATACAAAATTATTAATATCAGAAATTAAAGAGGAGCCATTACTACTGATTCCCTGGACACTGAAAGGATAATAAAGAAACATAATGGGCAAGTCTAAGGCCCAAATTTTGGTAATGTAGATAGAAAGGACTATTACCTTCAAATATACAATCTACCAAAACTCATGTAAAGAAATAGGTAATCTGAGTAGGCTTTTATCTTTTAAAGAAATTGAATCAGTATTAATATTCTTCCAAAAAGAGTTCACTAAGCCCAGATTCACAGGTTTACTGGTGAATTCTATCAAAGATTTAAAGTAGAAGTGACACTAATTCTCTACAAACTGCTACAGAAAATAAACACTTTTTAATTTGGTCTATGAGAACATCATTACCTTAACACCAAAAACAAAGGCATTACAAAAAGAAAAATCTATAGTTCAATATAACATATATAACACCAGGATCTATTTAAGATCCTGATTTCAACTATCAATAAAAGAATGATATACCATGTCAAAGTGTGATTTACCCCCTTAATTAAAAACTGGTTCAGCATTTCAGAAATCAATGTAGCCTATCATAACTACAAGCTCAAGGAAAAAAAAATATATATCTAATAATATAAAAACACAAAAAATGAAAAAAGACCCAATACTCATTTATGATTAAAATTATCAGTAAACTAGAAATAGAGGAAATATCTTCAACTTGATTTTTAAAATCTACAAGAAATCTACAGTAAAAGTTATACTTAATGGTGAGAAACCATTTGTGTTCTTACTAAGATCAGGAACTAAATATAGATGTTCACTCTTTTTTTTTTTTTAATTTTTTAAAAAAGATTTTATTTATCAATTTTTCAGAGAGGGGAAGGGAGAGAAACATCAATGTATGTCTGCCTTTCACCTGCTTCCAGCTATGGACCTGGCTGGAGACCTGGCTTGCAATCTGGTTATGTTGCCCTGGCTGGGATTCAAACCAGTGACCTTTGGATTTGCAGGCCAGCACCTTATCTGCTGTGCCACCAGCCAGGGCAGATGTTCACTCTTATTACTCCTATCAACATTGTACTGGGAGTCCTAGCTAATACAATAAGAAAAATAAATAAATGGTATATACAATAGGAATAAATAAAGCACTTCTGGTTTACAGATGGTATGACTGTCTATGTACACAATTCCAAAGAATTGACAACAACAACAAAACTGTCCTGGAACTAGTAGTGGTTATGTTAAGGTTGTAGGATGCAAGATTAATACACAAAAGTCCATTTCTAGCCTATATACCAACAGTAAAAAGTAGGATTTGAAACACTGAGCCATTTACATTATTTATGTATATTTAGGTATAAATTTTACAAAGTATATATGCATAAGACCTATATGAAACAAAATTCAAAGCTTGAATGAAATTTTTAAAAGATGTAAATAAATTGAGAGATAGGTCATATTTATATAAGTACATTCTTAATGTATTGAATGTACATTCTTCCCCACGAGCTATTATTTTCAATAAAATGTGTAGTTATAGTTCCTCTTTCTCTTAAAATTTATCAGTATGACAAAAGGCTTATCAATGTTATTGACCTTTTCAAAGAGCTGGCTTTTAGTTTCATTGATCTATTTTACATTTTATTAGTTTTGCTCTTACTTTTGTTCTTACCTTTTTTGTTGTTGTTATTATTATTGTTTTCCTTCTAGTTGCCTTGGATTTATGTTTTTCTTCTCTTTCTTATCTCTTCTAAATTTGCTCTGGTCCAGTTTCTCTTTCCTACTCTGTTTGGAATTCTAACTATACGTATTAAACTTTCTCATATCAGTTTTCAGCCCTTGGATGCTGCCTGTCTGTCTGTGTCTCTTCGTCCTGGTGTATTATCTACAAATCTTGATAGAATTTTTATTTGACTCTTTCAGTTTTCATTTATTTGATGAAATTACCCACATCTCCAAGTGTGTTGTATATTGTCCATTTAAAAATCAATCATAGGGATTTTGAAGTGTCTGTGTGATGGTCCCAAGTGCCAGATCACCTCTAAATTGGGGCCTTTATTTGATTGCATTTTCTCTGGACAACATTCTTTTTTTCTCATTTTATTGTGTGGTTTTTTTAAAAAAGAATTTATTCAAAGCCAGGCTTTTTAACATCCTGAGAAGTATATTAGATACAAAGTTATGTAGCATTTATGTGTAGAAAATATAACTGGATAGGTTTCCTTGTTTTGTTGACTTTCAGTGCACCACAAACATATAATTCCTTTAATTATGCCTGGTGCTTATAAATAAGGATCTGATTTTTAAAGTCTTTTTCTCAGTGTTTTTACCTCATCATTATTCTTGGCCATTACTATACATTGCTGCTTCAGAGGATGGGTGTGTTTTTATATGTTCTTAACCTTTGATGAGTAGCAAACTTCTAATGCTTGCTATTAGTTTATCCTGAGCTCTGTATATTTTCCTGTTATTTAACTAAAGAAGTATGAACTTACTAATGGCAATGGATTCCATATCATATTGCACATTTTCTAATTGTGATAACTCTTCATTCAGTTCATTCTACTCTTAAATCCTTTAGAAAGTACATCAAATGACACTTTAGAAATATAAAGATCCAAACTATTCAGACCCAACAATCATTTTGCTTTCTATATTGTGATTAATAGTAAACTCCAGATTTTCTATCATCTCCTATTTCTACTTTTGTAATTCGCTGAAACAGCTATTCTCAAGTCTGGACATCATTCTTAGATTTCTGCTGGAGAGCTTCTTTGTTTAATTGAACCATACTTAGGCTGCCTGAGAATGGTTAATTACCCTAATAGCCACTGTGACAGGTAATTCCCTAGAACATATCTGAGGTTTTCCAAATCACACATGTTAATGGCTCATTCTTTGTGTGGCAAAAGAAGTCAATCTGGAAGAATAATACATGTGGATAATGTAGAAATTTTATATAAGAAAAACAGATCTATACACAACTATAACTCAATGTCTTCCTATCAAGGGTGCTGCTCTAATCAATCATTGCTTCTCAATTCATATAATCTATCTCTCTTGTGCTGAAGTGTTGAAAGCCAAAACTAATGATGGCAATGTGGAGGGTAGCTTCTGCAAAAGTTGGTGACCAGATATTCTTAGAAAATCTTTCCTGTGTTATCCAAAGCTTTCAAATAGATTGGTATAAAAGAAATATTTTGACTACTTAATTTTCTAATTGGGGAATAAATGTTAATACATGAATTATCTAGTCTAGTGTTATTTTTCCATTAGTTCCTTGGTTCATTAATTTATATCTTTTTTTCCCCTGACACAATTGCATTGACTATAACAAATCCAATGGACTTTTCCTAGCTATTTTCTTAATATTTCACTGCAATTTGCTCCTTGTTTGAAATAAAAATTTAGTTGACATTAAGTAGTAAGATATTCATTAAGAAATAGTGACCATATTAACATATGAGGTCTGTCCCAAAAGTATCAGCCACACAAACTGTTTTAATTATATCTATATTAATTATATTAATATTGATTCAATACTTTCTGGACCTTGTACTTGTATTACCACAATTTTTGGCTAGTATAATTTGTTTAAGAAATCGTAGAGGTTCAACTCATCAATATTATCCCCTTTCAGGTAGTACAAAAAGAAATACAACAAAAACAAAATGTATGTTTCCTTTCCTGTGTATGCCTCTGTATAGCTAGTTATAATATATACACATAATCATTAAAAGTATTTTCAATAATATTTTTAAAAAATTTAGTGTACTACTATCTGTGAGATAAATGTTCAGCTTTTTAACATGCACAGCATAGAAAAGACCCATGTAAATCTTACCCTGACCTATGTCTCTAGTCTCAACTAATGTTTTTGCCTGAAAATGCTGAATTTATGATTAATTACAAACATCTAGTACCCTTACTGAACTCTGTGCCCAGGTATATGCTACTTCTAGAATATTCATTTTACCCTATCCACAAGTCAGCCTTAAGACCCAGTTCAAATGTTACTTTGTGTTCCTGTCTTTTTTTTTTCCATAGTAAATGCATTCCTCTATTAAATAATCTATTCTACAACATTGTAATTTTCTGCTCATATTTACATTTAATAAAAATATTATTATCTACTTTCCCCCCTACTGTGTTGACTATTGGAAGAATGGAATTATGTAATTTTTAAAAAAGATTTTATTTCATTATTTTCAGAAAGAGGGGAAGGGAGAGAGGCAGAGGGAGAGAGACATCAATGTATGGTTGCGTTTCACCTGCCTCCAGCCACAGACCTGACTGGAGACCTGGTTTGCAACCTGGTTATGTGCCCTGGCTGGGGAATTGAACCTGTGATCTTTGGGTTCGCAGGCCAGTGCCTTATCCACTGTGCTACCAGCCAGGGCTTTATATAATTTTTATAGTCTCAGTGTCCTAAGATATTTCTCTTCAATATGTATTCATTGAGTAATAAATAATTAACTTTCCTATTTGGTGATGATAGACTAACTGAACTAATAAATAAAGGATGAATTTAGGTTAACTAATAATTAGTTGATTCTACAAGGAATTATGGCAGGATCATCAGTTATTTTTCTATTTGAGGAAGAAAAGGGTAAAATAATTCTCTTTTTAAAAAAATTTAAAATATTTTATTATTTTCAGAGAGAAGGGAAGGGAGAGAGGCAGAAAGGGAAAGAGACATCAACTTATGGTTGCCTTTCACCTTCTTCCAGCTATGGACCTGGCCAGAGACCTGGCTTGCAACCTGGATATATGCCCTGGCTGAGAATCAAACCAGTGACCTTTGGGTTCATAGGCTGGTGCCAATCCACTGAGCCACCAGCCAGGGCTAAAATATATCTTTTTGTCAGTGACCCTCCTCACTTTTGGCAGTTACTCTATTGCTTATTTGTAGAAATTTGTATCTGTATTTGTGAAATTTAAGAAAACAGGAAAGATAAATGTTAAAGATTATCTCCCTTCATCCTCCTTACCCCAATGCAGGGCACTCTATTTTGTAAAGTTCAAGTTTTTATCACAACATGCATTTAGTGCTACATGTTTTATTATGTGTTTTGAAGCACTTAATTTTTACAGCAACGTATAATCAGGAGTCTATTAAGCTGGTAAAGATTTCAGTGGTTCACAAGTGTTACAGAACCTTGGTGGCCCAAGCCTATCTGGTTCTTAATTCCAGCTGTCTCCAGATTGCCCCATCAGAGTCCCAGAGTTGCTAGTAAGACAAACATTGATCACTACATAAAACCAGAATGACAGCTGGCTAATTTTCCATGAGGCATGTACAATTCTAGATCAGTCAACAGGACTGAGTCTGAATGGGACTGTCTCCCTGAAGTGTGATCACATAGCCAAAGTTTCTGAAGCATGTTTGATGATCAGAATCTGATACAGGGAAAAGAATTGTAGCCTAAGCTGTCTAATTAATAATATTGGGTTCTGGTGAGCCTGCCTGGCAGCCCAGATATTAACTTTAGTGTGATAGGGTATCCACTCCTGTCAGCCAATCTGAATATGCTTTGCATATTTATCACTCACTTTTTCTATATTTAGTCCTTCATTGATGATCTATTCTCTTTATGATTGTCACAGTCTTTGTCCTGGTGTGTTTGTATCTACAGTGAAGTTACTCTCACAGTTTGCTGGGCTGAAGTCTCCTTAAAACAGTCAATTTTGACCATCTCTCTTATAAACAATTACAGTAAAAGTGAGTTGGTATTTATTTTAGTTATAAACCAGGAACTGTATGAAATATTTTCAAATTTTAATTTTCATAAAAAGTCTTGCAAGAAGAATTTCCATTTACCCTTGCTTTACGGATTTAGGAAACTGAGTCTTAAAGAATTGAAATAATCCCATCAAGCACACAAAGTGTTACATTTGAAATGCCAGGGAAGAAAAAAAGAGGACAAGCTCTATGTGTCTTCAGAGCCTGGGTGTTTAACATTTAGATGCTCATAAGTTGATGTCATTCCTTAGTTCTCAGAGGGAAAGTTTATTCTCATTTCTATATTCTTAACAACATGCCATCACTGTGATCACATGCTTCTTACCGCAGCTATTACTTGTCCCTTTTCACGGAGGAGTGGATTAATGCCTAGAGAGACCAGATGAAATGTTCAAAGTCACACAGGAAGAAAGTGGCTTACCAGACTTTGGCATCCAAGCTTTCCTGCTCCAATTACCTTTGACCTTTTCATTCCATGATGCTGGTGAAAATTTTCCCTGCTACTCACACTAAGTGGGAAAATGGGAATGCTTTCAATTCTCAGTTTGAGAGAGGTTTCTTCCCGTAGCTGAGTTGTATGGGGTTTCACTATCATAGACTCTTAGAAATAGAAAACAAGTATTTGACACTATGTGACCTGGTTTTTTCATCCACCTTAGATACTGACATTTAACAACTTAAAATCCTTCAGGGGAAAGGGATGAGTTGGTGCTCTGATACAGTAAACAGAGCAGACTGGGAACAATTCATTTGAAAAAAAAGTTCTAATATACAATATAATACTGCTTTGTAGAAATAGAACAAAAATTGAAATAGAATGAGAAGAGATGTTATGCTTTCTTACAAAATTCCACATTCCTCCAAAGTAATAGGTTTCTACTAGGCTTTTCTCTGAACATCATAGACAGGAGGTAAATTTTTTTCTTACGTTATGCATCATTCACAAGTAATATTCTCAAAAATTTAAGGTTTATAGATGGCCTCCTTGGTCAAAAAAACACAAACAAATATATCTGCTTGTATTAGTTTTCACTGAGCTTTCAAATTATAAAATTATTCAGAAATTAATTTTGCTTCTTTGGACCCAACAGTGGCCTGGCCAGGGGAGGGAATGTCACTTAGAGACTTAAGTGTTAATTTTCATTCTAGTGACAACAACAGAATATATAATGGACAAAAATGCCCATCATACCAATCATCGAATAGTTGAGTTATTAAGTTCCACTTGTATGTCAGAGAAAGTTAACTTTCATCTTCACAGTAGTTTAGGCAACTGTTATTACTTCCATGTGTAAAGTGAGGGAAAAATATTGAGCTATAACCTATCACACAGTTAGCGTATCAGACATGGTTTCACTAGGAAAACAGACACTAAGATAACAAAAACTGGATCACACAGGTGGCAAAAGGACAGTAAGGGGACAGTGAGGCAGTCTATAGAGATTAGCATTATCAGGAAGCCAGGGCCACTCGTAGGAGGAAGGGACACATGTAGGAGGCAGTTGTTACACCCAGGTTACTGACTGCAAGCGCGAACTACTGAAAGCATGTCAGAAGCTGCAGCTACTGTCCAAGAGGTGGTTCAAGGCAGAGAGAGAGGGAAGATTCACTGCTGTCCTGGAAACATAAAGACCTAACAAAACATACGCTGATAGACACTGATGATTGGTTTTAAGAGGTGTGGTCTTTCCAGACCACCATGATAATTCCTTGTATTGCCAAAAGTGTTACTGATTTTAGGGAAAGGGTTAATTCCCTGGGTCTTTAGTCTCTTTTTTGAAGAACTCTTGTGAAGCTAATTAGAGACAGAGCTGGACTACAACTCAGATGTCCTGCAATTGTCAGCATAGCATTTTTTTCTGCGCCGGTCTACCTTGATGGCCTTAACATGATTAATGCTTTATATTTTAACTGAAACCATTTTTATCTTATTGCACCAGTTTCTTGCTTGAATAGGACAGTCATATGTCAGTACATGTCATAAGTACACATCATAGAACTCCTCAAATCCAGTATTTTCAGCATTTTGGTGAGAAAAAATGTTTCAGCATTTGGCACTTGCTCTAACTTTGTTGCACTTGCTAAACTTGTATGAGTCACGACACCTCACCACAAGAAAAAGTACTTCATCACTCATTGCTTGCTTGGTACTCATCAGTTTTGTCATTCACCACAAGTTCCAGAACAAATTAACCATGACTGTTAAGGTACCCACTGTATCTTGTGATACAGACAATACAAACTTTAAAAAACTGTCAGTTATATTAAGAGGTTAAAGAATTTAAAATGGATTGTTAATCTTAAAAGACTATATATCAATCCAGTCAGAGCCATTGAATTATCTTCACCAGGGACTGAGCCTTTAAAATAGGATGGTGACATCCTAGTTCATGAAACTGCTAAAGACTGAAAATTTTGGTAGCTGGGCAAGCAATTAAAACAGGGTTGCATTCCAGAACAAATAAGATTTGGATGATCTGCTAAAATTATTTCAAGAATTTTGATGGACTATACTAACCAGCTATCTTGGGAATGTCATACACAACTGGGCAGAATCTAGGGAGGAGTAAAAAACATAGACATCTTTCTGCCAACCTTGCTCAAGTAAAACCCTTGAACACTAAGTCAGTTTGAATACCAGGGAACAGGATGATAGAGAATGAAGATCGCATTCCTTTACTCAGAAGAGATGACCAACAACAGCTTCTTGGCCTCAGACTTACTAAAAGATGTAACCATGACTAGCAGAGGTGTGCAAACTTGATGACAGGAAATTGAAGTTCAAGATGGAGAAGTTAACAGGGGCTTCTTCTGAATACCTATTCTAACCTGAATACACAGATCCCTTCCTCTTGCCGTCATGTCATACCAGGAAATCCCAGCTGTCCCAAAGAGAAAACTGGACTGGAACCCAGGATATATTTCCCCTTTTGGTGGGTGATAGGGCAGAATGTGAGGATATGGAATTAAGGGACTACCAAGCCCTGCCTGCCATCACCCTTGGTCTAGAATACCGCCTATTTAGCTTTTTATCTCAGCTATGACCCAAGACATTTCCAATGTTCCTGACCATGAACTCTTCCCAGAGCCAAATTTGTGTAGTACTAAAGCCAAATCCCTTCAGTTGATAGTTCGGTCACATTCAAAATGATTCAACTCATCCCTAGGATTATCATGAAGTTTAAGTCTACTAGCCAATTGTCTTCCCAGGTTTACCAAAATCTTCCCATTTACCTATGGCCTATGAAGAATGCTGAACTATACTTAGCATCTCTGTGAAACTTGAGAAAGGCATTTCTGCTTGGGGACAATAGAATTGGCATTTTTTAAATCCCGAGTGTCCAGTATATGCTCAATACTCAATGCTTGATCCCTTCTAATCCTAGTTAGGCATCCAGTCAAATTAACTGTGCAATTCCATTCAATAGCCAGCTCTTGGAGCCTCTGAAATTTCAGATTGATCACAGGCCAACAAATAAAGCTTCCTCTTCCTTTCTAATAACAGTCCACTATTATATTTCTACTTCCAAATGGAAATGATACTTCAGCTATCCATCACTTGAAAGCCAAACATGAAGTTCACTCAAAAGCAAAACAGGCAGTTCACTAGGCAATTTCTTGATTTTCAAAAGTTCTACATTAAATTTAAATGTTATTTGAGGTTCACTGCCATTCAGATTAAATTGACATTTAGCAAGAAAATATGCATTCTTTCCTAACCTTTAGAAATAACATAAGAGTTAGACATTTCAATCTTTGTTCTTTCTCTCTTACTTATGTTTCTTTTTTATTACTTTATTCAGTTCCTAAACAATTACTTCTTAACCTTTGATAGGAAGTGATGAGCTGGTCTAAGAACAGCAACTAGTAGAGACAATTCAATATTACAATAGAGTTGCTAAGAGCATTTTACTTCATTTTCTCTATAGCTTTATTCCAACTTTTAAAAACCAAGTATAAAATCAGTTTGATTTTTAAAATTTTTGTTGTTTATTTTGGAGGATGGATTCAACACTTTCTTGGAACAAAAATGCCTTAGCAAACAAAAATAAAACATAAATTTTTACTATGGCTAGTATCAAATTATTCTGCTCAGTCTTTATCCAAGGATACAATCAGAACCAACTTCTTGTACTTGAAATGTTAAAATTGGTCAGAATATTTTCTATGCAAAAATGTGAGCCTATAAAATTAATAGTGGAGGTCATTGACCAAGCATTTCTTCCAGAATAAGCATGAAATATAAAGAGTGTCATGAGTCATACCTCATGTGAAGTTTTTAATGGATTTTTCATGCACATGAATGAAAATATTGCAATTGGATGGACAAGAAATTTAAAGGGAAAAGAAGTATTTGCTCTTTAAGAGTTAGTAATAGGGTAGTTGTGCAACAATAAAGCTGAGAAAGACATATGTAATGATCAAAAGTCTTTTTTGTCATTACATGTAGCTTAAAAGTATAAAAGCATATGATTTAAGGCATAATTTTAAAGTGGTAGAGTAGATTGATTTGAAAATTCTCCAGAGGGTGTAAATCCATGTATCTATAAGCCAGTTTCTCTGATCACATGACTGAATAGAAGGTGGCCATATTGACACAACACTAGAGAAGGGAGGTTCAAGATATTTGACTTGAGTTACAATCCTTATTTTGTCACTGTTAGCTGTTGAGCAAATTGTTTAAAAAGTGACTACACTAGTGCCCAATTGGTTTGTGTTACTATTTTCCAGTAAAAGGAACCAGTGTTGATTCTAGGGCTGGGGTAGGCAATATACAAGTTGAGTTTGAAGGCTATTGTAGTGCCAGGAAGGAAGTGCTCAAAACAAAACAAATCAAAATCATGGGGTCAAGGCAAAGGTACATGAAGCCAACTGAATGAGCTCCCAATTGCTGAAGTTGGAACAATCTGAGCAACAAAATAGTAACAGCAGCCATGTGTTATAACTACCAATGGTATAAAGTATATATCTCTGTGTTAATGCTGCTATAAACAAATAACCAAATAACTTTAAAAATGGGAGACAAGAGCCTGGATGGTGGCATAGTGGATAAGGCGCAGGGCTGCAAACCCAAAGGTCGCTGGTTCAATTCCCAGCCAGGGCACATAACCAGGTTGCAAGCCATGTTTGTAGTGGGAGGCAGGTGAAAGGCAACCACACATTGGTGTCTCTCTCCCTCTCTCCCTGCCCCTTTCTCTAAAAACAATAAATAAAATCTTTAGAAATTAAAAGATTCACTTAAAAAATAAAATAACGGCCCTGGCTGGTAGCACAGTGGTTAAGGCGCCAGCCTGCAAACCCAAAGGTCGCAGGTTTGATTCCCCAGCCAGGGTACATAACAAGGTTGGAAACCAGGTCTCCAGTCAGGTCTGTGGCTGGAGGCAGGTGAAAAGCAACCATACATTGATGTCTGTCTTCCTCTCTGCCTCTCTCCCTTCCCCTCTTTCTAAAAATAATGAAATAAAATTTAAAAAAAAAAGAAAATAAAATAAAAATGGGAGACAAGAGAAAAATCACACATAAGGATTTCACAGAATTGAGGCAACTATTCTCCTTTCAAGGAGCACAACTGCTTATCATTTCAGTGTGGACTATGTTTAGCAATTTGCTTCCAATTAGTACAGTGTAAAAGGAAGGAAATGCAGGAAGTAACATTACAGTGAAGAAACCTGTCAAACACTACCTTAGCTAGATGATCATCAGGCATGAGTCATGTTAATAGCATGTACTTTTGATAGGAACAGATTAGAACAGCACTTAAACCTGGGAGTTTTTTCTTTCCCTGGTACTGGTAACTCTAGTATACCCATGAGATAACTATCCGACAGAACCAAATTGAAGGTCATTATACAAAAACTAGATCATTGCTCTCAAAACTACAAAGATCCTCAAAATTATGGAAGTTCTAAGAAGCTATCACAGCCCAGAGAAGCCTAAGTAGGCAAATGAAACTTTCTAAAAGGGATGATAGAATAGAAAATGGATATTAGTGGAATATTAATACAATTTGTATAAAGTATCGAGTTTAGTTAATAACAGTCTTGATATTGGTTTCTTGGTTATAACAATATTCCAAAGTAATTTAAGATGTTAACGAAGGTAAAGTGGATACTTGGGTATTCAAGAACTCTTTTCACTATCCTGGCAACTTTTCTGTATTTTATCCTAAAATTCTAAAAGTATTTAAATATTAAAGAATGGCTACATTGAATGTATTTTAATAAGTATGTACCATACATAAGAAATTTTTAAATAACACAAATTTATAATTCTCAAACTATTTAATTTTAATTTTTGTATGTAAATATATTTTTATTTTGGCAGTATAACATATCCTCAAGCATCAAGAATCTTTAATAGTATCATTTTGATATGGATGAACCTCAGCATATTGAAACTTAGATTATTTACAAAGATTTTCTTTTATAGGAACTATCTCAATAAAAATTATAGTTAATATAATTTTTCTCTGTTAAATTGTTTTCTTACAAGGGAAAATTCCAAACCAAGTTATAGTGCATCTTAATAGCTTTTGCTGTGTGTTGATACATATTTTTTCTAAATAATTTATATTAATTTTCAACATTATCAATATTGAAAATGTGCAGAAATTTCACCAAAAATTTCCAGTGTTGAGTCTTATCTTCTAAGAGTAATAATAATAATAAATATAAAGTTATAATTATGGCTTGACTATTCACTGTTTGTATGGCTGTAGGCAAGTAACATTTTTGCCACTGAGTGCTTTCACATGTAGTATGGAGAAAGCTTTAATAATTCTTTAACAGGGTCATTGAGAAAACTGAATGAGGTAGTATGGACAAATACTTAGAATGGGGCCTAGTATATAATAAATAATGGCTCTTGTGAATATAATGATATCAGTTAAGATAAATGCAAAGCCTTGAATTATTTTTCAGTTTAATTCTCATCTTCTTTCCAGATATAACCACTACCATAATTTTGGTGCAGATCTTTGTAGACTAGGTTTTAATACCTACACTACATTAGTGGCCATGATAGCAATTATGACCTTCTAGGTGTGCATTTACTATCTTTATTTCCCCTCACCTAATTTGACTGTTACTAGGAACCATTACTTTATTTCTATCTTAATGCCTTCCTGTTCATTTTGGTCATGTCTTTGTAGGCTGTGCACATTAACTGTTTTCCAGGTATAGTAGAAATATTACTCTAAAATGGACATTGTCCTTTTTTTTTCCTTAGTTTGATGGTTTTCAGCTAAGGAGGTTTTGTAATGTTATTAAAATCTGTCAATTTCTCTTGTTTCATATATTTTTATTCCTCTATTAATTTTAATATAATATATTGCCCCGTATTTAATTAACTTTTATCATTTCATTTTAAAAATTAATTTTAATCTTTCTGGATATTATATGAGTTAATGAAAATGAAGAATCAAATATGATAAGTTATTTACCATATTTCTATCTAGTTATTAATTTTGTTAGTTTGTATTTAGCTTAACAATAACCCACAACCTTAGGACCAACTTGTATTTAAATAGTCTATGCAAATTTCAATGATCCTACTGATTTCCCAGAAACTCAGAAATGGAAACTGTCATAATGGCTACAATTCTGGAATAAAATCTGATTTGCATATATGCCTTATGATTTATGTTTGTAGATATTAAGGACGAAAATGGCTGGATAAGGGACTGGCTGCAAACCCAAAGGTTGCTGGTTCGATTCCCAGACGGGGCACATAATCAGGTTGCAAGCTAGGTCTCCAGCCTGCACTGTAGCTGAGGCAGGTGAAATGTATCTCTGATATCTCTCTCCCTCTCTGCCTCTCTCCCTTCCCCTCTCTATAAAAATAATAAATAAAATATTTAAAATATAAAAGGAATTCATGGTCTTAAGAGAATTTTTGCAAGTACAGATATGTAAGAACTTATTATCCTCATTCATAATCTAATTGTTTTCTCATCAAAAGGTAGGAAGATACTCACTAGACAAGTAACTCCAGAATTCTCTTAACCTTTGAAATGGTACTAGAAACAGAAAAGCTACCCAAAATAGCTTTGTCTTTTGGAACCCAATCACAACTGTCACAGATAGACTATGTTAGTAGCTGTACCCAGGATTTTATCTAGAATCCAGTTAAGAAACTCTATGTAAATGCAAAATTAATTCACACTCATTTTCTTCTTCCAGTCTTTAAATGAAGAGAGACAGTAAAATCTTTAAATCAAAGAACAGATTTAAAAAAGATATTATACTATCCACAAATTCCCTGGTGTCTCCTTATTTTAAATTAGATGCTGCTTATAAAACTTCACTTAGATATATTGAGTATAAGGAAAACTTTACATGAAAAGGACAACCCCACACAATATATTCGAAACAGTCTTCAGAGAGAAGTGATTAAGTAAACATTACAAAGAACATACATAAAGCTACTGGGTAGATGATTTAACAGGCATTAGATTCTGTGCTCATTTTCTTTATAGCTCAAATCATGCCTTCTGCTCATATCAGAAATAGCTTAATTACCAGAGCTAATCTATGGCATCAATCCTTTGAAAACAAGAGGGCTAAGGGCTTGAGTCCTTTGAAAACAAGAATCAGTAAGTTTGGGTCACTTACTGGTACCATTTCACCTTTAACTCTCTGGTTCTGAGCCACATTAATCTCTCTCTGACTAGGTGTCTGTATAATGTATCAGTGTGAACAACACAATTTCTGCAATATGCTAGTAATAATTGCATGTAAATTAATGTATTATTTGTTTACATATATAAGTGATCCCTTGCTATAGTTATTTAGGCTATAAATGATGGACTGGTTTGGGGGATGATGAAGCAAACTTTGTATTATAGAAAATGCAGTAGCATAGAATAATAGTAGATACAATTACTGATATATTAACTTTCATGTTAATATATGAAATGCCACCCACTATAATCTCATGATGAATGACATATGCCCTGTCAATAAAGCTAGTAGAATCCAGAGGAAGAGAAAGAAGAATAAAGAAATAGGTGAACTAGAGTATAACTTGTATTTTATATACAAATGTACCAACTGATATGAAACACAGGAAGGTATAACAACTCTGCCTTGGAAAAGGCAAGATTTCAGGAGGAAAGGATAACTAATATTAAAAGAGAAGTGAAAGTTTCACTGATGAAAAAAATACAATAGAGCTTTAAAAAGTCTAAAAAAAGCCTAAAGGCTTGAACATTCACATAGTTTGGGGGTCTCCATCAGTAATTCAATATGATTAATGAAGCTGGGATATCAGCTTGGGAATGGATTATGGAGAGCTGTCCATATATGTCATGATTAGGAGCATGGTAGTGAGTTATGGAAGGTTTCTGTCTAGAAAGAAGACATTTGATAAATGATTTGAGAGATATAATATTGAATATAATGTGCAGAGTGGATTATGGAAGGAAAAAAAAAGCCAGAGTAATAAGCGGAAGTTATTTCCATCATTCAGGCTAGAAAAGATGGTGAACTCAATCCTGGCAGTGAGCAAAGAGAAGACCATATTTTTAAGAAAATATTTAGGAAGTTGATCTGCTGGGCTTATACTCAACTGATTGTGAGAAGGGTAGAAAAAGATCTATTTAGGGCTCAGGATAATGATGATGGATGATAATTCAGTTGCAGAAAGATTTTACTTGAAACACTCTAGGACTATTTGCAAAAAAAATTATAATAGACAATTAGAAATTTGGATGTGGAACTCCAGAGAGGGTGGGGACTTGGAGCCAATGAAGTAAGTGTTATTGGTTCACAGGAGCCCAGTAAAGGGGATAAGGTTTCCCAGGGAGAGCAAGAAGAGAAAGAACATGATCAGTGCAACTGGGATCAGAAAGCAAAGACTGATGCATGAGGTCCTGTCATTAACTAGCTCTGTGGACTTGGCCTCATATTTTTCATGGAGAAAGTCTACAGTAGTCACCTTCCTGTAAACTCAGTCACTTACAACATCCAATGAAGTGCAACTTGTTTGGAAATCCTTAGGGAAGTGTCTATACTTTTGATTATGGCATATTCCTAGCATGACCTATATATTAAAATGTTTACTACAGCATTTCAATGAGAAATTAGAAATAGCCTAAATAACTATAGCAAGGGATCACTTATATATGTAAACAAATAATACATTAATTTACATGCAATTATTACTATGCTGCCAGAAACTTTATTGCTATAGATTGTAAAATTACAGTAATTGTTTACACTGTTTATAGTGAAAAAAGTATACAACTGTATACATAGCATATTCATTACTGTAAAAAATGTATGCAGGGAATAAAAGTTAGGAAGAACACTTCTAAAATCTTAGCAGAGTCTTTTGGGAGATGATACTATAAGTGATGTCTTTCTACTTCAGTGCTATTATAATTATTGTCAGGGAGGGTAGAGAACATGGAACTTAAATATTTCTTCAAACAATTCACTTGTGAAATAAATTAAGCAAGTTTACTTTTAACATGTAGAATCTTAATTCAGAAAACTAAAATTATCACAATGACCCAATGGTCCCATATTTATCAATTACAGATCATTTAAGTCCCAAGAAAGGACATATACCCTGTGTCACAGATTTTATGGCTGCATGGAGCTCTGACCACAAGAATTCTGGACTGTTCTTGCAGAACCAAAGCAGTTTTGGTTAGAAATTCCCAAATAAGGGCTCCTGTGCTGTAGCTGGCTGCTATGGAGACATAACAAATGAAGCTGCAGGACGTGTCTGTCACAAGGAATGAATCAGGATTTGATTTCCACTTACTTAAAAGCCATTGTGGTGGCAGAGGATCCATGGGTAGAAGCAAGGCTCATATGGAGAGACTCTTCAAGGTGGCTCTTTCTGTCCAGGTCACCCAACAGAAAGGTACATTGTCTTCCTTAGTCAGTTGTTCTGGTTCTGAAGGACTTGTTCCAATTAGGAGTTCTCCAAATGATCTGAAGGAAGAATGTGGTATTTTGTTGTTAGAAGGCCTAGCAGAGTTATTTAATTTTCTGTGTGGACAAGGTATTGAAACTGTTTCTGGGGCAGGTTCATCACTCCATCTTTAAAATGGTGATAATTCTAACTACCTTGCTGAGATGGTGAAGATCATATCTTTGAAGACCTGAACACAACTGAGTGTCATGATTGTGATCATGGTTTTGATGAAGAAGAGGAGGAAGAGGAGGAGGAAGAGAAAAGTCAAGAACAGTGACAGTGAGGATGAAGTTAACAATAAAGGGATGGGGAAGATGAGGATGAGGACAATGAGTATAAGAATTACAGCAATGACAACAATGATGATGACAAAGTGGATGATAAAGAGTTTTCCGAGATAACACTGTTTTATATATGTCATGGCTCTCCTGTCCCACTTGACTGTAAACTTCAAGCACAAGATCCTTTCTTCTTAGAGACTCATTCTGAGTTTACTGACAAATGAATAGACCATGGTAACTCACAACTATTACAGCAGATAAGAAAGAAATCTGTTTTCTGCAAGAGGTCATTTCATAAGGGACCAATGGGGAAAACTGGTTACTTCTGATTCCTTTTCCATGGATACATTTTTGGGTTTTTTTGGGAGGGTTGGTTCTTCTACACATCTTTGATGGATTTATTCTGGTACTCTTTTAAAGGTTTTTAAACTTGGCTTTTGCTACAGTAGCATTGCCTTCCAGATATATTTTAAGGAGGTTGTCTGATATGGTCTGGGAATAGCTTTCATTCTGTATCTTACAACAATGGACTGATTTTTAGTAAATGTGGTGGGCAGTGGGAAGAAGATTAAGTCATATCTGAGATACTTTTGGAAACAGACATGAAGTATGTTACTAGAGTCTTGGTGGTAGAGTGTTTGTAAATGTTCATTTATGTTGAGGTAGACAATGTCTGTCCCTCATGCACAGATCCCTGAGGAAAGAGATACCACAAAATTTCATCTATAATTATTGTGTAATATATTAATATGGCTATAGTTTCAGATATACTGGTATTCAATAATGTAAAATTTACTGGAAGAATTGCAATTGTAGTCCTATTACTGTTTTAATATGGATGTGTGAAAAGCAAAAGGATGTCTCGTTTGTGGAATGTCTGCATTAGTACCTGTGAAGGACATAGGTGTACTTCAGTTTAAGTCCAGGCTTGAGTATTATACTTCAGAAGAGTACATTTACTATAGTAGCCCTTGGTTTATAGGATGACTTAAGCCACACCATGAAACAGAAAATTGAATAACAAAACACTAGTTCTCAAATCTTACACATTAAACACTTACAGATGACAACTTTAGAGTAGGTAAATTTCAATGGGATTTGGTCAACACAAAGAACTCTTTTCTCTCACATCCTTTCAACATGCAGTTAGTCTAGTAAATCAGCAATTTGCATGTTATAGGTATAAAATCTAAGGTGTTGACTGAAGTCTGAGTGTGCAGAGGGGAAGGGGAAGGGGGAGAAAGGGGCACAGAAGGGAAACAAGTTAGTCAAGGAACTATTATTAACGACCCATGGACATGGAAAACTTGTGGGGATTGATGGTGGGAGGGGAAAATAGAGAGGGTGGGGTAGGGGAGAACAATGGGGGGCAGAAATGGGATAAATGTAATACAACAACAATAATTTAATTTCAAAACTAAAATCTGTTTTGATAACTTATACCAAATAATTGGAAGGTCAATTCTCATTTCCTGTGATCCAGAGTTAACTTTAAAACTTGATAAAATATTTCAAAACTCTGTGGGCGTATTGCCTCTTACTTTGGTTATTCATTCAGTCAAACAAGTAATTATTGAGCTCTTGTTATGTGTAATTACTTAGCCTTCTAGGAGAGTTGGATATTTATGATCTTACTGAGAGCCTAATTTACAAACTTTATTATGGTTTTATGCTTAAATGTTATGGTTAAATAATACATATTTGTTGTAAGAATTCAAGTAGTATGTTATTATAAAATTAAGAATAATAGCCTTTGCTTTATCTCTGTTCCCATGTCATCTTTATTAAAATATTCATATAATTGTCTTTAATGTCATGATGCATAACATTTTGTACCTTGCTTTTCTTATTTTAATAGTAAATGGTACATTTATTTACATATCAGTAAATTTAGATGGAATTCTCTTGCTATTTTTAATGGCTAAGTAGTGTTTCTTTCAATGAGATAATTACATGTATTTCCAACTTCTTTATTAATATACTTTATTTTTCTTTTTTCACATTTTAACACCTCTAGAATGAGTTCCCTACATTTATTCCCTAGTTTAGGCCTGCACTACTTTAAGAACAGATTATCTCAAATGTGTATGGATGGCATTTATTATTATTATTATTTTTGCCTATCTACTGACCTCTGACATCTTATCCTCCATAATACCTGCACATCACTATTAAAATAGCCATATTAAAATGTCAGGCTAATCAATGACTTCCCATTTGCCACTAAGCAAAGTGTACATACATCTGTACCTTTAATATAAAATACAGTGCCTTCTGAGCTCACACAAGTCAAAAGTGGGGGGAGGACACAATTTGATTAAAAGTTGGGAAAAGGAACTAAATATGTTTTTTCCAGAGAAGACATATAAATGGCAAACAGGAACATGAAAAGGTAATGAACATCACTTACCATCAATAAATTTCAAATCAAAACTATAATGAGATAACACCTTATACCCATTAGAATAACTTGTCAAAAAAAATAGACAAGTGATAACAAATATTGGTGAAGATGTACAAAAAAATAGAACTCTGTGTACTGTTGGTGGGAATAAAAATTAATTCAGCCATTATCTAAAATACTATGGTGGTTCCTCAAGAGTAAAAATAAAACCACTATATGATCTAGCATTTCCAATTCTGGGTATATATCAAGAGAAAACAAAAAGATGAACTCAAAATATGTTAGTACTCCCATTTAAATTGTCTCATTATTTACAATAGCACAGACATGGAAACAACCTAAGTGTCCATTGATAGATGAGTGGATAAAGAAAAGGTGATACACACACACACATACACTGGAATATCATTCAGCCATAAAAAATAAGAAAACTGAACCATTTACAACAACATGGATGAACTTTAAGGGCATTATGTTAAGTGAAATAAGTCAGACAGAGATAAATAATTTATAATCTCATTAAATATGCAATCAATAAAAAGTACTTATAGCTAGAGAAAACAAATTGGTGATTGCTAGAGTGAGGACTAGGGGTTGGGCAAAATGGGTGAAGATAGTCAAAAGTTACACTTCCAATTATAAGTCCTAAAAAATTAACAGCATTTAGTGCATCTGAAATTTGCATCACTTCCCTCTCATAAAATACTTTCTACATTTTAATCATACTAAACTTTATCCTTACATTTAACACTATTATGATTTTGCCTCCAAGTTCTATCTTAAATACTTTCTTCAGTGTCTGAAATCTTTACTGTCTTCTAAACTACAATTCAAACCCTTTTGGAAGTTTTTCTTCTCTATCTCTTATTTACACCAATATGCCAAGAATGTCTTTACCTTTCTGGGCTGTCTAGCAAACTGTATGGTGCAAGAGTCTCTTTCTGCTACAATGAAACCTAAAATTCCCTAAGAGAGGACCACCATACCACACATAACTATAAATCATCACTCAGAATGTGGTATGTGTTACATCTCTCATCCACTCTATAGTTCCCCACCATGTGCTTATGCATGCACTAAGTAATTATGGTGATAATACTTAAAGTTTACTGAATGCTTGTTACATGTACTAGACATCATACCCAATACTTTAAACACAGTTCATTTAATCTACACAGCAAGTGCACAAAATTAGTGTTATCATTCTTATTTTTCGAGTAAGAAAACAGCCTAAGGAGATTCAGCTACTTATCTAAGACCACACAACTACTACTTAGTGAAGCCAGGATTTCAGTTCAGGTTGGGAGAATTCCTAAATTCCATTATATTCTTAAATTTCTTTAAATTTTGTAAATTGAGTTAATAAAAAAGATTTTGGCAAAACTAAGCTGGTGGTCTATGACATGAAAAGATATACTCAAGCCATGGGAAAATAATATCCTTTAGAGACTTATTATTAACTGATAATGTCACATCATTGCTTAATCACTAATTAAAAGAAATATATCCTTAAAAGATCAGGTAAATTACCCACTAGTTTGATTAAAATGCATTTTCTTTTACTTCTTAAAGGTCTGGACAGCTTATCATATTTTTCCTGCTGCCCCATTTATTCTACATCTAAAGGAGTATTGGTTTTCATTGAAATATATTGACTGCAAATGGGCAATTTATCTTGTTCAAAATAAATTATGTTGTATGCCCTTCTGGAAGAATTCATCATTAGGCCAAATGCTGCCTATGTTTACTCTGTCTAGGGAAACCTCACATTTGTCAAAATGAATGACCACTTTTCACGAAATATTTTCTTTGATATAAATTATAGTAGCTTCCCCATTTATCTCTCTGCTATCAGTTTCACCATCTGTATTAGTTGTCTATGGCTGCTATAACAAATTATCTCAAACTAAGTGCTTTAAAAAACTAATTTATTTTATTGCAGTTTTTGTTTTTGTTTGTTTGTACTACCAGTCCAACAAGGGTCTCAGTGGGCAAAGTCAAGCTTTCATCAGTGCTGATTCTTTTCTGGGAAACTATATTAGAACATTTGTTTTCTTGATTTTTTGGTGTCTAGGGCCATGTGCATTTTTTTTTTTTAGTTCCTGACTCACTGGTGCCATCATAAAATCCAGCAACAGTGAATTAAATTCTTTTCACATTGCATGTCTCTGATATCTTCTTCTGCCCACCTGGATAATTTTTCCATTTTAAGATCCTTAACACTTGCAAAGTCCCTTTTGCCTTGGATGGTGACACGTTCACAGCTTCAGAAAATTAGGATGTAGACATCTTTGTGGGACCATTATTCGGCCTACCATACTTAACTCATTCCCATTCATGTCCAAACTGCTATGAGAGTAGACTGTTTCAAATGCATATTTACGTTCAAGTATAAGTCTTCAATAACTCATTCTTGCATGCATGACATACAAGGTACTTCAAAATTTGGCTTTTGTCTACTTGGCCACTTTCATATTCTGTTATTCTTACTAAACCAATTTTGCTTCTACTTTTATTCTCTTTTACCACTAAACTTTTCATTTCCTTTTTTGCTTGTTTGCTTTACCAAGAATTCCCTCCTCTCTGATCACCTCAAAAATACCCACTCATTTTTCTTTTCATTCCTAGCCTAGTGTTTACCTTTTCCATAAAGCTTTCTCTGATTCTTCCTAGAGATTATGAATCTCTTTCCATGATTCATCTCAAGTGCTCAGTACACATGGTATATAGGAGTGCCAATAAGTGGTGTCTGCTGGTGTAGAGGCTTTAGGAAATGTTGGCTGAGGCACAGTGGGCTTGGGCAAACTATGTCTAAAGATCTATAGGGAAGACAATATCACTCAGTGCCTAATGATTAGCTGCGACTCAAAGAGGACCTTTATCAATAGAGCAGCTGATCAAAGCCACATACAGGAAGGTACGCTTGGGTTTTATCTACTCCCACTCCTAAGCTTACATACTTAGTCAGCACGTATTTAAAACAGTTCATCAGTTATTCACAAGCCAACTTATTGCAGTATTGGGCATAGACTTTGGAACTGAGGTCTGAGTAAGTCTATGTGTTACCAGAACCTCAAACACCTGCCCTTTGCTCCACTTTTCCTAGATCCCTGCGATCTTTTCCCACTGGACTCTTACATACGAAGGCCATTAGCTTTATACCTTCAATCTGGAAGTTTTGTTTCTAAAATTTCTAAGTAAAAGGGTGGTTAGACTTCATTTTCTGGACCATAGAGCTGTATGACTACATGCCTATAAACAAATACTCTCACTGCTTTCCAATAGCCTCATGACAGCAAGACCCCTGCCCACTCACTGATAAAGTTGGAGGTTAGACTGTGTTTATCAAATAATAAAGTCAAATTTGTGGTAAAGTTTTGGTACAGTAAAAAGTAAAAACATGACAACAGCATTAAGCTCAGTATCTTTCAGGGGCTCTCACTGTGATATCATACATTGGCTCAACCACATTTAGAGAACTGTGAGTTTCTTTAGGAAACACAACATGATTTTTTGTTAGGAATATTTAGATCCTCCAAGATATTTGAAACAAAAATAATGGATCAAGAAATAAAGAGATAAAAATATAAATGAATCCTTTTGAACCTGTTAATTAAGTAATGGACAGAGACCATAATTCTTTCCCTACATGAACTTTAACACTTGTGTTAGTAAGGATATATCCTATGACAGTCTTTAAATTATAAATATGTAGCCACCTTGAATGAGAACTATCCTGATTTGTTTAATTCCATTACTTATAGCAGATTTGTAGTCTAACAGACTATAAGTTAAAATAGTATTTCATCCAAGTAAATAATTGAGAAATGAATACTTTATCATCAAAATTTACATTAGAAAATAAAATGGCCCAATATCACTAAAATAATCCTGATGGAGACGAATAAGGTAGAATATTTTGTTTTCATAAATAACAAGAAACAAATGTATAGTACCAAGACTCCCTATTATCACAGGAATAACCACACAGAGTACAAGAAACTTGATTTTAGATTACTACAGGTGAGGAAGGAATTACCTATTCAACAAATGTGAGAACAATGTACAATAACCCCCCCCCCCCAAAAAAAAAGAAAGATCAATACATCATAATATATTAATTTCTGGGAGAGTCCAGGCAACCACAGCATCCATCCTGCAGTCTTCCTTAGGCAGGAAACAAAGTCAGCAATCTTATTCGACCGCTGTCGGCCATATCTTCCCACCTAAATCTCAGAGCTCAGTCAGGGGGGCCTTGACCCAAAATAGACCCTGAGACTAAGACCTGCTTTCTCAAGTTATTAGCAGACATGTATGGAAAACCAAACTCAGCTGACTGATGAAAAGTGGCCTCTGCTGAAGCAAATCTGTAAAGAAAGGAAGAGGAAGCTGCTCACTCAAATGTGCAGATACCAGTGTAAGAAATCTACCACTAAGATAGGATAAGCATGACTACTACACTGAAGAAAACTATTCACTGACCATAAAGAAATGGAGATTTGTGGCCTGGCAGACAAAGAATTTAGAAAAACTCTCCTCTGAAAGAAGAGTATTGAAATACAAGAACACAAAATCAACTAAGTGACATTAGGGAAACAAAAATGCACAAAATGAAATGTTCAACAAATGAATAGAAACCAGGAAAAAACCCTAGTAATCCTAACATTGAAAAAATACAGTGAATGAACTGAAGAATTCGGTAGAAAACTTCCAAAGCAGACTGGATCATCAGGAGAAAGCACCAACGTCATAGAGAAAAGGGTGCTTAGAAATTATCAAGACAGATTAAGTAGAATAACAAAACAAAATAAACAAAAAGAATGAAATAAAATGAAGATAGCCTATGGAAATTATGGTACACAATCAAAGTAACATTTACATTATGAAAATTCTAGAAAAAGAAGAAAAAAGCACAAAAAGTAAGTATACAAGTATTAATGGCTAAAAACACCTGACAACCAGAGATAGAAATGGACATCCAGATCCATGAGGTCAAAATGATCCCAAATAGCTTGAATTAAAACAAGACTACACAAAGACACACTGTAGTTCAATGGGTCAGAATTAGAAGGATGAAAATAGGATTTTTAAAGCATCAAGAGAAAAAGAGGGAAATTACATGTAAAAAAAAAAACAAAAAATGGTCAATGAATTTTTCAACAGAAATATTTCAGGCCAGGCAAGAATAGAATATTTAATTATGGGAAAAAATACTATCAACCAGGAATTCTATATCTGCAATGCTGTCCTTTAAAAATGAAGGATAAACTTTCCTGAACACACAAAAACTAAGGGAGTTTTACCCATAAACTAACTGCCTTAGAAGAAATACTAAAGGGAGTGATATTTAGTGAAAGTAAAAGAGCACTAATTAACATCATAAAACATAAGAAGATAACCTAAAAACTACTGGTAATGGTCAGCATATAAGGAAAGTTAGATTCTCTAATATGGTAGTTATGGTATGCAATTTGCTTTTAATTAAAATTCTAGTTTAAAAGTTAAGAACAATTGCAGTAAAAATAACCAGAACTATACAATAATCTGTTAGAAATTATACAATATATGTAAACTATAACATAGCCTCAAAAGTGAAGCAAAATACATAGATTAGACTTGACTGAAATTATCAGTTTAAGATAGGGTGTTATTATTTTAAGATATTTTATGTAAGCTCATGGTAATCATAGGGAGAAAACCTGTATTAATTACACAAAAGAACATGATAAAGGAATCAAAGTATATTGAGAGTAAGACATCAACACACACTTACATGCCCTGGCTGGTGGTGCAGTGGATAAGATGCCAGTTTATGAACCCAAAGGTTGCTAGTTCAATTCCCAACCAGGGCACACAACCAGGTTGCAAGCCAGGTCTCCAGCCAGGTCTATAGCTGGAGGCAGGTGAAAGGCAACCATACATTGCATTGATGTTTCTCTCCCTCTCTGCCTCTCTCCCTTCCCCTCTCTCTGGAAATAATAAAATCTTTAAACACACACACACACATACACACACACACACACACACACACACAGACCATACTAATTATTGGACTCATGGTTATATAGCACAGAACAGAAGGAAATTAAATCATGCTGTAGCTGAATCTTTGGTGGCTGCCTTGCTTAAAGGCACTAGAACTTGTCTCACAGAGGTCTGAAGAGTCTAACTTCATGAGGTGGATAAGAATAATTGGATCCTGTCTATTATTAATTCACACCTCTTCAGAGAGAAAACATAGAATTCTGAGCAAGGAGAGCAATAGAGTGACTGGTGGCAATATTTTTTAACTCAAAAAAATATAATCCTTGGTTTCAATTTAGGAACCTGGCATGTTTGGATTTAATCTGCCTATTTGGAGCTTAGAAAAATGTTGAAAATTTCATGACTGATTTTAGCAAGGGTGGTGAATGTCTAAAATACATGTCCAAGGTAATTTATGTTGAATGCATGGCTCCATTTGCTATATGACTGCAAGATATAAGATTATTACAGTTTTGAAAAGGTGTATTATTTGCAAGTGGATAGACAGAGCATCATGCATAGAACTACTGTATACCCTGGAAGAAAAAATACAGATTGTTGCTAGAAAAAACTAAGCTAAATCGCATACTTATTGTAAAGGGAGATGTGTGTGGGTTATTTTTCAAGATAGGGGTGGACTCCAGGTCTTTTAAAAACAAAGTAATATTTTGCAGAAAATGACTTAAGTGATTATTTCGTGAATAGGTATGGAGAGATGTTACAAGAGGGGGCCAGTTTCCATTGATCAGAACTAGTATCTTTTCATTAGCTAAGAATACAGTTATGATGAGCCTAAGTGTTTGTTGCTGAAAGGCATTTCAGACATTCTTTAATCCACATAACTTCTTTTTGAAGATGAGAAAGCAGGAGCCTGCAGAGGTGTGGTGTGTTACTGGAGTCTCATGGCTGAAACAAAAGCCCAGGCCTTTGACAAATGATCTACACGTTCGAGTGCAGTGTTTCTGCAGGACTCTAATTTCACTATGATTTACACAGCCAGAAGAAAAACCATGTAACTAACCAACAGATTCATGGCTGTACTTAGGGAATGGAGAGTTTTTACTCCTTGACTGATCCCTAAGAGAGAAATGCCAAGTGACTTTCCTAGAACGTGCTTATGAAAGGATCTCCACTTGCTCTGATTATAAGACAACTCCCTGGAGATGCTTTGGCTATGATCTGTCCACCATAAGTGACATAAATATATGTTAAGGTGGGCTTCTATGCATATTGGTAGCTCAGAACATTGATAGGTGAGCATTTTTCTCTGTTAAGAGTAAAAACTTAGCTTCATTCCTCTGTTAGTCTCTCAGCCACATTTCAAGATCCAGATGCTGCTTTAATGGAAATGTTAACCTAGAGCATCACATTAGAAATTCATAATGTGACTCTCTTTAAAAAAAGAAAACAAAACAAACTTGTGTGCACACTTGTTAATGTGGTTTCACGCAGCGTTACATATTCAAGAACTTCTAGCTCGTTTAGAAAATAGTAAATCTTTAAAATACAAGTTCAAGCTAGCAAAGCCAGATATACTCCTGTGTTGCAAACCCTTTTTCATTATAAATAAAGCTCTGCTGAAAAAAATTCTGGGAGCATGTTTCATGTGGTCTCTGTTTGGTTCAACTGGTGCTCATCTCTAAGCATGTCTCCCATATGTTGAAGATTTTTCTTCTGCCCTTAGCAATGAAACTACACTGTTGTTTTCTTTTCCACATGAAAGTTTATTTATGGTGATGATTCAATAAGCATAAGAAGGGGACTCCAGATAAAGCTCACATTATATATGGTTGGGAACTTGCACTCCACCATCAAGACCTGATGTGACAAGTACACTTTGGAAGAATGATGCTATCAGCAAAATGCCCTAGAGGATAATAAAACTCTGGGAGAGAAGATAGTGTGTATATGAGATGAGGGATCTGTGACCCACAAAGCTGACTCTATAAATTTGGGCCATCCATCGCACAGGAGGAACAGTTCACCTTCTCTAATGAGCTTGCTGCCCCCTTATGAAATGGCTGGTCCTGCATCCCATTAAGGAGCATTGAGGCCCCTGAACAGGGAACAATGGAAACAACTCCAGCTTGGGGCTGATAGATCTGCCAGAAAATGACAGAAGGACTTATTTGAACTAAAATCTCAAAGACCACAAAGAAAGGGGAGAAGTATCTGTGGCCATCAAGGCACAGAGTGACTTGGACTCCTTAAGTTAAAGAATTGCTGAGTGTCACGTGAAACTTGTGATGAACTGAGTTGACATTTGATCATTTTTAATAGGAGTCGAGATTCTAACTCCCTGATTATTAATATACTAGGTATATCATTATCTTTCAACCAGCTTTTATTTGATCTTACATGCAATAACCTATAAAGATGTAAACAACTTCAAAAGAATGCTTTAAAAATAGCTTTTAGAGTTCCTTTAAAGGGATAAAGGAATCAGAAGTCCTCAATTACTACCTCATGTTACCTACATATTTTAAATTATAAAGAACATACAAATATTTTATATATAACATAATTATATTAATAATAATCCCATATATTCCACCCAACTAAGAAAATAAACATCACCAAATTGTCTACCATGCATTTCTCCTTGATTTTTCCCCAGTTCCCTCATGATTTTTTTATTTCCTATTTTAAGAACTGTTATGTATTAAATATCATATATACATTTTATTATATCTTATTCTCTGCATATGTTTGTGTAATATTTATGTAGTTCTAAATGTTATTTCCATTTTTTAAACTTAGATGGTATTGTATTATTTTAAAACTTTATTACTCAGTATCATACCAGTGAATTACACCCATACAGATGTGTAGATCGATTTTCACTATCTGAATAGAATTTTGTATCGATTTGCCAGTGTATTCATCTCTGTACTTCTTTTCCATGATGAACACCTAGTGTGTTCTCAGTATTTTTGTACTGTGCTTCTATATTTTGTGTTTGTTATAAATACAACTACTATGAAATTTCTTATATATACTTCTAGAAATACATGCCAAGGTTTTTTCTAGCATATATATCCAAAGGTATCCTGCTAGAATGTCAAATATGTATACCTTAAACTTTAACATGTAATGACATTTTTAACCAAACATTGGGAAATTTTGCATACCAACCAGCAATGTGTAAAAAACTCATTGTTCTTCATCCTTGATTAACTTTCCATTTTTTTTGCCAAATTGATAAATATAAATTGCAATCTTATTTTAATTTTATTTTTTCTAATGCTATGATGTTGAACATTTTGAGTATTTACTCAATATTTGATTTGTTATTTTGTAAAAGTTTTATTCATGTACGTAGTTGACTATTCATTTTGTTCCAGTTTTTCCCTCCCCCATAATGGTGTTGTACATTTACATCCTTGTTAGATGGGCTTCTTTGTAGAAGGGCTATTTTGCTTCATCTCGAATTGAACCAGTGACCTTTGGGTTTGCAGGCTGGCTCCTTATCTACTGTGGCACCAGCCAGGGCTAAATCATTGGATTTTAAAATTATTCATCATATAGTATTAATGATACAATGACTGACAGATATGTGCCATTTTTTCTATTGGATTAAATATTCTTTTTTTATAGGTTAATAAGCATTCTTTATTTTTCTGAATTCCAATTATCTGTGCTCCCAAATTGCTGTTTTTCTCAATTTATCATTTTTTGATGTACAGAATTCTTTTTCTAGTTTTATTGAGAAAGCTGTCATCTAGCACTCTATAAGTTTAAAATATACAGCATAATTATTAACTAATTACAATAATTTTTGTTAATATGCTTAGTTGAATATAGATACAAAAAACATTGTTCCTTGTGATAAAAACTCTAAATTTTTTTCATATTACCATGCAGCTGTGTTAACTGTAGTCATCATGTTGTACATACATCCCTAGTCCTTATTTAAAATGAAGTTTTTATTTTTGACCAATTGTATCCAATTCTCTCTTCTCTTACCCTTTGCCTTTGGTAACCACAAAGCTGGTCTTTTGTTTGTTTAGATTTTACACATAAGTAGGATGATATAGTTTTTCTCTTTCTGTATTTGACTTATCCTAATGCCCTCAAGATCCACCCATATAGTTACAAAAGGCAGAATTTCCTCATTTCTTATGACTAATATCCCATTGTGCATATGTGTGGGCATATGAAAATAATAGCCACATATCACAACTTCATTATGCATTTATTCATCAATGGACACTTAGGTTGTTTTCATCTTTTGCTTATACACATAATGCTGCCATGGAGATGCAGATATCTTTTTCATAGAGTGTGTTTTCTTTGGATATATTCCAGAAGTGAAATTTCTGGGTCAAATGGTAGTTTTATTTTTAATTTTTTGAGGAACCACTATATTGGTTTCCATGGTGGTTGGATCAATTGACACTCCCACCAAAAATGGTTTCTTTTCTCCATGTCCTCACCAGCATTTGTCATCTCTCATCCTTTTGAGGTAACTATTCTGACAGATATCAAGTGATATTTCTTATTGTTTTGATTTGCATTTCATAAAAATTAGAATATGGAGGCACAATAGATCATGTTTGTTTTTGATGCTGAAGTAAAGGTAGTTGGCTTTAATTATGATGGTAAATGTTCTTATTACTTCAGATAATTATGGGTGGACCCTTCCAGATAAAGGATTTATTATTGTAGATTCTGAATTCTGATAAAGCTGTGGTTGAAGAAACAATTTCATTATACATCCCTTGTTATTGGAGTATGTATTTTTCCTTTTTAAAAAATTTTTAATGAACACTTTAATCTGAAACACCATCTTTTGTTTTGTTTTAAATCTAAAATTGGTGATTCTCTTTTCAAGTGCTCCCAAGGAAGGGCAGTGGAAATCATCTGTTAAGTTCCTGTGATGCACTACTGTCAAATGCTATCTCCTGAAATACAGAGATCCTAACCTTTACATAAAAAAACAGAATCTATGGCTGCATTGGTTTATTGGTCCACTGGAAGAAAGCAACTTAGTGCTAAATCATTTCTTTTCTCTCTGTGTTATAATAAAAGTATTTGCATGTTTGCTTTAAAAGCACTGTGAGAAATGTCAAAAACCTGCAAAATTAACATTCTGATTATAGGATTTAGTTGTTTTTATTTTTAATAGCTGCGAGGCAGACTAATGTGACACATGAGATCATTTGAGGGATAAATACATTTTGTAAAGTATTTTAGTGTGTATTTTTTTCTTTAAAGTTAAATCAGCTCATCAAACCCATATTTTCATAGATATTATTTAAGATGAAGTTTAAACAGTACTTTAGATGTATTTAAGTGATCTGGTTCAAAAAAATAAACATTAGGCAAATAGAGTACATGTCATACATAGCTATTAAGGTAGCTTTAAGTAACACTGGTATCAGGAAACTGAATGATCGCTTTGGGCTATCCATATTATTTTGTAATAAGAAATGTATGCTCCAAGGCATGAACTAAATGCTCAAGGTCACAGAGCAAGGGATGGGTTGTGGAATGCATGAGAAGCAGCCAGGTATTCCAAATAAGGAGTCCCACTCAGTAAGTGCAAATGAAGACAGAAGGAGGCCTTTGCAACGGCCTATTTCTAAGGGGACCTATTTGATTTGTTCATTTCCAAAAACCCTTCTACACAACAGTTAACTACCATTGCCTAATAAAAAGGGGAAGGAAATCCTGCTATTTCATGTGTCCGAATGCAGCTCATTCAACAACGTCAGTCTCAAGATGTTTCCCTT
The DNA here is from genome assembly GCA_004026585.1 of Noctilio leporinus. Classification (NCBI taxonomy): domain Eukaryota; kingdom Metazoa; phylum Chordata; class Mammalia; order Chiroptera; family Noctilionidae; genus Noctilio; species Noctilio leporinus. The sequence continues at coordinate 182,469 of PVIW01000681.1, read as the reverse complement.
AATTCATAGTTTTTCATTTCTCTGATAGAATGTGCCCTTTCGATGACAAATTTGAGCTGCTCCTATGGAATCTTAAATAGAGCATGCTTCTGTGCAATTCAATGAATTTGCATTTCAGGGATATCCTTTTAATCAGGGATATCTCTTAGCAAGGAATGCTGAATTTTCCCCACAGGCTGACAAGGTAACCGGATCCCTGCTTAAAGCCACAGAGCACCAGGGGCTCCGAAGGGAGCACATCCACAAACCCTTTCCTAACACAATAGCACAGCAGGCTTGGGGAACACTTAAAGTCTCAGACCCTTGTAAAGTTACAAGGCTAGTCAACCCAGTTGTTGCAGCTCAGTCTCCCGCCAGAGAAAATCCCTCTGGAAGAAAAGGTTATTGCTTCCAATTAGACCTTACAAATTGGGAGAGGCAGAAAAGCTGGACAAGCGGGCAGATTTCATCTTGGTGACTGTGTCCTCATTCTGTGCTGAGCACTAAATGGGAATTTCCAAAGTGAGGACATTATAAGAAGAAAGAAAGAAAATCTCACACATTTAAAGACGTTTTAGAACCCTGCCACGCCTGATGGGTCCACACAGCATAGATCTTTTTAGCCACTCATGACTGCATGGCTGGCAGTGCTTCTTTAATACAGCCTGTCCTTATTAAAGGCACAAACAAGGAGGTTCTCCTCCCCCTACTCTGGTCTCTGTGAAGAACTTTCAGGACCATCAAGTTGGTGGCTAAAGGACAGGAATTTAATCCCAAATTACTCCCCTACCACAGGAGCCTTTGGTAACCCCAACATCACAGTCATCTACTCAAACAGCCACTTGCTACTTCTGTAAGTCTGTTTTCTTCTCTGCCAACTGCCCCTCTGGCCATCACAGGGGAGGGAAGAGAGGATGGGTCATAAAGTAGGGTCCTCCAGTGCTTATGGAGTGCCACATGAATTGGAAATTGGAGCTCATTTCCTGATTCCTGGGCTATAATGCAATGATGAGGCTCCCTGGGTCTCTGGATTGATCTCCTGCATGAGTCAGACCAAGACCAAAATGCTCTTTACCAAGAGAAAGGAAAACAACTGTCACAGTTAGGGAAGGTGCATCCCTGATGCTAGATTAAATCTGCATGGCTTCTTCTACTCCATCTTAGATCTTCTGAACTATGAAGTTGTCTGAAAGTTAGGTTGTAGGGTGTCTGGTGGGGTCAGCCAAGGCCTACATTGCAACTGCATTGCATAACTTCTAGCTTTGCTTTTGATGGCTTGTCTTACCATTGCCCCCAACCCCCACACCCCCAGGTGATGTTGCTGAAAGCACCTTTCAATAAACCTAACACATGAAAGTCTCTATCTCAGAGCCAGCTTCTCTGGAAACCTAATCTATTACTTTGTAGCCACTTTTTATAAAATATTGCATGAAGGTGGGTTTGTTATAGGAAAGATGCTTAGATAACTTTCATGAAAAACATAACCAATGTGGGCGACAATGCAGCACAGGCTTGATGTCTGCAGAAAACCTAGAAAAAGATGACAGTGAACAAGACCTTAAAAGATTGTAGATATAAAGGGGTAAAGCATGATACTTCAGGCAGAGAGAATATGAACACAAATCTAAAGATAAAAAAGCAGAGAAAAAAAAACATACATTTGAAAACATCCTAAAAAACCCCACAAAGTTCAAGTTCCCCACTGTGTTAGATAGAGAAGTTTGTCAAAATCAGAACACTAACCTGCAGATAGATGATCTGGGGTAAAACTAAATATTATTCCAAAATCCTCATTTGTTTAACAAAAAATGCAAGCAGTCTCCTTGACTAGTCAATCAATGATTATCTTCTCTAGTACAGCTTGATTTGGGAAATATGTTAAATGCTGATTTGTCCTGTCCCATAAATGTATCTCGAGATTGAACAGGGATTAGCAGTTAGCAAAACCACTCCCCAGCCCTAACATGTACCATTGTATGAAAACTCCGTAGTGCTTTAGAGTGACACCATCATAGCATGGTAGAACAGAAAGAAGCTCTAAGACACCATCTGCTTTCTAACCTTTCACATATGCAGTTATCATCATATAACGTTTGGGATCAGATCTGACACATTTCACACTAACTTAGAAAAATTTCATAACCTCTCTGAAGCCCAATCTTCTTTTCTATAAATGGATATAATAAAATATCACTAAAAATCTTAGTAGCAGAGAAGTTGGGAAAAATTGCATAAAATAGGCACCTAATTTATAGGAAGCTTGTCCTCTTTCTGTCCATCATTACATATGTAAAGGAACAAGAGACAAGGTGAACGAGGTTGAACAACTCACACCAACTGATGAAACTAAATAGTAACAGAAACAGAATGATCATAAGGCTTTCAAGTCCTAAAATGGCATTCTCTCCTTTCAAACATGATAGTTCTATGGACAAAATTTTTACAATTTTTTTTTAATGTGACAGAGTTCAAATGACATTCTTTACATCAGTGTCTGTAGAGCTTTAGGAAAAAAGAGATCTGAGTGAAAGACCAGTTTTTTTCAGAAGCTTTTTACTATTTATAATATCCAAAATATATAACAAACTTATAAAAATCAACATAAAGTGTCTGATTTAAAAATAGGCAGAGAATCTGAATAGACATTTCTCTAAAGAAGACATATAGATGGTCAAGAGACATATGAAAATATATTCTCTATCACTAATTATCAAGGAAATGCAAGTCAAAACCAAAATGAGATATCACCTCACACCAGTCAGAAAGGCTATTATCAAAAGGTCAACAAGTAGTAAGTGAGGGTGAGGATGTGGAGAAAAAGGAACTTGTGTACTGTTGGTGGAATTATAATTTGGTACAGCAACTGTGGAAAACAGTATGTGAGTTCCTCAAAAAATTTTTTAAAAATAGAACTACCATCAACCCAGCAATTCCATTTCTGGATATTTATTATAGAAAATGAAAATAGCAATTCAAAAAGACACATGTACCCCATCTGTGTTCATTGCATTGCAGCCTTATTTACAATAGTTAAAATATGAAAGCAACCTAGGTGTCCATCAACAGATGAATGGCTAAAGATATGATACACACACACATGCACACAATGAAATATTTACTCAACAATAAAAATTAATGAAATACTGCCATTTACAACATTGAGGAGCTTAGGGGATGTTAAACTAAGTGAAATAAGTCAGAAAAAAATGAATACTGCATAATTTGTCTTCAATGTGGAATAAAAAAAACCCTGAAACTAGAAGACAAAATAATACAAAATAGGAACAATTGTAGGTACAGGGAACAAACTGATGATCTCCTGAACTTGGGGAAGGAGGATGGGTGGAAATGGTGAAGGGGAATAAGAGGTGATGGGAATGTAATGTATAGAATAGGAATTATAGTTAATATTATAATAAATTTGTATGGCAACAGATGGTTACTACACTTACAATGGTGAGCACATCATAATATATAAATGCCAAATCATTATGTTGTACACCTGAAACATAATAATGTATGTCAATTATACCTAAATAAAAATAAATTTAAATAAATAAATGTATCAACAAGGTGGCCTAATTTTCCTTACCCCACACCTTAAGTTTTGGGATATATGATAAGGACACATTTGTACTGTGGACTTAGTTTATTCTGGATCACATATCTTCCGTCTCATTTGCAAATTCAGACTAGCAAAGTATAGCAGATGTCTGACACCTATTCTTTTTTCATAGATACTGCTTCCGAAGTGCCAATCTCAGGCACAAGGAAAGGCTACAAAGATCCTTTTGGAACATGGATAACCAGGGTTAACAGAAACTCAGAGCATCAATCACTTTTATCGCCCCCTAGGCAGTGTTTCCATTATTTATGTGGCTGGGCGATCGGCTATATTTATGATATAGCTAGTTGTCATGGCTTTAAAAATATGATGAATTCCTAAATTAATCCCATATTCCTTGTCTTGGGCTTGAAACATGAGCACTCATAAGGAATACAGAGGTATCTGTAATCACAAAGTTAAATGCCTGTGGGTCATGATGAAGGGCTGACCATTGTGCGCAGAATGAGTTTGCATCAATAATGCTAAAGTTCCCTACCTATGCTTATAGATTAAGTGCTGAAATTTATTCTATTAGTATTTACCAGGACACTAATATTTCTAAGTTCTGTGGGAAGGAAACCATGAATGAGACACAGGTTTAACTCCCAATGTGTTTTGAATCCACTTTCAAATATCATTTAAACATGGGATCTATACGAGAAGTAAAAATAAAGTGCTGGAGATTTTAGCAAAAGTTGAGAAGCCACTTGCTTGTTGCTGAGCTTAGAGGTGGTAACAAACATGACTATGGAATTTGGGGAAATATGAAGAAAGAAAAAGATGTTGACAAGATAAAATGGGAAATAATTCATGTTCAGAGAATAGCACAAAGAGATGGAATTTGGAGACAATTTAATAGCACACAGAAAACTATTAAGTTGAAGAGTAGAAAGTGATTAAGTTTTGACTTAATTCTAAAAGCAAGAGGATGTTTTCACAAAGAAAAATTTCCTGTACCTTAGGAAAACAAGTTTACCCACAGCTTTAGTGTGAGGTAGAATGAGCAAGGATATAAATCAGGTTGTCTATTGCAGGTATACAGGTAGTAATAAAGAACAAAGCAGGAATGGGACTGGAAGATTTTAAATCATGTTAAAAGGAGTGATAGAAGAAAAGTACAGAGAGACTGGAGACTACAGTTGCTGCTGAAATACGCCTGCAATGACTCAGCTGGTCTAAATCTTTTTACGTTAATAAACCCAAGTCCTATGACTTTACCACCTGCCCGCTCCATGCTAGACACACAAGCGGCCTTGCAGATCCTCCAATGAGGTAAACATGCAGGACAGGCAGGGCTTTGCATTAGAGATGAGGAAGCTCCTTCCTCAAACAGCTGCATGGCTCATTCCCTCATCTTTGTGGCGCTTTTGTTCAAATTTCCTTTTAATGAGCTTACTCTAATAGCTTGATATGAAATTGCAACGCACCTCACTCCCACCCTATCTCATAACCAGCACTCTTCACCCTCCTACTCTACTTCCATCTACAGCAGCTCTCATCTTTGCACATACAAACAACAGAACATACTTATTTTTTTGATATGACATTTACTGTTTTTCTCTTCCTGTTTGTATATGTACAGTATATAAACTCCACAAAAGCAGGGACATTTGTCCATTTTAACTACTTATGTATGCTAAGTCGCTAGAAGTGCACCTGAAATATTATAGGCAGCTAATATGTTTGCTGAATAAGTGAACCATTGTAGTTTAATTATCTCTGTTGGTTATTCTTGGATCCCATAGGCACTTATCATAGTCTACTGTTCCATGTTTGTATTTTGGCACAGTACAAAGGTCTCTACCAGCTTCTTGGGTCACTCACAACAATTTCAAGTTTGATTTGGTTGGATGTTCAACTAGGATAACAATGGCTATCCCAGTAGATGGAGATTCCCTGAGACCCATGACATCTTTTATCGTGATGCCTTCTGGGCTGTTATAGAGATATCTCCAGTGTTGCCTCATCATTCAAGTCTTACATTATATTGAGGGGACTTTGAAACTTTAATTAGGAAATCTCTTTGAATTTATTCTCTGGTAATGAATAGCTGTGATTAGGAACTCATCTTCATTTTCATCATATATCCTTTAAATTGGGCTGAACATACTGGCAAAATTTTGGCAGAAACAAAAGTGATTTGCAGCTATGCTGCATAATTTCCATCTTTTGTTGAGTGTCTTCTCCAGAGTGGGGGCACCATGGACTTGTCACCCCAAAAGCTTCTCAGTGCCAGGACATCAATACCTTAGCCCAGCCAGAGTTATGGTTGTTTCTGGGTTCATAACAGGTGAGTTAATAAAGAGATGAGAAGTGCTGAGTAATAGCCACTGCATTTTTCTACCTGGGTTTCCATTGATGTCTTGCCAAATACTTTCTCTTGTTTTGTCCTAAGCCATAGGACCATGCTCTTAGCTGGGATATAAACCTAAGTATCAATAGAAACCTATATATAAGAAAATTGGACATGTTGTTGATTTTTAGCAGATGCATTATGTTGTGTGCTAACCTTCCTTGTATACAATCTGTATACAAAGTCAATGAAACCACATGAAAGTCAGCAGCTAGATCTTGAGTGCCTTTAAGTCCTTAACAAAGAGCTAAGAAATATGGTTGTAAAGATGTTTCTCTAGCAGTACTCACTGGAGAAACAAACAAAATGTGGTAAGTAAGAAGGAAACAGGAATAAGAAATCATGGCAAAGAGTTAAATTATAGGTATTTTTTCGAGGTTTAAAAAACAAAGTTATTTTGGGTTTTTGAAAGTTCATACTGATTATATTATGATGAAAGGAATATATATCGACAATAAAAACACTTAGAGAAACATTTAAAAATTGCTGTGATAGCACCTCCCAGTTATATACAGTTTCAACATTTTGTGGACATTATCTCAGTATCTTGTATCTCATGCTCCCCTGTCATCCACCACCATGCTGTTGAATGTTTTCAGAAATAAATAACAATCAATTCTCAGGTTGTCTCTAAAATGTCTTTGAAAAAAATGACAGAAATTTGGCATACTTATTGTTCTGACCCTTCCAAGATCAGTTCATTATTACAAGATGCATTCTTGGGGCTAGATTTTAGAGAGAAAATGTGTTTTAATGACTACAGCGTTCATATCAAGAAGGTTATTATCATCAATGAAAATTTGCTGAGTAGACTGTTCACTCATATAGAGTCAAGCATATAGGGTGCATGTCTAGGAAAGTGGTCAATGACTGTAGTGCTTGAAGAGAACTGAAGGTACAGTGTAGAAATTTTGGTTCACAGACTGGCAGCATCATGCCTATGCCTCAGAGCTTGTTAGAGATAAAATATCATGGCCCCTAATTCAGATTCATTAGTAAGATTCCTAAGTGATTCTCTTGCACATAAGGTTTGAAAGTCTTATAAATATAGGTCAAGATTATGCAATAGAGGAACACTGGATGATGCCAGAGAGGTTAAAGATACTTAGGAGAGCCTAGATGTACCAAGAAATTTCAACATGAGTTGTAAACAATCAAGCACCTACACCAAACTATAGCAAAATGCAGCAGGATCCCAAGGTATGCTGGCATCTTAGAGACTATCATAGAGATGAGCAAAAGACCAACTGTTTAAATACAAATTATGGATGACAGACTAAAATTAAGGACAGTCCATCCACTAATGCATTGTCCCCTGCAATTTGGGGGAAAATAGTCTCAACACTATTATATAGTACCTGGAAAATTACCAAAGGTTGTTATTTGAGGCACACTAGCTTATGCCAAGCCTGGAAAAAATTACTGTTTTTGTCCCTGTTTTTTGGGAAGTATTTTTTTTTTAAATTTTGCTCCAGCTAAGTACTTTAATTTACATCAAAGAAGGAGTCATTCAAAACAATTATATATTATATATATATATAATTATAATTATTATATATATATATTATATAATTATATATATAATAATATATAATATATATATAAACAAAGCTACAAAGATAGTTGAGAATATAACACATTGTTTTGGTATGCATGAAAAAAATGTTGAAACTCTACTTATTTTATCATGTATTACTTTATCATGTTTTAAATTTATATTATCCCTATTGAATAATGTATATATTAGGAAAAATGTATGCATATATAGCTATAATAAGCATAATTATTCAGAGGTTCATATTCAAAAATATTTTACTAGTAGGCATACATTTACCACAGAGTCACACATTTATTGATTTAATAACATTTCTCAGTCTTCCTCCCAAAAGCCTGCCAATACTTAACTACTTGACTAAGTTTATGGACAAGTAATAATATTTTTGCATTTATATTTCAGAGAAGGCTGTGTGTCCATGTATGAACAATTGTTTTTTTAAGAGATTCTTTTAGCAATCCTCACTGATAAAAGTATGCCAATAAACCTGGTTGTTACTGTATTCTATCTCATACATAAGAACTAAAAATTACTATTTTATTTGATAGACCAGAACAAATAAAAACTATAAGTACTCCATAATGGCTATATGTACATTTTGTTTTGAACATATTTGTTTCTAAGTAAATGTTGCTTAGTTGGTAGGTAATTATTTAAGCCATTACTTAACTCCCAGGCATGATAGTAGCGGAATTTAAGTCAGTGATTCTCAAAGTATGTTCTTTTCTTGTCTATTTCAAATATACCACTTTTTTTTTGGTGAAACATTCAGTGGGCACAGGACTATCTGTACTTGATGAGAAGATGAGTGAAATCTAGGAATCTGTATTCACCTAAAAGCACCCTAAATGATTATAATGAACATAAGTTTTAAAATCAATGAGACTCTGAATCTTTACCTTGATTTAAATGGGGTATTTCCTTTTAGTAGTAAAAACATACCACAAAATCATTGCAATCTTTATTTCTAGAATTTCCAAACCTTTCCAATGAAAATAGCACACCATATTGATTATTGCCATCTTGTTTTGATATCCAGTAGTCAAGATTTATTGTACTGTGGGGTAAATACTGAACTCAACACTGACCTATCATTTACCCATTAACTGTGTTCATCTTCTCTACCTCTACAGCAGAAATCTAATGTGTCTTCACTTGTGGCCACACTGATTCAGCGATTCACCTGAAATATGTTGGAGGAATTGAAAAGTGACCATATTGATGAGGAGAAAAGTAGGAAAAAATTGATTTATGTAGGAAGATAAATGGCCAGCACTTTAAAAAATCAAATGCCCTTGCACTTTAGGAAAACAAACTTGAATCATAAAAATTGAATGCCCCCCAAAACACCTACAAAAAATCTGAATGTAGAAATTTTCCCTTTATGATGGACAAATACTAATCTTTACAATAAAGGCCAGTGAATCTTCATGAAATGAGGAAACCCATTTTCAAACGGGATGGTCTGTTACATGAACGAATACCAGTTTACTGGAGGGTCTCCTATATAAGTAGAACTATAAGGCAATGAAAATAATGTAGGCGATGGATACTGTGGGCTACTAGTAGCGTCCCCTCAGGAAATAAATAAAATGACTTTGCATTTCAAGTGAATCTGAGCAGAATAGTAGGAAGCTTAGAGTTAAGGATCAATATGCTATAGCCCCAGTGGGTTTGAGCAGGGCAAGCGGAGTACAAAGAGCAGAGATTGGGCAACAAAGTCCTCAGCCTTCCCTGCATAGCCTCAGGTAAGCCATTTTCTTCAAACAAAGCAATCTTCTGTTCTGAGCAAACATTTCACAGAGCTGTGTACTGCTTGGTTGGATTTGGGAGGAAGTTGTTTTGAATTTTTTCCAACACATATTCACTTTAGCTTCTTTGACATTAAAATCAGCAAAGCAGCCTATATTGTCTAGGAACTTCCTTCTCAGAAAAGGGTGCCTCTGAAGCCTGGGGGATCATCTTCAAAAGCATAATGAACACCACCCTTCAATCAAGGAGTTTCTCCCTTTGCCTTTGGGTAGTAATTTGCCAACCTTTTGTGACAGCATGACTTTTCCTAATGGTTCTTGACAGGCGTATGGGAAATCCGACTTCATGTCTGGGTAAAGCTGCCACACAAAATGTCAAGTGCATGTGACATGACAGTCACTGTGCTGCAGAAAAGGCTAGAATTGCCATGCCCCGTGGAAGCCTTTTTAAGAAGTATGTTCATGGCTGCCAAGCCCCAATGATGCCTAATTTACACATATGAGGAGTTCTAATAAGATGCATCAGAAAACCACTCAGGCCATAAGGTATGCACCATTATCTCAAGACATTTCTATTTGGCTAATAGGAAAGGAGAGTGTGGATTAATGCCTTTCACATGCCATTAAAGCTGAGAGAGAGAGGCCTTTTTTTCATGTTTGTCCAATGCTGCCTCAGCTAATTGCTGCCATTGCTTTCCAAAGCAAAGGATGAGTTTTGACTTCACATAAAATTAGTTTAAAGCAGGAGGTCCATGTGGCCTCCCAGCTTTGGATTCCTGCCATGGCATGCCGCCTTTCACCTCTGATTTAAGGACAGATACCATGTGGCTCCCTAAAAATGAAAAACTTCTGCTTAATTCCCACAAGCTAAAGCAAGCAGCTGTTAAAGAAGGAATCAAAGGACAGGCACCAGAATACCAAATAAGTAAACCTTAGGGGCATTGGTTTGGCAGTAGCTTCACCATGACCCTGAGGAGCCAGTGTGACAGTTTGTCTCCTTCACTCTTTATCTGAGCCATGATAAATAGATTATTGTGGGATGTTGCCATAAGTAAAAATCCTAAAGAATGGCAACTTGGTGAAAATAGTAGCAATCATGGTAATATCCTACACTAACACTGAGTGATTAAAAACCAGGCACTGTGTATATACATTATTTTGTTAAGTCCTACTAAACCTGTGAAGTCAGAATTAGCATTATTCTTTCATGTTCAAGATAAAGAAAATTTGCTAATTTAAGCCTCTATTATTAATGAGTGAGAGAGGTGTTATTAGGAAAAAGTCTAATGCTTTCGCCACATCTTTAAAGGCCCTTTAATAAATAAAAGTGATTGGTAATTAACTTCCTTAATTTAATTATTTCACTCAATGACTGTTTCAACCTGTCTCTACATGTGGTCACAGAAAGGAAGCAGGATGCCATTTGCCTACTGGACAGGGGGTGGGTGCCACAGCAGTGGGGCTACCCTGCTTTCTTAAAGGAGGGTCTTTGAAAAGAAGGAAAACTTTCAGGTAAGGTGCCAGCCATAACCTGCATTTTCCTCTTCTTTGAAGCAGAGAGTTTTAGTTAATGGATTCCAGAGGCAACTTCACCATGTGAAAACTTGCCCTGCTCTTTCTGAAACCTAAATTCATGCTTATTCGTTCCCCAGAGCTCTGTTTTATGTACTCCAAAGGACTGAAGATTTGTAGGCCATCTGCCACAGGGGGACTTAAGCTTCCACTGAGATTCACTTCCTTTATTTTCCCATCTTGGGGCCCCTCCTCCTCCTGGCAGCCAGCCAGGCTAAAAAGGCACAATTGTCACTGACTTCTCAATTTAAGAGAAAGATCTTCGGAAGAGTTAGGCTGTAAGGAGAAGGATGCCATAATGTTACCAACTTAATTAAGCCATTACAGTTTTTAGGGGTTTTTAAATACAGGCAATTTGAATGTATAATTGAGCCTGAGCACAGCCTCATCCTATGTTTTGCTTGATCTGCTCTGAACCAGATTGGAAGGAAAACAGCTGGGGTCATTGGACCCTTGGGACGCTAGGTACAGAAGCTAACCCCATCACCAGTACTTTGACTGCCAGCTGATCCCCAATATTCTCAGGAACAAAGTCCCACACATTCTTCTGTAGTGAATACTACAGAGTGTACTTGAGAGAAATAGTCTTTGAAAAAATGATTCTAAACTTCAGCCCTGAGGCTAGAGAGAGAGGAAACTAAAAGAGGTGTCAACTGGCAATGTGTGTCAAGTTTGACCCCTGGAGGATAAGGTCAATTTGAATCTACCTTTGGGGAAGTACACTTTTGGAACAAGCACAGGAATCCCATTGCTTAATGCTGTGAATATAACAATTCACCGATTAGGAAAGTGTACCAGTTTATAGCTGTTTATTTCAAAAGAGTATAATACTTCTCTAGCAATACACTGGGTGGGCTAGTTTGCATCTCAGATGAACTAATACCCCCTGTCCCTATGTATGCATATTAAAAAGGATACACATACAATGAGATGTTAAAAGAAAGTCTGCTGTGCTATCTTTAGCAACTAAAATGGAAGTGATACATGGAAGGTTGGCTTGGTCCCATTGCAAAGATAGCATGGGAACTTGTGAGGTGATCAAACATAGACCTGAAACCATAAGACTCCGGGAAGAAAATGTAGGTGGTAAGCTCCCTGACACCAGTTTTAGTGATGAGTTCTTTGCTTTGATACCACAAGCCACAGACAAATAGAAAAAATAACCAGCAGGGCTGTATCAAACTGCAAAGCTTCTGCACAGCAAAGGAAACCATCAACAAAACAAAAAGGTAACCTATGGAATGAGAGAAATTATTTGCAAAACACACCTGATAAGGGGTTAATTTCCAAGATATATAAAGAACTCACATAACTCAATAGCAAAAATTAAAACAACAACAACAGAAGCAAAACAATCTGATTTTAAAGATGGGCTGAGAACCTGAAGAGATATTTTTCTAAAGATGACATACTGAAGGCCAACAGACATAAAGAGGTGCTCACTATCACTGATCATGAAAGAAATACAAATCAAAACCACAGTGAGATCTCTCACATCTGTTAGAATAATTGTCATCACAAAATAAGCAATTAACAAGTGTTAGTAAGGAAGTGGGCAAAAAAGAAGCCTATACCCTATTGGTGGGAATGCAATTGATGCAGCCACTATGAAAAAAAGAATGGAGGTTCTGCAAAAAATTAAAAACAGAACCACCATACGATCCAGCAACACTACTTCTAGGTATATATTCTAAATAAATAAAAGCACTAATTGGAAAAGACATTTGCACCCTATGTTCATTGCAGCAGCATTATTTACAATAGCCAAAATATGGAAACACCTAAGTGTTCATCAACCAATTAATAAAGATATGTGTATATATATACATATATATACACACATGATTTTCATATATACAAACAATGCTATATTATTTAACCATTATATTAATATATATATATATATATGTATATGTTTTACATGTATTAAAATAATGGAATATTATTTGGCCATTATACATTTAAATATATAAGTATATGTATATTATATGTTTTAGACAGCTATGAAGATAAAGTTTCAACAACATAAGATAGGTCTTCAGGGCATTAAGCTAAGGAAAACAAGTCAGAGAAAGATGAACAACACATAACCGCATTTATATGTAGACACTAAAAACCAAACCAAAAAAATCAAAATAAAAAACCCTGAACTTGCAGATACTGAGAATAGGTTGGGGAAGGGGGCCAGAAAAAAATAATGTGAAAAGACATGGCTGGTAGCACAGTGGATAAGGTGCTGGCCTGCTAACCCAAAGGTCACTGGTTCAATTCCCCAGTCAGAGCAGATAACCAAGTTGCAAACCAGGTTTCCAGCCAGGTCTGTAGCTCCAGGCAGGTGAAAGGTAACCATACATTGATGTTTCTCTCCCTCTCTCTCTCCCTCCCTTCCTCTGTCTCTGGAAATAATAAATAAAACTTTTAAAAAAACGTGAAAAGGTCAAAAGGTACAACTACCCAGTTATAAAATAAATGTCACGGGGATGTATTATAGTTAACAATATTGTATTGCATATTTGACATAGTTCAAAGTTACTAAGAGCAGATCTCAAAAGTTTTCATGAGGAAAGAGAACAATGTAACTATGAATGATGATAGATGTTAACTGGGACTTTGATAGGGATCATTTCACAATCTATACAAATAATGAATCATCATGTTGTACACCAGAAGCTAATACAATGTTACATGCCAAGTATCCCTTAATAAAAGTAAACCATGAAAAATCAAAGAAACATTGCTGGATATGTGCTCATGATATAACTGTCTTCAGCCCTGGGTCCCACAGCCACCATTTCAGCTGCTGGCAATTTGGTCTCCTCTCCTTAAAAGTAGGTCAACCTGACAGAGAGCGGGGTGAGGTTGGAGCTGAGCAAGCACAAAAGTGATATGGGGTAAGAGAAATGGCCTGTAATGGGTCACAAAGGAAAACCTTAAGTGTCAGTGATTTAAGAATATCTGCAGGTTTCCTCCAGTTCTAGGAGTTCTTTACATTGGCACAATGTTTTATGATGATCAAATAGTTTGTGTTCTCAGGTCTTCCTAATAACCCATTGAAGTTGGCATTAAATCATATCTAATTTATCAGTGAAGAAAATCTCAGAAAAGTATGTACTTTTAGTTGTTAGGACTAAAAATTACAGTTATATGACAGATGGAGGAAGGGAGAGGGGGAGAGTGAGAGAGGTCGGGGAGAGGAAGGAGGGGAGAGAAAGAGAAAGAATGGGGTGGGAGAGGATGGAGGGAGAGTTATAGAATTATAGAAATAGGTTTGCCTTCCCAATCTATAACCTCCCAGAAAGTATTTCTATAAACCACAAGCCACGAGCCCACATGCTCTGCCTCTTTCCTGTTCAATGTTAACACAATTGAGTCCTACTTTATGCAAACTTGGTTATATGAAAGATTAGATTTGTTAAAATGAAATAAAACATACACCATTAAGTGCATTTCAAACAGACTCTGAGAATTTTCTTTAGGGAATGAGTGTCTCCATTGAGCTTAAATGCTTGGATTAGAAGAAAAAGGTTTTCCAAGTAAACATCTTGCATCCTGAAAAACAACTATGCCAGCACTGTGTCATTTTTGCAGATGAGAAAGGGCACCAGGGGAAATGTTCATTCTTGTTCAGGAGGTTAAATTACAAAGAAGCTTTTCCTGAATTATATTTGCATATGGTAGGTAACTTTTTGTTTGGGTTTCTTAAAATTAGGCTGCTGTTTCCTCCCTTTTTTGAGATATCGATTTTTCTTGTGCACTTCGCATAGAGTATCACTTTATAAATTACTGTTTTGAATCAATCGTAATCAGAGAAACACTGAAAAGCAAAATCTACAGGCACAGACTGAAAGGAAGAAAATAATAGCTGAGTATGGACAGGACAGTCAAATCTGAAAGGATAAAGTCACTTCTGTGATACTCAGTCCCTCCATGGCCAACTCCAGGTTTGATCAACTCACATTTAGAGTCCTGTGACATTTTTCAGCTTCCTTGGGCATCATGGTGGGGTTTTTCAGCTTCCACAGTCCAAACATACACAACCAGCTATCCAAACACCTTCAAAGTTAAGTAGTGTTGCCTTGAAATGAGCTCATTAACTCCCACAACTCCTAGGACCAAAGTGAGTGATGGCTTCTTATGTGTTATAAACTTCTCCATGACTTACAGCTGAATGTTTTTGGTTCCATTGCCCTGAGCAATGATCCTCAAACTCTAGCAAGCATCAGAATCATCTGGAGGGCTTGTTATGGCTCACAGATTGTAGTGTGTCAACCTGAGAGCTCCTGGTTAAAAAGGACTAGACTAGGGCTGAGAATATAATTTCTATCAAAGTCCCAGGAGTTGGTGATAGTAATGCTGATGCGGCTACGTAAGAATGGGAAGGACACTTTGAAGACCTCTGGCTTAGAGGGCCAATATCCCATGAGATGAAGAGTAGCTATTCTAGAGACATCTGTCTGAAAAAGTCCTCTGTACATCTGGCCTCAGTGAGGATTTCAGCAGGTGGGAAAGGAGGTGCAGGCTATGAACCAGAGGCTAGAAGGACCAGTGAGTGCATTGATTTCAGTTGCATCTATCTTCAAGCTCTACGGCTGAAAACTACAGGTATTCTAGGTGCTCGGTGGGTTTTCAGGTCATTAAGCAGTTAAAGCATGAAGGCTGCCAACTTGCAGTTTGAAGGCGAACAGCCAGAAACTTTTGAGAGGGAGAAAAAAAGAAAAAGATATGTCCTGGAGGTGCTTGCCCAGAAGCTTCAAATCTATCTGATATAACCAGGTCATGACCTGAGGGAGAAGAATCCTCCTTGTTAAAATAATCAGTTCCATTTCCTAACATTTGGGGAGAAGGCCCCAGAGATAGGCAGTTCTCTTTAACCTCCATGGATTTGTGGAGGGCTTCCTCCTAACAGGTGTAGCCCTCCCATACTGTGCAATTAAGCAGAATGGAATAGTTTAGAAACATCTCCATGAGGAGTTAAGGCTGGAATGGATCACACATGTGAGAAGGGAGCTGCTGTTAGGTATGTGTAATCATAGTTTGACTACCAAACTATTGTAAATTGAAATGGTGCACATATGAAAGATTTATGGTCTGAAGGTTAAAGCATGCACAGAATGCAGGTGTTCCCACAGAGAGCTTTGCTCTGGCATTTTTATTTGACATGCAAGTAATTTGAAAAAAGATGCTTTCATTGCACAGCCTTTGTGGGAGATGGATTTCATTTCTGTGTCCTTGTCCTTTCTTCTTTCAGTTGTACAGGTATAACTGGCACAATTGCAGCCCTACGTGTGCAAAGCAGCATACCAGATCTCTTGTTTGATACAAAAATAAGTAATCATGTATGCCTCTACTCTCAGGTAAGAGGCTATAGTGCCTATCAAATTATAATGTGCAGTATAATGCCATCAACACATGGAAAGAGGTGTATGTACAGCCATGATCTGGGGAGTGTGATCATGCTTTTTCTCTTACCAAAAAAAAAAAAAATAAAATAAAAATCATCCATTAAAAGAATCACCCTGAGTCTCCAAGAAATTCAATGAGACTAGAACCATCAGCATTGGTGTCTATTAATGAATGACAAGTTTTCCATATTGACTCCAGGATTACAGGGAGAACCAGGTAGGCCCAAGATTCAAAAATAGTGAAATGTAGATCCTCTTCCTTAAAATTAGTCTCCATGAACTTTGGTTCACACAGGCACCCTCATCTCTTAGTCAACCTCTTCTGACTATAGCCTGTTAGACTCTCATCCAGTCCCTTAATTCAGGAGCTTTCCTTATGCACTTAACTTTTTTCTCATTTTATTCTTCTTTCCTGTTGATACAAAGCCTATTGCTTTTATCCTTCTTTTCAGGATATCTCCTTTGAAAGGCAAGCTATAGGCTTTGTTCTTTCAGAAACGAAACTTGTATTCAAGGGCTTGTTCATAAAAACTAAAATGTACAATTACAAATGTAAATGGTAGGAGGCAACTGGAGTCTGCTTTTATTTGGGGTGATCTGGAATCCTGAACAGACAGTGGTGGAGGGTGCAGGAACTTCCTCCAGCACACTTTGTAACTGCACGTTCAGGGAGCTGGAATTGGAAAAAGACATCAAATGCTTGGTGGCATTTGAGGTCATTGAAAAACAAGTTGGGGCAGGATATGTGCAAAAGCAAATAGGCTTATGTGTAAAGTAGCTGGTGATTTCTAGATGCTGAGAATGTTGTGATATTTCTCTATCTCTTCTTCCAGCATGGGCTACCCAAATGACCTGTCACTCAATCTCAGTCCAAAATTTTGGTCCCTCCTGCTTGAGGCATTCACATTAGCTATTTGATCAGTTAATTCTGTTTTCCTGTCTCGCTTTTATTATTATTTAAAAAACAATAAGTAGATTGGTCTCGCTTTTTTTAATGTTCTAAAATTTTAATTTTCTTCTGCTATTTTAAAAATTGGACTAAGCTTAGTCAATGGCAGATCTTTTGTGAGTGGGTTTGGGATCATTAAAAAGGCTTTCTGCAGAAGAAAAGTTGGACGGAATGAGTCTGCTCCTCATTTACATAATTATTTCTGAGAAAAAGAGAACACATGATTTTCATTAGCTGACTCATTGACTAGCATCGTCAGCTGGCTGGATAAGATTCAGTAATTAACGTTGTTTTGCAAGTACTGGGTTAGTGAAAAGGTCTGTTTAGATTTTCTCTTTTTTGGAAAAGAAAAGACATATTTTTTATTTTTACCAATAACTTTATTGATTTGGATATTTTGAGTATGTCTGCTATCTCCCAGTATTTGTTTCTCATGGGTAGAGGCCAGGGATGCTGCTCAACATCTTCCAATGTATAAGAGAGCCCCACAGAAAAGAATTTTATTTGGTCAAAATGTCAGTAGTACTAAGAAACTTCACAAATCACTTTGGACATGTTCGATCAGTCACAGCACCTTCTCCATACATTGCAAAAATAAATCTTTCTTCTGGGTTTCAACTGTAGTTTTGCTTTTCTTGACATCCTAAAGCATACTATGCTGAAAATGTTGTGTATCTTCTTCTATCTTGAATATTAAAATGGCTGCATGAAAATTCACCAATTTCAATGTTGTGACATGGCAGCTGTCACAATATAATCTAATAAAATTGTTTCAAATGAAGTTAAAGACAGCTAAGCACTACTAGAGCCATGGTATGGAAAAAACTAAATGATCTTTTTGGCCAACCCAATATACCTTGATAATCAACCGCAAAACTACCATCAGTGTTTCTTCTGTGTTCATTTTTTCAGGGAGCAATTGGGGATGGCCTCCATCTTTAGAATTACACATATAAAATGTTTTCTCTTAACCACCTAACGTATTATGACACAGTCCTGTGTGAAAAGAGATGTCATTCAATGGGAATAGTTTTGGCAAGTCATGTGTCTTGGGCATAATTGTCAGAAAAGTAGGGCCAGATCTGAGACTACCAGGAAGGTCCCCATTGCAGCTGCATTCAGCACACTTCATTTTGAGTAGCATGCCATTCCATCAGTAGGACTCAAAAGAGAGACAGTGTATTCAGACTAAGATTGACACTACTACTCTGAGCCCCCAAGCTTCTGTATATTCCAGAAGAGAGCTGGGTCTCAGGTTTAGAAATCTCCTTAACCTTGCACCCGAAGCCTCTATATGCCTGGGAAGTACCAAGGTAATTGATTACATTATTCCCTTTGGTTCTGATCAAGTCAGTTACCTCTTAGAAACCCTAGTCTCTCAGGCCACAACTTAGCACATGCCACCATCATTTCACCAGGACAACAGGAACAGCTCCCCTGTTTTTCCTGCTGTCATGTATCCTTAACAGTTGCACACCAAGCATCCAGAGGGATCCTTGGAAAACAAAGCCACCTATGCCTCTGTATAAAATCTCTATGATTTTCTCTATTTGAATGTGGAATCAAGAAGGCAAAGATTTATTAATTTTTCTCTGTAATGTTCATTGTTGTCTCTACAATACCTGGAGCAGAATATAATGAGTACTCAGAAAACATTTGTCAGATGGATGGATGGATGGATAGATATAGATAGATATTCCCTATGAATGTTCCTTTCTAGTGCCTCAGTTCAAATCTTTTTCTCCCTTGTCTTATTTTTCCTGTATTTACCATTATACAGCAGTATGTGCATATAGGTCTATAAAAACTAGAAAACATAAATAAAAATATACAGGAAGATAAATGTTGCATAGAGCCTGACAATCTGAAGTTAACATTTTGGTTTATATTCTTCTAGATATGTTCTATAGCAGTATTTTCTTCCATTATGTCCCATCTCTAATCACACTTCTATATCAAAGATAATCTTCATGTTGTCACCAGTTGTCTTATTGTCCTGAAGTTATGGTAACAATTATCATAAGCGGGTGGCTTAAAACAACAGAAATAAGTTATCTGCCAATGCTGCAGGCCAGAAGCAGGAAGTCAAGGTGCTGGCAGTGTTGCGCTCCCTCTGGGACCATAGGGGGGAATCCTTCCCTCATGTTCAGTTTCTGTGGTTCAGTGTCCATGGTGGTGGCTCTCATGGCTTGTAGCCACATTTCCCTGCTACACCTTCACATGGACTTCTCTTCTATGCTCCTGTTCTCCTCTGTCAATCTCTTGTAAAGACCCGTCATTGGATTTAGCTGTCCCCCAGACAATCCAGAATAAACTCATCTTGAGACGCTTTGTTGATGTAACTTTGTAGATTGTTCCACCTACAAAGGACTCTTTTTCCAAATAAGATCACATTCACACGTTCTAGGAATTTTATGTGAACTTATCTTTGGGGGAATCACCATTCTATTCCATATCCCAGTGTTAATTTCCTAAAACAGCATAAACCTGTATGTCACTGCTGTGGGTTAAAATTCTTCAGTGATTCCCATTACCTAAGATTCCAGACTCCTTTGCATGGCTTGAAAATAATTTATGATATGATCTTTGCCCAATTCTCCAGGAAAACAGGCCTTAAAATAAGAGACAGTCCACTTGGTCACTTTATCCCAAAGGTGACTAAAGGGGGAGGTATCCCTGAGAAAACTGGAATGCCTCCACATCAGACAAGTAGTAGAGGTATTGACTACTGAGATTTGTGCAAATGTGACAATTTGAATACACCAGTGGATTAGAACATGAATAATAGAGGTCAGTTTACACTTATATTTTTATTACCTAGGATAATACTAGACATTAATCAATTATTAATGTTTTGTTGAAAGAAGAGAATGGATCCAAGCATATAGTTCATGGGCTCAGTTTCTCCTTTGTCCTCCTAGTGTTTGTCTAAAAATAAATAAAGTCTTAAAAAATTAAAAACAGAAAAACTTTAGCAAAGAGGGACAGAATTTCTCCTTTGCCCTTCTAGTGTTTGTCTTTCTTCTGTCCCTCTTTGCTAAAGTTTTATGAATAATGCTGCTATAAATATTCATGTGTGAGTTTTTCAGTGAACCTAGTTTCACCTCCTTTGGCTAAATACCAAGGAGCATGATTGCTGGATTGTATGATAAGAGTATGTTGTTATGTAAGAATTTGTCAAACTGTCTTCCAAAGTGTAACCGTTTTGCATTTCCACAGCAATGAAAAGAGTTCCTTTTGTTTCATATCCTCACCAACTTCTGTTAGTATTGCTGTCCTAATGGGTGTGTAGTGGTATATCTCAATCTACTTTTTACCATCACTCTGAGTCATTAATACTAAATAATGTCAATGATAAAATACCCCTTCCCCTAAGAAAACAATGTATTGGTCTAAGTTCTGAACAATTATTCCCATGATGCTGGCAATTAAAATATATATAGTACATGTTTATTCCTTATTCTTTAAAAAAACATTATTTTCTACATGGAAGGTGATCTAACCTAAACATGCTAGTTCTGCATTCTCAATGTTCAGAATTATTTAAGCTTGCTTCAGGCACAGGTCATCCCTAAGCAATCTGGTACTAAAAATTCCTACATTTAAAAAGTTGATACAAAATAATAACTGATTGTAAGGACTACCATACAGAACTTGAGTTACTTTAATTTTGTCATTACTAATTTCTATTGGTATTAATATTTTTCTATTGAAGAAACATTTAAAAGCTTACAGAATCAATTTGAAAGAAAAGGACTTGTAAATTATGGCAATTTCTTGACTTCATTATGAAAAAACATTCTGTGAGCCTGGAAAATTTATCCCACAGTTTAAGACTTTTCTTAATTATTTCTATGTGTATTGCTTTATATGGAAAAAAAACTTTTGGATTTAAAATAAATATGTTCTTCAACTATCAGTGAAAACAGATTTAGATGAATAAATATGGCTGTACTGTCTACTGAACAAGAATAGGTAAAAAGATAAATTTCTGATGAGATCATTTATTAATGTGCAGAAGGTAAAGTATAAAAACAGAAACTGTCATGTTATTCACCATTATGCCCATTATTTAAGTATGCATTTTCCCCTTGTTCTAAAATTGTAAATGAATATACTTAAAATCATTAATGATTACCTTTTCCATTTTAATACATTTGTCTGTTAACTGTCATGATTACATAAACATTAATAAAATAAATTTTACATTTGCATTTTTTCCCCACTCCAAGTTATTATTTCTGGCTTATTTTTTCATTTCATGATTATGACCACAGTAATCCTACAACAACAGAACAAATAAATATGTTGTGGTAAAAAGAAGGACATGATTTTAAAGTATCAGTTCTGGCTTCTACATGTACTATGAATAGCACCTGAGCCACAAAGTTAACCTTGTTGCTAAAATGCTGAGCTGGGAAGGTATAGATTTCAAAGAATGTCAATGCCCCAAAAAAGTTTATGAGAACATCTTTACCTATATTCAGGGGGGAAAAAAGAGCAAAAGTGAGCTCTTTCTTGAGGTCCACCTATAAGCAACAGATTATCACTAGAATCTTATTTCCCTGATGGTGTCATTTCACTTCCTTCCACAATAAAATACCTTTTGGCAACTGTGCCTGGATAACCACCTGCCTTTATGCTGCTTACCTACAGAGGTGTAGGTCTCTAGTTTTGGGGACAATGAGAATCATTTGGTAGATATAAAACATTAATTGTGTGAAGAAAGATATTGCAGTATTTAAAACTAATGACATGTCTTGTTTGTTTTTTTAACACATATTTTTAAAATTTTATTTATTTATTTATTACTTTTAGAAAGAGAGAGGAAGGGAGAGAGGCAGAGAGGGAGAGAGATGCCAATGTATGGTTGCCTTTCACCTGCCTCCAGCTATAGACCTGGCTGGAGACCTGGCTTGCAACCTGATTATGTGCTCTGGTTGGGAATTAAACCAGTGACCTTTGGGTTTGCAGGCCGGTGCCTTATCCACTGTACCACCAGCCAGGGCTTTTTTTTGATCAAGACAAATAATTTTTTTTAAGAAGACACCATGGAATATTTTTGAAAAAGCATGTTTTTGATGGGTGTATAAATAGTGATAAAAAGTCATGTTTCCTTCTCAGGGGTGGCCTATAGACAAAATCCTATTGGTGATAGCCCTAAAAATCTGCCCCACTTACCATAAAAGATGCAATTTAAAAAATTTAAGAAGAAGATGCAACCCCAGATATTCCAATGGGATTGACTGGGGCCTTTGTTTCAAATTCATCAAAGCCCAACTCTTCCCTCTGCCCAGTTCTAGTGCCTTCACACGCTATAGGTATCTCTTCTAGGGGCATTCCTAATAAATATTTTATACTCAAATCTCTGTCTCAAAGTTTATTTCTGAAAAATCAACCTAAGACAGTTGGTACCAGAAATAGGCCAAGGAAGAAAACCCTAAAATTGGCTTTAGCATTGGATGACTCCATGTCAATGTTGAATTACTGAAAGACAACAGAAGATTAACAGCTATCCATCACCAATCCAAAGGAAACTGTGAGAGTTAAACTGCCTCATTGCCAGGATATAAAGAGATTTCCCTCATAAATCTGAACATAAGAAAACTGGGGTTCACTTTTAGGATTTAATTTTAAGCTGGCATAACTAACTTCAGCATTAGTTAATCTGCTATGCAAATGTAAGGGACCTAGTTGGGAAGGATTGAGACCGTGAGACTTGGCATAGGGATATGTGGGTACGTGCACTCAAAAACCTTAAAACTGCAGGGCCCTTTGAATTCCCTTTACTTGTAGAAGTGTCCCATTCCTCCTTATTAGAAGACAGAGCTCTCCCATTGCTTGATAAAAATTTAGAAGCCACTATCTTGCAGGATCTACCTTCATCTCCCTTCCTAGCTGCCCACCAGACAGTCACCACACAACTTTCCCACAGAAGGGCTGTGTCTTCTAAGAGAGAAAGGGGAATATATTCTGAAGGAACTTCAGGATAGCCAACATGTAGCAGCAGAAGCCAGAAGACTATGGAACAGGATTCTGAAGAAGCTAGATTGACAAGGGCAGAATGTAGAGCTGGATAATGGAATTAATGGATATGGGAGGACTCTTCTAAGGTGCAGAGTTTAATACTTGGCAAGGATTTCAAGAGATGTTGCTAACATGTACTATTATGATGCCTAGAATTTATTACAAAGTGATGGAGAAGTTCTATAGCTGTCTGGTTAGGTGATGGAAGAAATAATAATAAAAAAAAATGCAGAGAATGTGCAGCCTAAAATGGGTATATATTTAAGGCTTTGAAATATACACACCAAGAAGTTCAGCATAGAGGCCCAAGAGATATTCCATATCCCAAAGTGATAAGGAATGTGCTAGAAAAGGAATCATTGAGTATCATTGATTTGCCTTTTCTGCTCTCAGGACCTCAGCCCACACCACAACCTTAGGAATTAGAGTACATCATCCACTGACACAGATGCTGCATAACCTCACATCAGGCCAGCAACCCTGCTTTATAGTAGAGAAGATGTGGCTCTTGGCACATGACTGGATCCATTTGGTCCTAGTACATACCATATCATCCAGAAACATCTGGGATGATTTTTAAAATCACAGTTGAGGTACCTACTTGGAGATAAAGCACATTATCAAAGATGTGAAATACACACAAAACCAAAAATCATTGTGTAATTGTTTGTCCCCAGTAGGTAAATCACCTGGTCTTGGAATCAAGGAAGGGAATTGAAGAGGTGCAGCTTACCATTATTCTAGGTGACGCTTTTGGAGAACATATCTTTCTCTACCTCACAAGTATGGGCTTTGCTGTTTAGAGATCCTAGTTCCCAAAGGGGAACACTTTCACCATGGGTCAGAGAGAAAGGTTGTAATATAACTTCAAACCATGGTGTGGCATGTTACAAGAGATAACTAGGAAAGCAGGGTAACTTATCCTGATCATTTATATGAAGTAGGGTTACTTTTATCTTTCCTACAATATTTGGCAATCATATTATCCACTATGGTGTCTCTTGTTAATCTTGATACAAGAATAGCCATGGCATACAGAAAGCATGTTGACTAAGGACTCAAATCTCTCCAATCTGATGAGGGTATTATTCATTCCACCAAATCACTTCCTGGTACCAACAGAAGTGTTCATAGAGGATGTAGAAAACAAAATGGACAGGAGGAGAGTAACATGAGTTTCATATATGGCTTCAAGTCAGTTGCAGCAGCCAGGACAATAGTTGATTCCATTAACCTTTCCTCCTCCTGAATAGCTAGCTGGCTCTTATAAGTTTCCCTTGTAAAAGAAAATAACAAAGGATAGTAGTTCCTTCCTTCTTTCTGCTGTGTAGTATTCCATTGTGTAAATGTACCAAAGTTTTTTGTTCCAATCATCCATTGATGGGCACTTAGGCTGTTTCCAGCACTTGGCTATTATAAATAGTGCTGCTATCAACATAGAGGTACATAGGTTCTTATGAATTGGTGTTTCAGGGTTCTTCAGGTATAGTCCTAGTAGTGGAATTGCAACAACATGGATGGAACTGGAGAGTATTAGGCTTAGTGAAATAAGCCAGTCAGTGAAAGACAAATACCATAAGATCTCACCCATTATGGGACAATAATGAACAGAACAAACAACAAGCAAAACAGAACCAGATACATGAATACAATAAATAGACCTTCAGTGGGCAGTGGGGAGAAGGTAGCGGGGAGGGGGAGGAAGAGTCAGAGAAGGGAGCAGTTTAGTCAAGAAACTAATATGGAAGAACCATGGACATGGACAACAAGTGGGATTGACTTTGGTGGGGAGTGGGCGGGTGGGGAAAGGGGCAGAGGGGAGTAAAAAGGGGATGGATGTAATACAACAACAATAAAATTAAATTAAAAAAAGAAAGCAACAGAGTTCTAATGATCCTATTCCCAAAACATATGTGAAATTAAAGTGGTATAAGTGGTGGACCATAGAGAATACTGTGTATCAACAAGATTCCTCCTTTAGGACTGAGGTCCTCATTGCCCCAGCTGCTGGAAGTATTGGCAGATGACAGCTATTAGCTGAGACCCTGTTGGGATTTCATCAGCTGCAAAGGGAACACTTAGCCTAAAGGTATGCTGCTTCCCAGGAACTGTTTGTGTCCCATGACTGATGAGTATAGGGGTAGAAAGGGTTGGTACCCCTGCTTTATGGAGTGACTCCAATATGTCACTCTAACTTCAGAGCAAATAACTCCCTCTGCTTTATACTACTGCTTCACTCCTCTACAGATTTTTATTGACTAGTGCAATGATATCCTGGGTCAGAGTCTGATTCCCAGGCAATCTATTGAAACCTGTGGCAGAGGCCCAGCTGTAGCCCAACCCTAGTGTTTAGGGTTTGAACAAAACCCTAAAAATTAGAACAAAAACTCTTAGAACTATAAGCTAATTCAATAAAATTGAAGGATATAAATTCAACACACACAAATCAGTTGCTTTCCTACATAATAATAATGAATTATCTGAAAAAAATTTAGGTGGACAATTCCATTTATGATATCATCGGCAAAATGCTTAGGAATAAACTTAACCAAGAAGGTAAAATATCTGTACACTAAAAATTATAAAATATTGATTTACATATTCTACATAAAAGCAATCTATATATTCAGTGCAATTCTCATCAAAATTCCACTGGCATTTTTAAAAGAAGTAGAAAAAAATGTCTTGTAAAATTTGTATGGAACCATGAAAGACCACAAAAGGCTGAATCAATCATTAGAAGAAAAAACAACATTGAAGGCATCACACTCCCAGATTTAAAATTATGTTACAGTGTATGGCCATACCACCCTCAATGAGCCTGATCTCATCTGAAATTATATTACAAAGCTATAGTAATCAAATGTGTATGGTCCTGGCACAAAAAAAAAGACATATGGCCAGGCTAGTGTGGCTTAATGGGTTGGGTGCTGTCCTGCAAACTGAAAGGTTGTCTACTCACCTCCTGATCTGGGCACATGCCTGGGTTATGGGTTCAGTCTCCAGGTCAGGGCACATACAAGAGGCAAACAATCAATGTTCCTCTGTCACATCTATATTTCTCTCTTACTTCTCTCCTCTCTAAAATAAAAACAACAAGCTAGGCACATAGACTAATGAAAGAAAATAGAAAACCCAGAAATATATAATCAACTGATCTTAGACAAGGACATCAAGAATATACAACAGGGAAAGGGTAGTCTCTTTAAAAAATGATATTGGGAAAATAAAATATGCACATACAAAATCATTCAATTGGACCCCTAGGCAATACCACATGCCAACAATTAACTCAAAATAGATTAAAGATTTAAATGGAAGACCTGAAGTCATAAAAGATCTAGACAAAAACAAAAAGGAAAGTTTCATGATATTGGTCTTGGCAATGATTTCATGGATATGATGAAAGCATAGGCAAACAAATAGACAGGTTGGGGCTATATCAAACTAAACAGCTTCTATACAATAAAGGATATAGTCAACAGCATGAAAAGGCAACATACAAAGTGAGAGAAAATATTTGAAAACTATATATATGGAATCAAGTTCCAAAATATACACAAAACTACTACAGCCAAGTAAAAATATTTGATAATTTCAACAGCTTAAAATGAATTAAGCACTGTAGAAAACAGTATGGAACTTCCTCAAAAAATTAAAAGTGGAACTGCCTTTTGACCCCTATTGACTATTGGGATTATACCCTAAGAATCCTGAAACACCAATTCCAAAGAATTTATGCACCCCTATGTGTATAGTAGTGCTATTTATAATTGCCAAGTGCTGGAAAGAGCCTATGTGCCCATCAGTGGATGAATGGATCAAAACTGTGATATACCTACACAATGGAATACTACGTAGCAGAAAGAAAGAAAGGAACCTACCTTTCACAACAGCATGGATGGAACTGGAGAGTATTATACTAAGTGAAATAAGCCAGTCAGTTAAAGACAAATACCATATAATTTCACCTATATAATGAACAAAAATAAACTAATAAGCAAAACAGACCCAGAGGCATGGAAACATGGAACAGATTGACAGCAATCAGAGGGGATGGGGAGGGGGACAATGATGGAAAGAATGGGAAGGGGCTAGTCCAAGAAGTTATGAATGGCCCATGGACATGGACATCAGTGGAGGGATTGACTGTGGGAGCAGGGGTTGGGCTGGACAAAGGAGGGCAAAGGGGAAAGATTGGGACAATTGTAACAGAATAATAATTTTTTTTAATGGGCTAAGGACTTGAATAATCATTTATCCCAAAAAGATATACAAATGGTCAACAGTTACATGAAAAACAAACAAAAACAAAAAACAAAGCTCAGTGTCATTAAGTACCAGGAAAATTAAAAACCAAATGAGAACCAGAAAAGAGCATACACTCACACTAAAGACAATAGGTATTGGTAAGGATGTGAAGAAACTGGAACACTTCCTTATTGCTGGCAGCAATGCAAAATGGTACATTTGCTATAAAGATAGTATGATAGCTCATTAAAAAACATATAGAGCTATCATATAGTCCAGTGATCTCAGTTCTGGGTGTTCAGCCACAGTAAAGACAATCAGAATCTTAAAATGATATTAGCACTTCTGTATTTATTGCTGCACTATTCACAATAGTGCACATTCTGGAGACAACATGAACATTCATCAAGATGAATGTAAAAGGAAAACATAGTATAAAGACACAATAGATCATTGTTCAATCTTAAAACAAAGGAAATTCTATAAAATGTCACAACATGGAAGAACCTTGAGGAATGCATGCTAAATGAAATAGGCCAGGCACAGAAAGACAAATACCACATGATTCCACTTATGTGGGGTATCTCATAGTCAAATTTATTAAATCAAAGTATGGGATGTTGACTGCTAGGGGCTGGGGAAAAGAAAAGGAGTTACTAACCAATAGGCATACTATTTGAACTAAACAAGATGAACAAGCTCTACAGTAGGGGTTTTCTATACAACATTGTAACTTTAGTCAAGAAATACTATATACTTAAAATTTGTTAAGAAACTAGATCTCAAATTGTTCTTACCATGATAAAATAAAATAAAACCCCCTGGTCTTTATACTTCAAGCTGAATTTTTATGATTCTAATTTATCTTTGACCATTAGACTAGTCTGTCTGTCCTCTTTCTCAAGCATAAATTTCTGTATGTTAACATCTTAGAACACCAACTGTTTGTTTTTTCTTCTTGTCCACCATTCCCCTGCTGATGCTTGTCTGCATTTTCTGGGGGGAAATCACTGCTGAGACATGAACTAGAACATATCATTCTGGATTATATTAACCCCTTCAATTGCAGGCCCTTGGAATTCTGGGCCATCAGTTTTTTGATACACTTTACTATCAAAGCAATGATCAGTTCAGATATTAAATACCAGAAGAGAAAAATAAAAATGAACAACTTATTTTAATAACTACTAAAGCTGTCTGGTTAATGTACAATTAAGAGGAATATTTGTTCATATAGATTTAATTTTATCCTACTTCCTACCTTCTCCTATGACCTACTTCTAAATAGGTATGATTTCTTCTGTTTTTTCTTTGCTCTTCTGGTAAGAGTTTTTAAAACTGCTCAAATCAACCAGGGATGAAATATTAATGAATCTATAAATCAGGAATATGTTTAACTTATCCCTGCTAAAAAGCATAACATAATTACCAGCTTACTAGAGCTAATGGGTGGTTCTTCCCATGAGGAAAAGACAAGTGAAAGGTCCTAGCTTGAAGAGTTTCTTTGTAAGATGTAAATTAGAGCCAGATGCACAAAACCTTCACACACACACTGAATAATCCCACATAAACCTTGTGTGGTGCCAAGATCTAAATGGCAGTAAGGGGCAGACCTAGAATTCAAAGCTAAATTTGTTTGGCCTAAAGCCCCTGGGTTTGTTCTGCCCATATGCTCTGAATTCACTTAAATGTGGTGCATAGGTGCTTTTGCTCCCTGTCCCAACTCAGTGCCTGACACTCAGGAGACTTTCAATAAACAGCTTTTCAATAAATGAATGCTTCTGCATATACAAGATGTCTCTTGAGAGGGCAGGGACTTTCCATCATGAATGGCACTCCATTCCAAGAAGCAGAACCTTGTGTTTTTACACTTAACCAGAGAAACATAGCTTTAGACCTGTGTTAAACTTTTAATGTTATCTAATCCTACCCCTCATATTTCAGTTTAGGAAAGTAGACCAGAGAGAGACAGTGATGTGTTTTAAGCTTCATAACACATTAATGACCAGAACAGAATTTAATCACAGGTGGCAAAACTTTGTTCAGAAAAGGTTTCCTGTCGCTATTTGAAAATGGTGGGAAAAAATGGACATTTCAATAAAAACCATAGCAGCTGAGATAACACAAAAATATGTAGCTATTATTACAAACAAATTATTGTAGTTATAACTATTACTTAATATATTTGTTTTTAACTTTTATCCTATAGTGGTATGCACCATTACTACAATATTGGATAATCTGATTTTGACTATATATTATTACCAGTGAATTTTTTTAAACATATTCATGTTTTTATGATGTTAACAAGTGTTATTTGCTTTCTCCTTAAAAAAATCTTTTAACATTTCTTGGAAGGCAAGTCTAGTGGAAATGAACTTCAACTTTTGTTTGCTGGAAAGTTTTCTCTTCTTCATTCTGAAGGATGGCTTTATCAGATATGGTATTTTGGTTGACATATTTTCCCAGCATGGAGAAGAAGGAATCCTGTACACTGTTGGTGGAAATGTAAATTGGTACAACCATTATGAAATCCAGCACTTCCACATTTGGGTATATGTTTGAAAGAAATGATATCACTATACCCCTATAAACACTCAATGAAATATTCAACCATGAAAAAAGAAGAACACTGGGAAATTTTGCCATTTGCAACAACATGGATTAATCTTGTGGGCATTATAAGTGAAATAAGTCAGGCAAAAAAAAGACAAATGCTGTACAATTTCACTTATATGTGGAATAAATTTAAAATAAAACTCATACAGAGAAACAGAATAGAAACATATTGATGGTTACCAGAGGCATGAGGGTTGGTTGGGATAGATAAGTGAATAAAATGGGTCAAAGGTTACAAACTTTTGTAACCTTTTGTTACAAAAATAAATAATTTCTGGGATTATTTTATAATCCCAGAGATTAATAATAAATATAATAAAATAAATAATCTCTGGGAATTTAATGCACACCAAATGACTATAGTCAACAACTTGTGTTATATATTTAAGAGTTGCTGAGGGAATAACTATTAAAACTCTTATCACAAAGGGAAAAGAACTATAAGTATGTAAGGTAATGGATGCTAACAAAATTTATTGTGGTTATCATTTTGCAATGTATACATAGATTATGTTATGTTGAATTTATACAGTGTTTTATGTCAATTATACCACAAGAAAACTGGGAAAACAAATGAAAGGAAATGGAAAAATCAGAAAAATTATTTAACCAATCCTATGGCAAAGACAGAATGAATCCTGGCAAGTACATGCATGGTACTGTGATGAGGCTTGAACACAGTCTATGTGTTTATAATCTGTTCACTTCAAATTCTCCTATCTCCTTTTCCTTAGGTTAGTTGGTTCATCAGTATATTTGTCAGGATTTATTACCCTCCACTCACCCCCTTCTCTCTTGTGATGTAACCAAGTGGAAACGCTATTAAGTAAATGTTGTAAGGAAAGAGTAAAGGCAGTTTCACATGGTTAATCAGGTTCTGGGCCTACGGTAGAATCATGGGGGTACCACTGCATCAGAAGATCCCAATGTTTGCCTTTAACCAGGCTAAGAGTAACAGTTGAACTGGAAGTGCCATGGGAAACCTAGCCAGCAACCTGAAGTTCATGGTGGACTGCATCTGCTATGAGCAGCTCAATACCCAAGCATCCTAAGAAATGAACATTTGTTGGCACAAAAGATTGAGGTACAAAGGATGGATTCGAATATCTTTCCTCGTAGGTGTGCACTTGGGTTCTTTTTAAATAAACTAACAAATTGGCTGCCCTCATTGGAGATTGTGAGGATTTTTAATTTTATGCAACATTAAGTTTATGTTGTTCTCTAAATATGCACAATAGCAATAATTTTTCTTGCAAATCCCAAAGCATTGGAGGAAAACTAGTCAGCTAAGCAGATTACCAAAGAAATAAATTTAAACTGGTCAGTTTCTGTCTAATTCATTCTGGCTCATTGCTGGTGGTTAGAGTCACAGGTGAGTCTGAGAGCCAAAAGCCATTCTCTTGACCCTCATCAAGAAAGGACTTCAAGAGTGGCTCTTGCTGGGAACATGAACAGACCTCACCACAGGAGCCATGCATGGATGGCTACACACCTAAAAAATTGACCATTTCAAACACCCTACAGGTAACTTGCTTCCAGACCTTTATATCATTTAAGTAAGAAATCCTGTCAATGAGGAAAATTCAATATAAGAGCACAGGTTGAAGTCCTTATCTTATAACTTGTTTTGTTAGTTTCTATTCCAGAGAAAGCTCATTACAAGTTGAGAAGTAGGTAGCCTGCAATATCTACTGGCAACAGAAAGCAGAAGAAAGCTTATGATTAAAGTGTGATGAGGAGAAAGGGAAGTATTCTCCTTGACTGGCTGTAGATAAATATTGCAATGTTTTGAAGATCTGAAGGAAGGTTCTTTCAATACCAGTGTGGTGATTTTGACTGTCAGGAGTTTGAGGCCTAATATGGAAACTTCTCTCACCAATCACAGGCCAGTTTAAAGAGAATTTCTTGAAGTCTTCACTGAACAAATACCTCACTCCTGATGGGCTCCACTGTTTTTACTGAAACATGCATTAGATGGAAATATACAGTAGAGTCCTACAGGACTATGACCTATTTAGAACTAAGTTTCTGTTTTAATATATTGTAAATAACACTGCAATGAACATAGGGGTGCTTATGTTCTTTCAAATTAGTGTTTTGGATACTTATTAAAAATCAAGTAAAGATCTCACAAATTAAATGCTATGGTACACATTATAAGTCTGTGCTGAATATATGTATATATATATAAGTGAATATATAGTGAACCTAATTAGTTATGGTTTTTATTTGTTTTATTTGGTCAAGGGCTGTCCTATTATTCCCAGCAGGAACCTCCTGATTGACTATTCAGAATAGTTGGTGCTTTTGCCTGCTCAGTATCTATTACCATTTTTATATCAGTACCTCAACCTTCTTTTAGAGAACTCTCTCTTCACTCATTCTCTTTTCCTTGGCTTCAGAAATGGATAACGGCATAGGTTTGGCCAAAGTATTACATTCTCTTGGCCAAAGTGACTGTTTTCTGGACAGCATTTGGTTCAAAGCCACTCCTGCATTGTTTTCTCAAAAAAAGAAAAAAAAAAAAAAAAAGAGGTGCTTTCTTTCCAATTGATGTCTTAGAAGGATAACTATAAGTTTGGGGCCACCATTTTTTTTTTTTCTGAGAAGAGAAACAGAACACAAAAAAGCACAGAGAAGTAATAAAAAAGAACACCCTGTGATGATATTGAATGAGAATCTGAAAGTAATTTGTAAACTAAATAATCCCATTTATAATATCCTGAGATAGTTTAGCTGCAAGTAGAACACACCTAATTCAACTAATACACTTAAAGAAAGTAGAAGTATAAGGGAAAGTAATTTCTAATTGGATTAGAATCCAATAAAAATAAACTGCACATATTAAATCTCACTTATAAAGACTTGAAACACAAAAATTTGCTGAATTGATTTATGCAAAGCTTCATGATAGCTAATATGTGAATAGTGCTCACTTATCTAGAAGATAGTTCTTCAAAATCTGCAAATGACAATAATAGTAATAGTAATAATAATAATAATAATAATAAATGTTAGGTGGATTCTAGCATAGATGCAACTCAAATTATTGGTCATTAGTTTTGGCCGTAACTGCAAAGCTCAGTAACATTATATGTACTATTTCTAAACATGTACATATAAAGTGTACGTGAACATAAAAATGTGCTTTTCACAGTTTGTTTAGAACTTCCTTAAAAACTAAAAGCATTTTATAGTTCCTTTCACAGAAGAATAATACAATCTATGTGCAGTAATTCAAACAATAATGATTAAATTAAGTTAGTTCTCATATCAACCTCCCTCTTATAACCAATGAGCTGCCCACAACTGTCTTGCAATGCCTTTCATTTTAAAGTACAGAATGAGTGAATTATCACACTTCATAACCAAAGATAATTACATTCATTAAAAAAATGAAAGATACTGTCAAATTGAAGACTTGGAAAAATCTAAAATGTTAAACCTATTTTTTCATGATAGATGAGATGTTCAAAATCTGGATAGTAACATGTAATTAAAATTGTTGAAAGAGAGAATGATCAATTTAACCTCTCTATACAATTTAGCAATTGTGTATAATAAGTATTCTTGGAATTCACTAAAGTTATTGATATAATAACTATGTACACCATGAATTTAGAAGGTACCTTTTTACCATAAAGTTGTGAATGCTTTGTACTACTCTTATCTTGTTAAGTGTTTTTAAAACCATGGGCAATTGGTACGATAAAACCCCAAAAATGTCTCTCCCATTTTACCAATTAAAGATGCAATTCCCCAAATAAAATTTTTAAATAAACTTAAACTTGAGAAGTAACTGCAAAAAAAAAAAACCAAAACACATAAATAAAGAACAAAAACAAGATCAAATGTCACTGATAGATACATAATTCACACTCTTATGATATATTCATAAGATAACCCCAAAGCTTCCAATTTTTAAAAGGAACAAAGAAATTAATAGATAATTATGTGGAAATTCAAATAACTAGCTATCAGAAAAATGTTCACATTAACTAGTAGTCAAGAAATATCTATCATATTTTTGTTAGTTAAGCCAAAAGAAAAAAAAGAGAGAGAATGTATTAGAATAGTAAAAATTAAATTATCGGTACAATAAATTTGCTAATTTGCCTTCTGTCTTATAAATATTTCTCATAATTTTTGTTCTCTGATTCTATGCTGACCTTCTCCCACCCATGGCTATGTTATGGCTATGTTATGGCTGAGTTATTTCTAAACATTTCCTTCTACTAAAGTGATTTGGGGAAATGAAACCATATGTGCTAAGTCTATCAACCCCCCCATCTTAATGAAAATATATGTAATTTGAAATGATGAAGTAATAAATCATGATATGTAACACATTTTATACTACATTATGTAATACCAAATCTTATTTAAACTATACCAGTATATATTTAAATATGTTCTATATTTATACTCTATTATAGTCTCGTAACAATTAACATAGTGATTGTATATATTATACACAAAGTACCATTATATTTAGCATTGGGTTTTTTTTCTAAATGAATTTTACACAGGATGGTGATGCATGAAATAAGTGAAACTGTTCTGTTCACTGTGGAGAATGAGGCTTTGTGACTTTGGCATCTGCCTCACCTCCTCCCGCATAGTGAACATGCTTTGTAAGTGCCTGCTTTTCCACAGTGGGAAGAGTGTGAAAAA
The DNA here is from genome assembly GCA_004026585.1 of Noctilio leporinus. Lineage (NCBI taxonomy): Eukaryota > Metazoa > Chordata > Mammalia > Chiroptera > Noctilionidae > Noctilio > Noctilio leporinus. Next base: position 147,730 of record PVIW01000681.1, on the reverse strand, counting down.
TGAGTAGTGCTAAAGAGCATTGAGAGGTGACCCTCATGGGATGGAAAGCTGAGTTCCTAGTGTTCCCAGTATTGCTTATGCATGTAAACTCAGCCCTGAAAGCTCACTTCACTGAGGGTGTCCCAAGCTGTCTTCACAGAAGTCTGAGTGAATGCGTCAGGGCTGAGCTTCCCCAGAACTGGATGTGGTAAAGGGCGGGGGTCCTCATATTCAGTGGATGAGAGGCCAAGCTTAGCAACCTGGTTCCAGGTTAGCCCTGGGGGACCTGGAGCAAGCACACTGTTTTAGATCCTTTTTCATATGCCCATTGTCTTTGCCCTAACACTGCTACTAATTTGGTTGAGAGAGAATTCCACTCAAGAATGTTTTAATCCATGTACATGTCAATAGAAGTGACCTCATGTTCTTCACATCTCAACTCTTCCTTTTTTGCCCTTTATGTACAGGGTCTTTCTCAAAAGTATTGGCTGCACAAACTGTTAATTATATTGACATTGGCTTGATACTTTCAGGATAGACCTTTTGTATAATTATTGTTTATTGCACATTCAGTCTCAGGGAGTTTTGGTAGTTCATTTTTATTGGATTTATTGGTTAATAAAATTGCATAGATTTAAGGTGGACAATTCTACCTCTATATTGTATTGCATTCATCACCCCAAATCATCTGTCTTTTTATCACCATCCCCATTTTACCCTCTCCTGCTTCCCCTCACACCCATTTCCCTCTGGTAATGAGAATAATTCAATTATTCTTAAAACATGTATCTTAGATTATCTTCCAACTTGGAAATCTCCATGTCTTTTCTTAGTATTTTATTAATTCATGATTGCAAGATTCTCTCTAATATATCCAAATTACCCGATTCTTAAAAAACACAACTGTAGAGAAAAGAAAAAAAAAAAAATGTTGAGATTAGGGCACTTTAAAATAATGGTCCAATCATAGTTAATTTTCTTGATATTTACTCTAAGAAAACAAAACCTGATGAACTCTTTGGTATTAATATGGATACTGCTCACTAGCACTTTATATAATGTTTGACTTGAATTCAACCATAATTAACTAGACCATTAAATTAAAGTGCAAGAACACAAGATAATGAAACATCAGTTCGTGTATACGAGATCTGTCCTGAAAGTATTGGCGGTGCAAGCTGTTTTAATTATATTGACATTGGCTCAATGCTTTCTGCAGAGACCTTGTAAAAGACACCTGAGTTCTTTATGAAGACAAAAGGCTGTCTCATACAATTGCTGTTTAATTTGTCTCAGTCACAAGTGAAGACAAAAGCAGACAGATGAGTTCTGCATATAATTTTCAGGCCCCATGAGTCTGCCTTTAGCTTGGCAACATGGACACTGACATTTCCTTTGCATTTAAGGCTCATGAAAATAGCATTATTGTCACTAATTATATTTCTAAGTTGGACCAAAATGTATGTGGCTACCCAGGGGATCAATGGGTAAAGAAAGAAAGGAAAGAAGACATTTATTTATTCACCCAAAAGGCAAAATATAACATACCTCGAATACTGTGGCTTTCTTGTATATTTGCCACCTGTTTACAGGTATTTATTTATACTATCTCAAGGCTTTAATAAATCAGCTAGAAGCTCAAACACTGGGACTTCTGCTAAGGTGTGAACTAACCATCCCCCTGGCTTTCATCAAGCCTAAACATGCTACATTTCTAGTAAAATATATTTTACAATGTAAAATAAATGAAATTTGAGGGTTTAGAGTTACCAACATAATAATTGTGTCTTGCCCTTATTTCATAAAAAAGTGTCTCCATTTGGTTAGAAGGGAAGCTGGAGGAGAGATGACCCTTTTGCCCATACTCACCATGCTCCATGTACCCATTGCCAATGTTAGGTTAACCATCTAGCTTCTTTTCTGCAAATTTAGCTCATTTTAACAATCTCCTCTGAATCTTTTCCTAACCTTTTGGGCCCCTCCAAAACTCTTGCATGCTGATATGGAATTGGAAAATAGAGGAATATTTTGCAAGCCTAAAATAAAATTTCTTGATCAGTGGATAGGCCTCTATAACTATGCTTTATAAGGTTTATGCTAGCTTTTTCTCTTCCACATGAATTCCATTATTTTTTACTCTGCCTTAAAAAATCAAATATATGCTTAAATCAATATTCCCTGAAATAAATATAGCATTTCAGGTATGTATACATATATGTGTATTCCACGGAAATTGAGACAATGAAGAAGAATATTGGAAATGTAGCTAGAGTCAGGTACAAAAATGAACAAACAAACAAACACCAATTTATTGCACTAACTCTAAAGGTCATACATCTGCCAGTAACAAAGGTGATGTTTTCATTTTAAAAAAGAAAATCGGCCCTGGCTGGTAGCACAGTGGGTAAGGCGCCAGCCTGCAAACTAAAAGGTCGCTGGTTCGATTCCCCAGCCAGGGCACGTAACCAGGTTGCAAGCCAGGTCTCCAGCCAGATCCATAGCTGGAGGCAGGTGAAAGGCAACTAACTGTACATTGATATTTCTCTCCCTCTCTGCATCTCTCCCATCCCCTCTCTCTGGAAATAATAAATAAAATGTTTTGTTTTGTTTTTTTAAATAAATAAATAAAGAGGAAGGTCAAAATAGGAGGGGACAGAAACACAGACATAGAGACAGAAGCCAAACAAATAGGGGAGAGGGAAATCAGAGAGACAGAGAGAGAGATTGATTGATTGATTGATTGATTGATTGATACACAAAGGCAAATGAGGCAAAGCCTATTGTTACCCAGAAAGCACATTTAGGAGCTAAGACATTTCTTCATGTACCTAGACCTCTTTCCACCAATGGAGTTTCTTATATAATGTCAGTCTCTAGACAAGCTAGAGATGCCTTTCTAATTATGGAGGATGTATCTGTTAATTGACATTCACTGCAGAGAGAAAGGCAGTACTTAATAACTGTTATTTAGTGGTAATCTTATATATTTGAAAGAGATGCTTCTGCCCTTTCTAATTGTAAATAAACATGTAATCAGCTACTTGAAATTATATGACATTTATGTATTTATAGTTCCTTAAGAAGCTTTTATGATGCAAAATAATTGAAGCTTTGATTCCTTGTAGTCTAAGGGAATGGGAATATTACAACATTAAAATAAAACTGGGCTTTTAAAAACCAAGGGTCAGGACAGTAAAAAGCCCACAGAAATGGAGAGTGTGGAACTTGTAAATTTGGGAAATTCATTTGTAGCATTAACAGAGTGCTAAAAGCCTTTAGATGTGTAGGGTGGGAGTTAAAATACAAAGGCAGTTCTCAGATTAACGGAGATTATAAATTTCAACCTATTGTTTTGTCAGCCAATTTTTCTAACAAAACACTACATCACAGTACAATGTATAACTGGCCAGATTTCAAAGGCTGAATATATCATGATACACCTCTGAAAAATTGAATTTATTCATAAATCTTGTTCCTCTAGGAGTTACCACTGTTCAAACTCCTACTATCCACTGTAAATGCCTTATGTAAATGGCCTCCTGTAATCCTCATGTCAAATCTACATCTTTGTAAAGGAGAAGAAACTGAGTCTCATAGGGTTTAAATAAATAGCCTTCCCAGGTCACCTATCAGCACATAACAACCATCTGCTCAGTCAGATATGTGATGAATTGATTATCCTGATGAAAGATATTTTACCCACAGCATAATTTTATTACTCCCAGGATGTAGGAGATGCCAGAGGCAGAAATTTAGAGGTTGCAGTATCTAGCTTTGGCACCCTTCATTCATTCATTATTTTATATGGTTACCAACTAATATCAAGCATTGTCTTTGTGCCATGTGCTAGGATAATGTCGATAACAGTCTTGAGGAAGATATGTTTAATTTTGCTTTGAGATTACTTTCAGATTGCTCCATAGATAAGGTTAGAAGAGAAAGACCAGAAGCAGAGTTTCAGAAATTTGCAGAACATTGTCAAACTTACACAGGAAAAATGAAAGCTAAGGGGCATAATGGGAACATTGATGTCATCTGCTAGGATCCCCAGACCACCAGTCACAGAAAACTATGGTCAAAATCCTGGTAAACTTCCTTCTAGTCTTCTATTAACAAATGCATTTAGCCATGGTAGCCATGTTTTTCTAGGATATAACCCTATGGTATAAGCCAAACTATTTTTTAAGAAAATTATTCCAGTAAATATTAATAATTATGTCAAGAAAAAAATGTTTAGGAATAAGATTTTAAAAACAACAATTCAACAATTTGACCAAGCTTCCTTACTTCAGGGCTACTCAGAGCATTTACTATGTTAATAGAAATTATGGCTCTAAGCGAAGTAGAGTATGTTTCCAAAATGTATTTGACCTTGGATCACTTCAAAATATTTTTTCTCTACATGTATTTCTTAACATCATCTAAAAGAGTGTTCTTCACACTACTAGTTTGGAAGTCAGTAATAAAAAGTTCAAAGTCCTACAACTACTAGCAATGATGTACTAGAAAAGATATAAATCTTTATCTTTTTGGGATTAGGCTCAACAAATTTGGTAGTAAAATGGTCATACTTATTAGTATAAATCAATTCCATATTATCACACTGCTAGTTCAAAAGCCTGGTTACCTTAATTAGAATTTAGGTATGAAAAAATATTTAAGGACTTTATCTTAAAATAAAATAAAATAAAATTCTGAGCATAAATTTTACTTTTACTTTTACCTCTTGATCACTCCTGGTAGTATTTCTAACCTACTCAGACTCTTGAGTTTATCTCATGTATTAACCTTGAGTATTCTGGAAAGGTCTATATCCTAAGAAGGCAACAGAGTCAATTATAAACCTTTTAATAGTACCCCCTCTGCCAAGTATTATTTCTTTTGTATATGCTTATTGTTTGCAGGAAAAAAAACTATAGAATAATATCCGGGAAGCCTCTTTTAAGCTGTTAAATTTTTAAAAAAGATTTTATTCACTATTTTTAGAGAGAGGAACAGGGAAGTAGGAAAAAAGGGAGAGAAGCATCAATGCATTACTGCCTTTCACCTGCCTCCAGCTATGGACCTGGCTGGAGACCTGGTTAAGTGCCCTGGCTGGGGAGTTGAACTAGTGACTTTTGGGTTCGCAGGCTGGCACCTTATCCACTGTGCCACCGGCTAGTGCTTAAGCTGTTGAATTTTAATAACTGGAAGCATACTTAAAAGTTGACCAGCCATCACTTTCTGCTCAAGTGAAACAAACTGGGTAGTAGATTGGCTTGCCTGGTAGGACAAAATAGAGAAACCCTAAGTCCTCATAAAAAGAGAGCTCTATGCTAATTCTTTTGAAAAGAAGCTTTGGCAAAAAACACTCTGCTAAAATGTTGTAGAATTAAAGCTACGATAGTATTTATTCATTGGAAGACAATGATTATATAGTAAAATAATTTTCAAATAACTAAAAATCTACCAACAAGTTAAATTCCATAAAATACCTAACTTTTCATGATGCAGGACTGGAGAAAAAGCAATCATGGGCTTACTGCTCACTTTTAAAATTCAAATCTACTCATTAAAGAAATTTAATCTTCCACATCATCTTTTATTTCATTTGGTAAACAAATGTTGTCTTTGCACCTCTCTCTTAGAAAATTAAGTTATACTAACTATAGAGTTTTATACAACTTTTCCAGTAAGATTCTTGGCTGAAAATGGTAGAGAACTTTAAGTTCTTAAATTCAGCAATGATCTCTCTTCTCTTTCATTTATATATATATATATATGTGTGTGTGTGTGTGTGTGTGTGTGTGTGTGTGTGTATATAGCATAAAATATATTAAAATAATATTTCAATGAGAAACAATGAAATGTATATAATGGTCCAATAGGAACCACAAGAAAATTACACTTAAAAGTGGAGAAGTCTTCCAGTGATCCTCCCTTTTTTTTTGAGACAAGTAATTCTAGGGAGATGAAAGTTCATGAAAGTCTTGGTCAGGATCATATGGCTATCTTAAATTCAAATTTCATGCATCACAAATGGAATCAATTTCTTTGAACCCCTTTAGTTCTGAGGAATGTAGTTCCCATCTCTTCTAAGACCATTTTTTAAGGGGAAGATGTTTGTATCAGACATGCTTTTCTCCTTTTCTGACAATGTGATACTTCTCAGAACAGATCTACAAGGTATGTCTCAAAAGTATTGAGCCAATGTCAATATAATTAAAACATTTGGAAGACTGGTCCTTTCCTTTCGGGACAGACCTCATACAGTCATTTTCCAAGGGCATTCTGCATTGTTTGATATTTGTAGAACATTCCACCTCCCTATCAGGCATCTTTCAGAAATTGAGTTGATTTGTCCCATATTCCCTGATGTGAGCTTTTCCACCTAACAGGGTGGTTCTCAATAGGAAGGCAGGAGGACTTGGTGTGCTTTGCCTTGAGAATCAGATCTAACCATTGGGAATATGTAGATCTCACCTCTGAGGAGTATATACATTTCATTTTATTAAAAAAGCAAGAGATACTGATAATAATCAACTTCCCTCTTACTGATACAGGTTGGAAACTTAGAAGAAAAGACATAATAGCTGCCATTGCTGAATTCTCTGCTGATTGCCAGACATTGTGCTGATGTCTCACTTACCTAATGATTTCTTATTTATTCTCTCTGAATTCCCATTGCAATTGTATAAGGTCAAAGTCCTATATGATTACCCCATGTTACAGTATGAATACTGAGGTCTAGGAAAATAAAGTAACTTGCCCACATTCACCAGTCTAGTAAATTGTGAAACTAGAGCTGAAACCAAGGTATATCTCTGACTCCAGGACCAAATTCTTAACCATGATTCTATACTGTATTTGTGGAAATCCAAGAGGAAATAAGTATATTTCATGTTTTATTCTTTACCAATAGCAGCTTATTTGTTCAATTTTACTCTATGGCATTTATCTAGTAAGCTTTCAACTAGTTTCTACTTTATATCCAGGAAGAATTCTACTAGAATATAAGTACTATGAGCTAAGAGAGCCAAAACATTTTATTGTTCAATTCCCAGAATAAAAGAGTGTCTGAGAGCAGCACTCCTTCACAAAGTATTTGTTGATGGAATGAATTGAGAATCTAAGCAAAGGGTGCTGGACTTATCACAAAATGGAATATTAGTAACATTGAGCAATTGATAGTAATTTCCTGAAGTCTCTTTGCATGGAATATGGTCCTTGGAGTAGTAAAAGATGTAATGAAAGAGGAAATCAGAAGAAAAATTCTGAAATACTTGCTTTTTTTAAAGCTTGATGATTCTCCACTAGGCATGGAGAGAAGGCAACGTTCTGCAGAGCTTGGCCTAATTTTTTCTTCAACTTTTATTCATGGCTCTTAAAAAAACAGGAGCCTCTCAGTCTCTTTGCTGGCCTCATACACAAATTAAAATAATTCTCCCTGGTTTTTCAAAACTGCTCCCAGGAATCTTTGGCTGTGTTTCTACTATGTGGATTGTTATTTCCCAGGGACATTTTACAGAAGACAAAACCTTAAATCCCATAATGCATCACTAATTGTAAAACTTTAAATGTCAGAAATCTTGTAGGAAAGGTACTCAAAAGAGAAAATAAGGCCTAAGTTGGGGGGTGTGGGGGGTGAGATGCCTTCTGTGACACCTGAATTGGTGCCACATAGGGATATGTTAAATTCTCTACTAAGTCACTCCTTCCAAGGTGAAACAATCTGGTATCTCTCTCAATTTTTCCTCTCCATTTTTCTGCCACTAGGCTTATGCATTCGTTCATTCATTCATTCCTTTGTTCAGTTGTCATCAATGCCAAGCACTGAGAACATGCAAAATAATACAATTATTGAGCAAAACAGATACAGTCCTTCCTCCAAAGGAAATTATAGTCAGAAAAAAATAAACAAATAATATTTTAAAAATAAAGCTAAACTGAATGTATAGTGGGCTGGGTTGCACCTATGAGAAAAAACCCAATCTGATTTAAGATCATCAGGACAACAGTCCTACAAGTGCTGATTTTTAAAAATATTTATTTATTTAAAATATTATTTATTATTTTTAGAGAAAGGGGAAGGAAGAGAGTCAAGAGGGAAAGAGACATCAATACATGGTTGCCTTTCACCTTCCTCCAGCTATGGACCTGGCTGGAGACCTGGCTTGCAACCTGATTATGTGCCCTGACTGGGAATTGAACCAGAGACCTTTCAGTTCACAGGCTGGCACCTTATCCACTGTGGCCCAGGAGGGATGGCCTAAGTTTCCAAAATGGCTGACCTAGAGGACAAACTTTTTAATAGAACAAAGGCATTTTTAAAAGCCAACCAACACTAATCCAATACAGATTCTGCACTTAATACCATTAAATAGTGTGTCAGAAAACCATTTTGACCCTGCTTACCATAGAACTCTTTTTTAGCCAGTTTTCATAAATGTAGGTGAATAAGCTTTATCAGAGGATGCTTCTTATTCATGGGGTAAGTATTCTATTTTAATGGTCAGCTCTGCAGAAAACCTAGGGAATGTAACATCCAGTAGTTACATTAATGAAGTTCCTTTTATGAATTTAGCTCTTGGAGCTCAGAATTCTTCTTCCCCAGGGTGAGGATGGAATAGCAAATTATAAAAATCACTATGTTATCATAACTGTAAGGAAGGCTGTAAAAATATAATGCCATGCATCCAGTTCTTTTATATGTATGGCGCAAGGCGAGCGGAGGTCTTAGCGTTTCTTGAGTGAAAGCTGTAATTTATCATTCTGGGCCCTGGATGTTATTTCTCTTTCCTTTCCAGAAGGAGGTCATTTACTAAATGGAACCCTGCTGCACTAAAGGGAGTAAAGACCCTCAAAAAAGTGAGCATTTCATTCTCTTCCTCATCTATTATTATTGCAGCTATTAACCGACTGCTCTAGTGATAATCCTATATTACATGGCTTACTTTTCCATTTCTATGGCTGTGTATAGCTTTTTAATATTTAGGGGATCTTTGTGTGTGTGCATGTATGTGTGTGTGTATGGTGGGGAGGTGAGAGGAGGTACATGTGATATGACCATGTTAGTAAATGGATGAATGAATGTGGAAAGCAGTTCTTGAAGCTGATTTAACAACACAACCAAGAGAGAAGGGTCTTGATTTAAGTGCCCAGCTGTTTTTCTGTTTTTCTTCCCTTATGAGCTTTTAGAATCGATAGAGGCTCTGGCTGTGAGCTAACCAACAAAAGGAGAGCTGGTCTCTTGTGAATAGAACAGTGCAAAGGTGCTTCCAAGAAATTAAAAAAAAAAAGAAACACCCTTAAGAGAAATCTTGAATACAGAGCTAAACCCAGTGGTTAGGGCTGGGTGGCATCAAATAAATTTTTAAAAAAACCAGACAGTCACTTATTTTAATGACAGCTTCAGTGCCTCAAAAAATTGACTAGCTATTTTAAATATTAACCTATAGAAAGATAAATGTGGGTGTGGCAGCAATTGTTGGTTTAAAAATGTTTCCAAAGGATGAAAATGGCAGAGTGGATTACAGTGTTGCCTTGTTATTTTTTGGCACCTACTTTGGGGATCATTTTTGAATGCTTGAGTCAAGTTGACATAGTTATCTTTGCCTGTTTATGGACACAAACAATTAGGCGTGGATGCACTGGACCATGTGTGTTGTAAAGCTTGCCCCTTGCAGCTGGCTCCGGGATGGCCCAGCAGCTCTCTGATTGACAGGCATGCTCTGCGCTGCACTTGAAAGATGGCAAATGGTGTTGGGAGAGTGAAGGGACAGCGAGCAGCGTGATCTGCTTCCAAGTTTTCGCTCAAATTGGCCCTTGCCTTGTTTTAATTCGCATCAGGAGCAAAATTAAAGGTGGCCACAATCATGAACACATTCTGAAAGAAAGAAGTCAAGAGTTGCTCAGACTGCACAGGTGTCTGTTATCAAACCTCAGCAGAGGCGTGTTAATACGGCAGCTCTTATTTTAGTCGCCCCAGGTGAGCTGCAGCTAGGAGCAGGAGAGGAGTAGGAAGGCGGTGCATAAATGCAAAATGTTAATTTTGCAGGAAAGGAAATCAGTGAATGAGATTAGAGGAGTTTATTGGTATATAAACTGAGAGACTTTAAAATACAGCCCAGGAAAAATGAAAGTAAAAGTCAGCACCAAGAAACCGGCCTCTGAGGAGATTTTCTGTGGCCCAGAAAAACGTGTCTCTGGTTTTTGTTTCAGAAAGGTCAGCAGTTGACTCACTCCCTTCCAACAGTCATTTATTCTTGACTAAATGCTTAATAAAATACTTTAATTATGACTAAAATATTTTCTACTAAATTTACAACATTACTGGATTTCTTTTCCTATTTGATATTATTAGAGTATTTAAGTAACCTTTTTTCTGAAGCTTTCCATCTAAAATCCAGACCTATGGGATCCATTTTATGGGGCTCTTATTTGAAGATAACATGACACTAATGCTATAAAATCAAGGATCTTTGGAGACTAAGTGGTAACTAATATAATAGAACTATTTAATTCTTGGGTGGAAGAACCCTCACCTAAGATAATAATGTAGACCATGAAGCTGAAAACAGTAAATGAACAAAATGCTCAGCAGCGGCATGTTTGAAGGCCACTCCCATATTCTTGTCATCAGGAACTTCCATGTGAAACATTGGATGTGATGTGATATGTTTTACATCCTGAAACCTGCACTTGGGATGCAACACAGGTTTCTGGTTGACCTATGTGGGGAATCCCAATCCAGGCATATGCTACGAAAGTTAGAGTCTGTGGTCAAGTATGACCTGCACTGTGTGAGTGTGTATACGTGGTTGTTGTCCCAGGGTGTGCTTGGTATTGGAAATGCCATTAAGAGGAGGTCGATGACTTTGCCATTATTGCTTACCTTTCTCGATGGCAACCAAATCTCAATGAAAATTAGCATTCAGTTTCTAGGTTTTGCAGCTGTGGTTTTTGGAAGTGATTAGTAAACCTGAGTTGATCTGCTCTTTTCTGGGTTTAGAAAGAACTGTTCTAGTCTTTTGGCCAACTATGTGATGATACCATTTCCTAGTTGGTAAGTAAGAAAGGGAATCAAGTGTTACAGCAAAGCAGATGCAGGGAGACCAGAGTGATGCTCTTGCAGAAAATAAATGTCCAGTGGCTCTACAGATCTCTCATTTGAGTCATGGCTAAATCGAAAAGATGCCCGGCTCATTGTTTGGACCAAGTTCAGTGCTCATGAGGGTCTTAGTTTTTCTCTTGGCAGACAATAACATGCACACAAAACAGGGGAGATGAATGGACCTCAGAAACAAGAAAGGGTAAGGGCCTGGATTTCATGGTAGAGTCACTCCCTGCCACTCAGAATCTGGCATGCTGAATGCTGAATGCTGAATGCTGAATGCTGAATGACACCCAGGATGAAACACCCCAGGTGAGAAAAAGCTGCTTATTCAAGGCTATTAATGAGTGCTTGTCTTCAAATAGCCCTAAGCTTATCCCTTGTTTGGTAAATATGTTTCTGCTCCTTTCTTAGGGGACCTGAAAAATCAATTTTATTTCTTCAGCTGCCTAACAAAGCAACATAAGAATAGACACTAGATGCAAAATATGTAAAGGTTTCCCCAAAGGGTAGACTGTGTGCTCTAGTGGATTATAATGAGAAAATCCGGAAAGAACTACTTAACAAACACAGTGCCACTAGGGGAAGTTTTCCCAGCCAAGAGACCTAATTAATAAAGTTTATAAAGGAGACACAGCTTAATGAGTTTTCTGTATCCCCAATTAATTAAATTAAATATATTATCTAATTTAATTTAAAGGGAAGGATTATAACGATAACACACGTCACAATTATTTTATTTATTTATTTTTAAGATTTTATTTCATTATTTTCAGAAAGAGGGGAAGGGAGAGAGGGATAAGAGGCAAAGAGGCAGAGAGGGAGAGAGACATCAATGTATGGTTGCCTTTCACCTGCCTCCAGCCACAGACCTGACTGGAGACCTGCTTTGCAACCTGGTTATGTGCCCTGGCTGGGGAATCGAACCTGCAACCTTTGGGTTCGCAGGCCGGCGCCTTATCCACTGTGCTACCAGCCAGGGCACAATTATTTTTAATAGCTTTATTGAGATCCAATGAACATGCCATAAAACTCACTCCTTTATAAGAACACAATTCAGCGCTTTGTAGTATATTCAGAGTGTGCAACAATTACCACTACTTCATCTTGGATATATTTTTTCTAACTTATTGCCAACTGCAAAGAATTTTTCTCACAAAAAAAAATCAGGCTATCTTTTGGGAGTGTTCATACCATATCTGATGGGGAGTTCTCAGAGGCCAAAGTTTGGCCACTGCCACCCCTGTACCAAGTTTAAAGGAAGTCTCCCGAACAATGAAAGAAAACTGGACATCATTGGAGAGTGGCACTGAAAATTTTCTCCAATAGCTCCAGCACTTAAAACCGAATTAGAGGAAAGGCAATGTATTATGACATGAGGTAGGAAAAGAACTTTCTACCAGCGCTCTTGAGACCCCGTTGCTATACAAGTACACTGCTGAAAAGCTTGTCCAAGCCGCTCAATCTCTCTGGACAGTTTCTCTTTTCTGACGTGTACAAAAGCACAATCAATGATTTGCTGAGAACCCATCATGTAAACAGGGTGCTGTCATAGCTCTGGAGTACCGTGAGCTACTTGAGATCATGGGGTCAAGGTTTCCTTAAGGATGTGATGTTTGACTGAAACCTGCATGTTGCTGAAGAAGCAGACAAGTACAATCTGGGCACAGAGCCTTCTGGGCAGAAGGTTTAAGCACCTGGGATGACCAAAAGGCTGGTGAGGACATACTGTGCTGAGGGACAGAAAGAAGCCTGGGGAGCCTGGAGCAGACTGAGAGGGGACCTGAGAAGAAGTCAAGGGCTAGATCATGCAGGGCTTTGTAAGATATTGTGAGTTGGCCGTGAAGTTTGGTTGATTTTTCTGTAAACTGGCCCTAGTAGCATTCAGGTGCCTTTAACTGTATTTGAAACAATTCTGTTGGATTGTATGGTGACAGCTGCCATACCAGCATGCATTAAGAAAAGTCTTATCAAAATTGGTGAATTTTTCCATAGCCATTTAAATATTGAAGATGGAAAAAATTAAGTAACTTTTTGTCTTATTATGCCTTATTATTTCAAGAAAGGTAAAAATGCAACAAAACACATTAAAATGAGATATGTGTAGTGTATGGAGAAGGTACTGTGATTGATCGAACATGTCAAAAGTGGTTTATGAACTTTTATGCTGGAGATTGCTCACTGGATGATGCTCCACAGTCGGTAGACCAGTGGAGGTTGACAGTGATCAAATCGAGACATTAATTGATAACAATCACTGTTATACCACATGGGAGATAGTTGAAATGCTAAAAATATTCAAAGCAAGCATTGAAAATCATTTGTGCGAGTTTGGTTATGTTAATCACCTTGATGCTTACATTCCATAGAAATGAAAAAAATCTTCTGAACCATATTTCTGCATGTTATTATCTGCTGAAATGTAACAAAAATGTTTTGTTTTTGAAACAACTTGTGACAAGTGATGAAAAGTGGAGACTTTACAATAATGTGGAAAGGAAGAGATTGTGGGGCAAGGGAAATGAACCACCACCACCCTCACCAAAGTCCAATCTTTACCCAAAGAAGGTTGTGGTGTGTATGGGGGGATTGGAACAGAGTCCTCTATTATGAGCTCCTTCTGGAAAACCAAATGATTAATTCCAACAAGAACTGTTCCCAAGCAGATCAACCCAAAGCAGCACTTGGGAAAAATTGTACAGAATTAGTCAACAGAAAATGCATGATCTTCCCTCACGGTAACACAAGACCACCTGTTTCTTTGCTGACCAGACAAAAGCTGTACAGCTTGGCCATGAAGCTCTGATTCATCTGCTGTATTCACCAGACATTGCACATTCAGATTTCCATTTACTTCAGTCTTTAAAAATTCTCTAAATGGAAAAAAAATTGTATTCCTTGAAGGTACCTGTAACAGTTCTTTGCTCAAAACGATAAAAAGTTTGGGGAAGGTGGAATTATGAAGTTGCTTGAAAAATGGCAGAAGGTAGTGGAACAAAATGGTAAACAATATTACTGGTGAAAACAAAAAATGTGTCCTTATTTTTTACTTCAAGCAGAATGAACTTGGTTAACCCAACATGTTCAATGGATAGGCATTAACCGGTCCCAAGCAGCAAATTCTCAGTTTTATATGTTTTTAATAGACTGCTGTCCCATGACAGAGGGCTTTTAGGATGCCCATAAAGGAAGAATGAGGAGAAAATAGGAAGCTTCTGCATGGTCCAAGCAAGTTGTGTTACTGGATTGGACTAGGATGGTATCACTGGAGGTGACAAGAAAAAAGTACATTTGACACTAGGTTCTTCCTATAGTTTCAATAAGGGTCACATAGGCAAAAGGAAAGTGATATTTATTGTTAGCAAGCTCTTCATACAAAATTAATTTTTTTAAATTAACTCTTCCCCCCAAACCTATGAGATTGGTAGCTAATAAATGTAATTTACATTTGAAAGCTATAAAGTACTATACAAATATAAGGAGGAGATAGTATTGCTAATTCTGTGATCGCCATCATTCATGTGGTTGAGTCCAACCAGGGATGCAATGGTAATCCTGAGCATTACTTGTGTACTACACACCCACGTCAAAGAACAAATGGGCTGCCCTGTTATATTTACCATGAATGTTTTCTAAGCTCTTTGAAAAGGGCTCTGTATGGCTTTAATCAGCTATCAAATGTAAAATTCTATATTTTACCTATATACCATGTCACACCTTAAGAATCAAAGAGCACCATCCTTTCTTTTATACAAATGAAAAAAATAAAGCAACATAAAAACAGAAACACGTTGCATAAGTTTGGATCCCACTGAATTTAAAAAGCAATCATTTGCTCAATAGAATCATAGTGTGCTTTTGGTGTGCCAAGCCATGACCATGCAGTCTGGTCCCAGGGTGTTTGGGATCTAATGAAATACGGCCAGTTACATCAATGATTACAGTAATAAGAGTAAGAATAATGATAATTAACATCTGTTGTATAACATGCCAGGCATTATGTCAGGTAATTTGCATTTAATACATCACCCAATTTTCACAGCAACTTTATGAGGTTGGCAGTATAAATAGCCTCATGACACATGTGAAAACATTTATTTAGATGACTCCCGTGATAAGTGATATGAGAAAAATAGGAACAAGGATTACTAAGTAGGGTGGTTTATCCTTACACATATGTTCATGGACAACCCATTCCATAAATTTATTGCTACAATCATAGGTCAAGCAAGACCAAACAGTATGAAAGCACAGAAACCAGAGATTCAGGAAAGAAAGAATGGAATCGGTGCCAGAGAAAGTATAGCATTTTGGTCCTAGTGTTTATTTCTGCAACTTACTATCAGAGCATCAAAAACTCTTACATTATTTTAACTGGGTTTATCATGCAGTACATCCATTGTTTGACCCTTTAACATCCTAAATAAACATCACCTTTTTATGTTTAGAGTCACAAAATGAAGAGAGTAGTAGGGGAAAAAAATAAGACTAATAAAATGGGGCCGGGGCATGTATTACTTTGAAGGTGACAGGATTTGGGATTCTCACTGAGTGACAAGTGTAACACAAGGAGGATGGCTCCCTGTCTCATTTATATCATATCATGATACCCTGAGAGATCTTGGCCTATATAGACACAGACTCTTTCATCAACCAAACAGCATTACTTCAGTTACAGAAATTAATAATCGCATGGCCTTTCAATTTATGAAGCTGCTAGCTCTATCGATGATAAAGAATATTAAATAGAAAAAAAAGAAGCATGTAGAATTGATTTTAAATCCACTTCAAGACTTCAATAGAAAGGATGATATGCTTTCTTTTCTAGTTCCATCTTTAAGGGAAGCATAGAGTTATATTTCTAACTGTGGTAAAGTAAATAACGTTGAGAATATATCTTGAGTGATTGAAAAATCAAAGCATGTTGGCATTAAGTCTTAAATTCTCATGCATTAAAAAAATTACACTAGAAGGACTTAGTTCACATATGTCTAACAAAATGAAATACAGCATTTTAATGAGAAATGTCATTTTCCTGGGTTATAAAAGAAAGACAAAATTATAAAGCCAGTCAATATCACTAGGGTTCTTTTATTTTCTCTCTCCCACATATGCAATATTTCATTTTGGTATACATTACACATCCTTTGGTTTCCTTTGAGGGGAAAGATGTATATGACTTGGAAATATTACCGAACATTTATTTATGGCTGTTTTTGTTTTTAATAGTGAACAGATATAGAATAAATTTTCTTTTTATGTCTAATAGTCTTCATCAAAATCTTGAATAATAACAACTTTCTCTTTTCTTTGATACCTTTTACATGTATTAGCTAGTCAAACCTTACTTATAAACCTAGGGAGAATGGTTTATAAATTGACAAGTAAATTGAGTAACCAAGACATAGTCACCAGATAAGAGAGGAGCAGATATAGACAAGTTAAATCTGTTTGTTAGGTTTTGCTTTAATATAGAACATACTTTGCAACTCCTGTGACCATCCCAAAGCAGGCATGTGAATTTGGTAGACAATAATCAATTTGGGGAGATAGGGGGTAGTTCACCTGCACCAAGAAATACCAGACCTGAGTGCACAAATGCCTCAACTCCAAATGATTCTAGAAAGACCCCTAAAAGGAGGCAGATACATTAATAAAGAAGCAAAATATCCTTGTTATAATAGATCAAACTGAACCTTATATTACTGACTTTCTTTTAAGTAGTCTGGCCCATTAGAGTCATAGTTTGATTTATACAGTCTAATTGGCTACCTGGGAACTTTTATTTTTACCTGTGCAACCAATGAACTAGATAAAGGACAAAGAGGTTCTCTTTTGTCTAATATTTGTAGAGCTCACAAGAAATCTCTTTTTTACTTAGCTCATAAGGAATCTCTTCACCCTGTTCAGCAGTTCTTAATTTCCTCTTATTTCAACCTCTTGCCAAAAGAAAATCTACCTCTACCTCATATGAAGGCTGTAGTGGCAGATGTCAAGAGATAAATAAAACATTATCAGCACAGTGGATAAGGTGTTGACCTGTGAACCCAGACGTTGCTGGTTTGATTCCCAGCCAGGGCACATAACCAGGTTGCAAGCCAGGCCTCCAACCAGGTCCATGGCTGGAGGCAGGTAAAAGGCAACCATACATTGATGTCTCTCTCCCTCTCTGCCTCTCTCCCTTCCTCTCTCTCTGAAAATAATAAATAAAATCTTAAAAAAAAAAAAATTATCAGGTCTGTGCATTTTATGCCTTATATAAAAACCCACTTTTACCTCTGGGAAATCCATGTAAATTCTTTTTTTTTTTTTTTAATATTTTATTTCATTATTCTCAGAAAGATGGGGAGGGAGAGAGGCAGAGAGGAAGAGAGACATCAATGTATGGTCGTGTTTCACCTGCCTCCAGCCACAGACCTGACTGGAGACCTGGTTTGCAACCTGGTCATGTGCCCTGGCTAGGGAATCGAACCTGCGACCTTTGGGTTTGCAGGCCAGTGCCTTATCCACTGTGCTACCAGCCAGGGTCCATGTAAATTCTTGACCTCATATTCTTCACAATCTGCCCATAAACACTGAAGATTCTAGTTGAGAAATATTCAGAATGCCATGGGTAGCACACATCTACCAGAAGAACAGTGACATATTCTAGGAGAGCAAAAGAGGAGGTTGTCATGCTGGACTATGCTTGATAAATAAGGACACAGGCTGAAGAATTCTGAAATTATGTTCTACAAAGTGGCAGGGAGTTGATATGTGGTTTGGAACTACTATAACTCCAGATGTCCATTGCTAATGAGGGAACCCCTAACTACATAATTAGAATTCTTATCTATTGTTTCAATTATCTATATGTACCTTGCCCATCTCTACCTGCAAATAAATGTCTTGTCCTTATTAATATTTACTTTTCTTGGATTCCATTATTTCAATGATAGAATGATCATTGAATCTAACTCTAGCTTTTTAAAGAAAATGTCTAGAATAATGACATCTCATGAATGTTTAGAAAATTACCTAATCCAGATAAATGCCCATAATATATTATGAAATTATTCAAACCTACATAATACAAACGTATATTAGCCTGAATAGTGTTTTTTAAAATTTTGTTGTTTATTGGCAAACACCTACCATATACCAAATACTGAATCCCTTTTGCCGATTCTCTGTCTAGTTAGTCCCTACTTATTTTATAAAACTAAACCCAAGCATTCCCCCTTCCTGACCTTCAGTATGGTTTAGCAGTTCCTTTGCTATTCTTCCTAGCGTGAATGCAGTCTTTCTTAGCACACTCATCACACTGGTATGTATCAATTGATTTCCTTGTCTATTTTTCTTCCCACTGTACTCTACTCCCCATGAAAGAATGGGACATGTTTTTATTTACTAGAACTTCATTTTAAATAATAAACTAATAAATTTAAACTTGATCCTGAAAACATTGGGTAGACAAAAACACTACTATGTGGGAAGGTGATATGAACAGATTTGTGTTTTTGATTGTTCATATGTGCCATGGTATGGACTGTGGAATGATGGCTTTTAATTGATGATGACTGGAGGTAAGAACAGTAGGGAGATTATACCAGTCATATGGGAAATAGAATGAACATCATCTTATGTTTACTTTATTAATAAGTAAGTAAATGTATAGACTGAGCTAAGGTGGGGGAATTGCTAACGAGATGGGAAGAAAGAAAAAGGAGATTATAAAGAAAACATTTAGAGATTTTAGTATGCATCTCTTTTTTTCTCACTTGTTATATTTAATCAAAGGTATTTTCTTGGGTTTATGGCTTGCAGTTTTGAAAAGATGATGGTCATATTCTCTGAAACAGGAAAGAGTAGAGGTGTATGTACAATAATGTCCATTCAGTTTTGAACGTGTTGAAGTGTTTATTTGTGTGCCCCTTAAGAATCTCAGAATAGAAAGAAATATGTTATCAACCAGGAAAAGTACACCACATGAGAAAGAGAGAGGCTTAACATGGAACCCTAGAAACAAGAATGCTAGGTAATGAAGAAGGAAAATACAAAGTAAAGGAGAACTCTTGAATTGGAAGTAACACAGAGCAGAGCAAGAGGAATTGTTGGCTAATACTGGATTATAACTTATGTGCTTCTTTATCTGCACTGCTCTCCTGGGGTCTTATTCATCAAAGCTCAGCCCTTCCATTCTTAATCTATAACACTGATCTGCTCAGAAAGAAGTGAAGAAAGAACTGTCATTCTCCAAGGAGCAGACAGCAAAGACCAAAGATTGGGTGAGGCTCTTTTCCCTCTTATTCTCAGCATGGTGCTCTTAGAAGAAATCAATTCTTGCTTTCATTTTCCATCCGAAAAACTCAATTCATTATAAATTGAAACAAATAAAACTCTAGATAATACAAATTACATTCAAAGTGTTCAGTGATTCGTTGGATGATGATAGAGAGAGATTGTTTTATCAGCATTAAAAGAAAAATTCATCACTGTTTTGGCACATTGTCACTCACATTTAGGCTCATTCCTTATGTTTAACTGAGGGAAAAAGGCAAGGATGAGCTATAAAATAAAGGTGTGAGGGTGGAATTATTCTGGGCTTTGTGTAACCTCTCAAATAAAACAAACAAAACAGAAGACATTGGATAATTCTGACTTAAAAATTTTCAAGTCCAAGTTGTTATCTCATGCCCTGCAAACATGTGGATAATGATTTTATTTTCCCTGGGGCAAAGAAAGAAAGAAGGAAGGAAGGAAAATATCAGGTTAGGCTAGCAATAAAATTTAGTCTTGTTGAAGTACTATTATTTCAAAACTCTTGCCCCAATCTTGGCAAATGAAAGGCTGGCCTAAAGTCTGTGACATGTCTTCTCAATGTAAAGTTTAGCAGCGAAGTGAGGTGTACATATGCATCTTAGGCAAGTCACATTTGAGCTGCAGAACAGTGAGATTTTGTGTGAGAAGTTCATAGAAGCTTCTAAAGAACCACCCAAAAGGGTAAAAAGCTTGGAAGTTATATCTAGATTCTGTGGTGAATGATGGCAAACTATTTGAACATGAGACATGGTCTTTCTCTCCTTACAAAATATACAATTTTAGGCAAATATAATGGCAGCCACGGGTGGTCATCAAGAAATGAAATCCACTGAACTTGGTAGAGGCTCTACAAAGTCTGAGCCTCCTGGACCAACCTGGCCCTCTCTCTGGATTTACAGCAGAGACACCCTTTCTGGCCCCCATCCATCCCACCATGCCATTTACCCAGAGTGGATAAAGAGTACAATTTGTCAACTACTGTACTGCAGAAGGTTTTCTGGGAAACCAAGGAAATCATTGTTTGGTTGCCTTCATATAATGGGAAGACAGAAACACTGAGTTTAAGCAGAAATATTGCATTTCATCACTTTGTTGAGGCAGAGAAAGTACAGTTATTCAAACCTCATGCTCTTCTGGTTTCTACTCAAGGTGCCCAAGCTCTTTTAAAGTCCTGAGACCTAAAGGTGAAATGAGTAACTCTGGCTTTGTCTCGTGTTAGCAAAGAGCTGCCTAGGTTAGCCCAAGCTTAGTGAATGAGGGCTGAAATTTCAAACAAATCCATTTTCAGAGTTATGCATGTTTAGAGCAGTCAAGGAAAGATCTGAAATGCATTTTTGCTGAGGATGAAGAGAATAAGTATAGAGATGGGGAATAGCATATTTAGAGTCACTGCGTGTTTAGCACCTTTTGCTGCCTGTTTTCTAGTCATAAGATTTTATGTTAGGGTTATATTTTTCTGTTTTTAGGATGATGGGCGCGGTCATGTAACTTGTTCTGTAGAATGAAAAGTTGAGCAAAATAATATGTGTTACTTTCTGTTAGAAGCTTTAAGAGTCACGTGTGAATCGACTTGTCCACTTTTCCATTAGGGAAAATATGGAAGCAGAAGGATGGGGCATCCCTCTGCCTCAGTCTCTGAGTTAAAACATACAGCAAAGCCTCGTAGCTGACCTATGAGGGACAAAGTGGTGTGAACCAATAATAAGTCCTTCATGCCTTTAAGCCATTTAAACTCAAGAGTTATTTGTTATGTTGTTTATTCTTTTTTCATTGCAATACTGACTGATACATTCATCTAGTAAGTGGAACTCCCAGAGGCAGAATCCAAGTATTTACTACAAGGAAACCTAGTTCTTGGCCTATAATATAAAGCTACATGTAAAAGCACTTACATGTACCATATGTGTCCTATCACAGGTGGTCAAGGAAATATGTCATGAATTACATGTACTAGATGAGTGAGATATATGACTGCCTAGTCAGTTGACATTTGAAATCTTGTAGTCACATCTACACTTTATTTTTTTTAATTTAGTTTATTGGAGTGACACAAATTCAGAAAGTTATACAGGTTTCAAGTATATAATTCTATAACATATCATCTATATACTGTTCACCACCATTATCATTTATCCCCCCTTTACCTGCTTTATCTCCCTCAGTCCATCACTATACTCTTATTATGTCCATCAGTTCTTTCTTTCTTCCCCCTTTTAATACAATCTCTTTTACCCCCACTCCCATTCAGCCTTCCCATTCCCCAACAGCTGTTGGTCTGCTCTGTTATGGAGAAATGTAACCTTGTCCAAAATTATGATCACAGATGAAATATCTTGTTGCGCTTTAGCTCTGCATTTATTTCTCTATATAACTCAACCCTAATCTCCCTTCCCATATAAAAACCTATTTATCTGTTATGGAATAAACAATCATCAACAAAATAAGAGTGACTTAAACAAATGTGTTGTTTTTTTCCCCAAATACCAAATATTTGGAAGTTGGCTGCTACTCCATGAAGTTTTTGAAGTCTAGGTCTTCTTCTCTCAGTTCTAATCATGTTCTCCTTCATTTAATGCTCCTGTACCATGGCTGCAAAATGGATGCTGCAGCTCCAGTCATCACTGTCCCATTTACAGTGTGAAGAAGGGAAGGAGAATGGCACTAGCATGATTCCCTTCCGGTTCATTGGTCAAGATTGTGACTCATGTCCACTCCTCAGGGCAATAGATGCTGAGAAATTGTGAACTGAACGTGATTTTCTTGTTTGGCTTAAACTAATCCATCACGTGAAAGTAAGCATATTCTCTCTCAGAACAAAATCAGAGCTTTTGCTAGGAAGGCAAAAGAGAATAAGTATAATATTTGTTATACCATCTATTCACAGTTACTTCAGGTCATAAGAGGCAAAATGTTGTCAGCTCAGTACACCTGACAAATGGCAGGAAAATAGGAAACTCTTTAGGACCAGGAAAACTGTTTATATGGGACCCTTTTCTGGAGGCTCATGCCATTCTAGCTACTTTTGTTCTTTATGAATTAAGGTTTTTGAGTTATCTTAGAACAAAGGTGGAGAGTGCTTGACTGCATAGCATTATTGGAAAACTGTAGGGATATGCTCAGTGAGAAATGTGGCTCATTAATTTCAGTTCATGCTAAATTCACTGGGGCTATAGCAAGCATCAGGCCTGGAATTCAATTATACCCAGGTTTGACTCAGGATTTACTATTTGGCAGCAGTATGGCAATATGTATAGGCCATCCTACCTCTGCCAGTCTCACCCTTTTATATGATACTAACCTTGAACTTCACAATATTCAAGAAAATGAAATTAAATTAAAATAAGAAACTAACACCTGTTATAGCTTCTTCACAAAATAAGAGTACTGGGGACAACTTAGAAAATGATATAATGGAAGAGAAGGGTACATTTTTGGATCATAAAACATCGACCCCATGCTCCATCAGGAACTTCATTTTGCCTTACTACTTCAACCATGTTCTATAACAAGAACTCTTCTTTGGGTTAAAAAAAAGGAAAGAAAGAAAAACTGGAAACTCTCTTCTATTTTTTTCCCAATTTCTCCAAGCCTTAGCTATTGGCTTTCTGATTCTTTAAATTATTCCTTATGGCACAGTGTTTTATAATTTATACAGAACACTCTCTGCTGTCTTGTATTATTTAATTCTCCAAAGTGTTTGGAGAAAGGATTTTATATAAAAGCAGTGACACAAAATAAAGTGGCATTGTACCAGCATCTTGCATCTTTAATAAAGTTGCTCTCAAGCAGCATTTCAGTAAATTAAATGTACCCAGGAATGACAAATTTTCATATATCAAAGGTATGTTCTGATCTGCTTTGAGGCATAAAGCCTAATGCCATAATAGAGCCCAGAGGTTGGTGTTTGATTTGATTTGGCTTTCTTTCTTCCTTTTCTTACAAGGAAAGATTACCTACTTCCCAACATAATAATTATAAGGAAATCATCCAGTGCCAGGGAACACAAAGCACCATTAAGATTGAAGGCATTCAGCAGCAATATTAGATCCTAAGCTTTTTAGGGAAAAAAAAACACACACCACGAAGGGGAGAGAGGGCTTTGTGAACTTTAATTATTTATAACACATCTCTCAGAATGTTCCAAGCCTTATTCTCTAAGAAACAGTCAAGCATAAAACAAAGAACAGGAGATGATGTCAAACATGAAACAAGGAACATGAGAGACTGTCAAACATGAAACACAGAACAGGAGAGAATCTCTGTAGGACTTAGTTTAGCATGAGTGAGATTTACAATTATATGCATGTGTGTAGATGGCATGGCTTCAGATACCCCAGGCAATGATAGCTAGGGAAGGCAAATAGACTCACCTCTACTGATGGAGGGGTACAGAGAAGAACCTGACAATGTGATACCAATCTGATCACGTGATCCCAAGGCTACCAATTCACCTGCCCCCTCTCATCATCACAGGGTGAGCTGCTTATTATAATGAGAACTGATGTTCTCTTTCAGGGACACAAACAGAAATGCACTATCATTCTTATACAGGTGAGAATTTCTTTTTTTTCCATGGTTAGTCTCCATGGTAAAAATTGAAGGACATTACAATTCTACTCCCAGGCAGTGGCTGGTGGAAACCCAAAGAGGAAAAAGCAGTACAATGCTGATCCATTTCAGTCCCTTTCTTTTGGAGTTTGGAGACATCATCTTTGCAAAATTCAAGAGTCTTCTTTTTAAAAAAAAAATATTTATTATTTTTAGAGAGAAGGGAAGGGAGAGGCAGAGAGGGAGAGAAAAGTCAATGTATGGTTGCCTTCCACCTGCCTTCAGCTGCAGATCTGGCTGGAGACCTGGCTTGCAACCTCATTATGTGTTCTGGCTGGGAATCGAACCAGTGACCTTTGGGTTCACAGGCCAGTGCCTTATTCACTGTGCCACCAGATGGGGCAAGAGTCTTCTGTTGAAAAGTAGGTACGAGGTTGGTCTCAAAAGTATTGAGCCAATGTCAATATAATTAAACAAACAAACAAACAAAAACAGTTTGTGCAGCCAATACTTTCAGGACAGGCCAAGTATATTATAGAAGAATATCACCCAAAAGATTGTCCTATGATGGCAGTAGCAAATCAGGCAAGCAGTGATAGAGATAGAAAGGTACCCAAGAAATCTGATCCATTTAAATACTATGTGATGAACACTGGTCTTATTAAAAGTGGAAGGGAAGGCAGAGATTACTTTTCCTTTACCTTTTTACTTTTTTCCTTTAGTGCCTGTCTTTGTAAATTCAGTGTTTTTATTCTTGCCAAATAGAACTGAAAGTTTGGGGAAAAGGTAACTGCTTCTTTTAGCATTTAAAACTGAAAAAGAAGTGTCACATTTTAAAAAGAGGGCACTGCCTTGACCAGTGTGGTTCAGCTAGGTGGATATCTCCCCACAAACCAAAGGGTCGCTGGTTTGATTCCCAGTCGAGGAACATGCCTGGGTTGTTCAATTGGTTCTAGACTGGGGCATGTACAAGAGGCAACCTACTGGTTTTTCACTCTCACATCAATGTTTCTCTCCCTCTTTCTCCTTCCCTTCTTATTTTACAAAAGATCAATAACATATATATTTTATTTAATTTGAAAAAAGGGTACTAACCTTTGGAATGCCTGCTATGTGTTGGGCCTTTTTATAGGCACCATCATATACAGTAATCTCTAAAATAATAAAAAATTATTATCAATCATTTTACAAAATGGCAAAGAGGCCTTTGTGAAATAAAGTCATTTAATCATGATCATGTAACTCAGACCTAGCAGGCAAGATTTGAAACCTAACATCCCTATGCACTTACATAAATATCACTTTGAAGACTGGCAAAAAGCAGTCAATAAAATAATTGGGGACTGGTAAATGTTCTTCTTCTGTCAAAATAGAATTTTCAAAAGCTTCTTTATTTCTTCTCCTCCTTTTTTCTTATCCGTCCTTTCTTCAACAGCTATCTTACGTGCCTCCCAAACTCTTGGACTAGAATACTGGAAAAATCAAAGCCCTATCTGGAATGTGCTTATACTCCAGTGGGTGGGGTACAAAAGTAAAGAAATGAATCTATGTTGAGTAGCAATGAGCTATCACAGAGAAATAAATCACCATAGAGATAGAAAATAAAGAACCAAGACTGTGCTTGTGGTCATTTTTGGTGATTTGTGTGCAGGTCTTTCTCATAACATAAAAATTGAGCAGAGAGGAATTAAATGAGTGAGGAGAAGAAACAGCAACTACAAAGGCCCTGGGGTCTCAATACTTTTGAGACCTACAAAGGCCTTTGTAGTAGAGTCAAAGATGTGCATCAAAATAACTGAAAAGTAATCAAGGAAGTGAAAATGTAAGAGATGAGGTTGGAAAGATAGCCAAGACAAACTCCATTCAGGATCTTACAGGCCATAGGAGAGCTTTGTGCTTTGGGCTAAGTGAGAGGCAAAGCCATAGAGGGTTGTGAGTAGAGAAGTCACATAATTTCTTGCAAAAGATAATTAGAATTGGTAAAAAGGGCTCAAAGTTGGAATATATTTTAGTTAAAGACAACAGAATGTACCAATTCATTAGACATGCTCAAAGTCTGAATACATATTTAGTTAGGGCCAGCAGGACACACCAACATATTAGATGTGGATATATGAGAAAGAGATGTCAAAAAAATCCATGGATTTGGGCATGAGCATGTCACATACCAAGAATTTGGGTGAAGATTGGATATCACGAGGCCTTAAACCTGGGTTTAGTTTTGGTCTCCAACATCATCCTGCCTAGTCTGTGGGTTTCATAATATTATTTTCTTTGTTTTAGACCTATTGTGTTGGGATATTGGGGACATGTTTGTCATGAAATTTCTATGGCATTATCAATTTGCTATTCATACAAATGTGTTTCAGAGCAAGGTTGAATTTATTTCTTCATAGTGTGATTGAAATCCTAACAAGGTGTTGAAGTTTGAATCTATAATTCACAAGGCACATCAAGGATTTGGATTTTCTTTTGCCACTAGAGAAATGCTCCTCAGAAGAAAACCTGGCAGTGGTACTGTCATTGCCCCACTCTAGCTAAAAAATAATCTCTCACACACACACGGAAAAACAAAGCCAAGAAACCTTTGTATCGGTCTATCCATGAAGAAAACCTCTGTGTTACAGAATTACACTTTTCTAAGGATGGCCAGGTGAAAAAGAACCAATTTTATAATTTTTTGTGTGACTCTTAAAGTTTTAGTCGAAATAAAAATTTTCTGTGAAGGGGAGACAATGACTTATTTAGCTAGATATGCCTCTCAAATCATTATAGTATTACATTGAGGTCACACATGCTAGGGCAGAGTTGAACATCCAGCTACATAGAATCACAGTTTATAATTCTTTGTGTTTTTGTTTTTTTTTTTCAAATACTGGTGGTGGCACTGTTGAAGGCTGTATGATGTGTTGCTTCAGAGATCCACACAAAACTGGTCTCAATAAGATACTACACTTTTATCTCAACACTGTACCACCTAGGGCTAATTTTTCAGAAACTTTTCCATAATTTGCATCTATTCTCTTACTCCCTTTTTCTACATACTCGAGCAAATTTCTCTATAGCAAAGTTCAACAGTCTGGATTCAAATCTTAAACCCACCTTACATTAGATAGATTACCTCTCACAAGTTACTTAACCTCAGTGAGCATCAGTCCTTACTTAAAATGAAAAATTTGGGACAGAGGAGTAGGACATACTTAGCATACCTAATCTTATCACACATGAACATTTTTACATCAATTACATAGTTCTAGAGAGGTATACATTGGTAAGAACCAATGAAATTAGAAGACAATGGAAACACCTCCCAGTTCAGAGTATATTGTGGGTAGGAAGATGCATAGAAAACATTTCTGTAGGACTGGGCTACTGAGTCAGGACACTGGAGAGAATCTTAGATTTGATTCCAAAGACTTTTAAGACTTTTGTGCTAAAAGTGATATTACAAATAGATGTTAATTTATTTTCAAGTTCTAAAGAGTTATCATGGTTGCTCAGAGCAATATATTGTGAAATATTCTAATATATATTCTGGACTAATTAGCATCAAAATTCATTATTGATGTCATGGATCATATTGATGCTATGGGAACAAGATGGAAAAAAATGGGGTCACTGATGCACATATTTTGTCAGTTTTTCTTAGCATTACAACTGCAGCTTAAGGATTATATCATGCCTTGACTTCATGTGGACATTAGTGGTTTTATATCAAATGTGTATGACTGGACTTCCTTAAAAGTATTCTTCTCCTATGAGTTCTTGAGTATTTTATGTTAAAAATATTTGTCCTCTAACAACAAGCAAAACAGAACCAAATATATGAATACAGTGAATAGGCTTTCAGTGGTCAGGGGGAAGAGGGTTGGGGGAAGGGAGGAGGAAGAGGCAAGGAAGGGGAGCAGTTTAGACAAGAACCTAGTATAAAGGAACCATGGACATGGACAACAGGTGGGACTGACTTTGGGGGGAATGGGTGGGTGGGGAGGGGGATAGAGGGGAGCAAAAAGGGGATGGATGTAATACAACAACAATAAAATTAAAAAAGAAAAAAAATAAAGCAGAATTTACACAATGGAAAAAAAAATTGTCCTAAATAATGGTGTTGTTGTTTTCTGACTGTATACCAATTAAACATTTCTGTACATGTCCCTATCTCTGTAGCAAAGATCATCATAATGCTTTAAGGTAAAAAAATCTTGACTTTTTAAAAATTAATTTTAATGCTGACTAGTATGACTCAATGCACTGGGTGTTGTCTTACAAACTGAAAGTTTGCTGGTTCTATTCCCAGTCAGGACACATGCATGGGTTGTGGACCAGGTACCTGTTTACGGGTATGTGAGAGGCAACCAAACAGTGTTTCTCTCATATATTAATGTTTTTCCCTGTCTCTCTAAATAAAATCATTTAAAAAAATAATCTACTACTTATGAATGCATAAATAAGTGGAACAAGAAATCAATATTTCTCTCTCTTTTCCCCTTCCTTTCTCTTGTCAATAAATAAAAATAAAAATAATAGAAATTAATTTTAATTGTAAAACTAACTCTTTATTTTCTGGCTATTCAAAAACTACAAAGAAGTATAATAAATTAAAATTCTGCACAACTCTGCATAAAATTT
Source organism: Noctilio leporinus (assembly GCA_004026585.1). Lineage (NCBI taxonomy): Eukaryota > Metazoa > Chordata > Mammalia > Chiroptera > Noctilionidae > Noctilio > Noctilio leporinus. Next base: position 119,181 of record PVIW01000681.1, on the reverse strand, counting down.
TTGGTCCATTAATATTTGGTGAATGTAATTATTATATTTCCCATTGTATGTATGTATGTGTATGTATTTATGGACATGCACGTATATTTGGGCATGGATAGATGTTTAAACAAGTACAAAGTTATGTTGCTGCATATCCTGTTATACCTTTTAAAAAACCTAATATACTAGTATCTTATTTCTGCCATACACAGATTACTAGAGACTTGGTGGGTTAAAACAACACAAATTTAATATCTTATAGTTATGGAAGTCAGAAGTTGGAAATGGATCTTATGGGGTTACAGTAAAAATGGTGAAAGAGTTAGATTTCTTCTGGAGGATTAAGAGAGAATCTCTTTGCATTCTTCTGCTTCTAGAAGCCACCTACATTCCTTGTTTGTGGTTCCTTCCTCCAGTTGCAAAACCATCAATAGCATCTGTTTTACATAGACACACGCACACCTATTCCCATCACATCTTCTCTGACCCTGATATTCCTGCCTCCTTCTTAGTAAGGCCCTTAAAATTCTATTCCTTTCAGACTTCTCTTCCCAACTTCAGACCCTTGACTTAATCACATCTAAGGATTTCCATTTTTTCACTTAGGGTAATAGATTCAGTTTCTAGAGCTTAGGGCAGGGACATCTTTGGAGGCATGAGTTTTCTGTTGTTTATCACACCTATATTACACCAAATAAATTTTAATGAGAGCTGAGCAATTTAAACAGTTTGGGTTGATGGAAAGCAGGTAGAAGTGTGAGAAGTGATTCAGCAGAAAGAAGTCGAACTGCAGGTGCTGAAGGCAGAGTCATGCTACCAACAATATGACTCCTAACCACCCTCAGGGTACTAGAAATGTCTCAGAGAGGGGAACATTTGGAAACTCTGAAGGCATGTGTGAGGAGTATGCCACAATCCAAAAGAATTCCTGAAGGATTGTAAAAAGCTACCAGGGATCTATCCAATTACTAGACATGCCTGCCTCAGTTTCAGCCAGGCAAACACACCTCCTCACTACATGCCAGTAGGAAAGTTTCACTCCCTGGAGAATAGTAACTAAAAATCCTTGAGACATGTGACAGTGAGGCTTTGGAGGGCAGGATGACAAGGTTCACTGACATCCAAGAATTGACTGACACCCCATTTCTGACCAGGGTGACCTCCATCTTGGGCTATTATTCAGCTCACAGATTGCTGGTCTGAGGGAAACATATCTTGACAGAAGAGTGCAGAACTCTCCTCTGGAGAAACATCCCACAACCTGACGTTTAGGATTCTCCAGTGAAATGACCACCTGATTACCCCCCAAATCAGACTCATCGTCAATAAACATGGAGGATTCAATCAGCTTTTTAGTAACAAATCACAAACTAGGAATATATAGTATGTCAGATTACACCAGATGTGTGAGTAAAGCTTTGACAAGAAACACATAGATCAACCAGTATAAAAGAAATAAAATGGTATATTAAAAATAAAAGAAAATGGTAAAAAATAGTGCCAATGAAAAAAGTAAAAGAGAACCTCAAAAATAAGATAATAATTAGTACAAGCCGAAAAAACCAATTACACACAAAAAAGACAAATTTAAAATACTAATATCATATTATGTTAAAAACAGGATAGCAGGAACTTAAAAGTCAATAACAGAGTTGAAAGATGAATTTGGGTAAATATTACTAGGACTGGAACAATTGCAGTATATTAGTTTCCTACAATGACCATGGAAATAGACCACAAACTTGGTGGCTTAAAATAACAGAAATCTATTCTGCCACAGTTCTGAAGGTCAGAAATCAATATGTTAGCTGAGTCCCAGTCTCACTGAAGAGTCTAAGGGCAAATCCTTCCTTGCTTCTCCCAGCTTCTGGCAGTGGCAGGCAGAGATGGTCTCCCTGAATATTTGTCTTTTGTGAATCTCTAATAAGTACACATTTAAATTAGGACCTATTTGGATAATCCAGGATTACTGTGATTTGAAATCTTTAACACAATCCCATCTATAAAGAGCTTTTTAAAAAATAAGATCATATTCACAGGTTCTGGGGGTTGTGATATGGCCATATCTTTTGGGGCCCAGCATTCAACCTGTCACAGGGAGAAAAAGACACAGTGGAAAAACAAATACAGGAAAATTGGAAGATAAATTTAAGAGGCTGAATTCTAACAGAAATTCCAAGGTAACAGAAATGGAAAGTATAATTTTCATCAACTATATGAAAATTCCCAGAGCTGATAGGCCTTAAGGCATTAATTTTCAGAATGAAAATTTTCCTTTTTCATTTTAGCCCCAGAGTTTGGAAGTCATCATTCCAACCTAATGTCAAGAAAAAAGCTGAGCAAACTGAAATATTCGCCCCACCAAAAACTGAGTTAGCATGGTTAACTTATACCCTGATATTTGTATAGAGACAGGCCAATCTACCTAGAGCAGAAGCCATTGGAAGGGATATATTGTTAGACATACTTATAAGGTAATTTTAATACATTACTTATGCCTGAGTGTGGGCCTGCCTTAGAATCAGATGCTCTTGGAAGCCTGAATCTCAGACAGAATCCCCCATTTTCATGATCTTTACCTTCAAGAATATCGTGATGTTCATGTGGCTGGTGAAGATTTGATAAAGCCCACAGTCTTGGCAGAAGAAGGGGAAGAATAATCCTTGTGAAATAGGTCCATGGTTTTCTTTATACTAAAAGCCAATTGCCAGGGGACATAGATTTTACCAGTTATCCTCTCATCAGAGCTCTCTCAACTTTACTGTTTGAACTTAAAAATGGGTAGAAAAGCTGTATAAAAAGAAACACTTATAAAGGTCACAGCTGGAGATACACGCCCTCTAAAAGACTGGGGTTTAACTAGAAGCCTATAAAACACTTCCCTTCTCCTGTACATTACCACTACACTAGTAGAGCTAATAAAATAATAACATTACAACTAAAATAGCTGTGAAACATAGATTCTTTCTGAGAAGGAATAATTAAGGAATTCCAAGCTCACACTGAACCGTCATCTAGATGAACCATATTCTGGCCCATAAAGTGCACCTTAATGCATTTATTTTTTTAAAAGATTTTATTTATTAGTTTGAGAGAGAGAGGAAGGGAGAGAGGGAGAGAGACATCAATGTAGTTGCCTTTCACCTGCCTCCAGCCACAGATCTGGCTGGAGACCTGGCTAGCAACCCAGTTATGTGCCCTGGCTGGGAATCGAACCAGGACCTTTGGGTTCGCAGGATGGCGCCTCATCCACTGAGCACCTTAATGTATTTAAAAGAGAAGATGGTGGAGAAGTAAGTAGAGCTACCCTAATCTCCTCCTAGGATTAATCTGGAATTACAATTTAATTGAGGAGAAATCATCTGGAATAACCAATAGAAGACTAGCTAGAGAGAAACCTTATAACCATGGACAGAAGAGGCTGATTCATCACAATGTAACTGGTAGGAAGTGCCGAACCACAGAACTGTGAGAGGGCTGGCAGGGCTCCCACAGGCAGCAGCTGAAGGAGCCAACATCGCAGCAGCGTGGGTTCCACCTGAGAAGAGTGGGTTCTAAACCCCCAGCTGCGCTTCCTAGAATACAGTAACACAGTTGAGAGTAAAGCAGCACCCACCAAGTTTAGCTGGTTTAAAAGAGACAGCTAGAAACACAGTTCTTAAAGGAACCATGCACCAAAATACATTGGCACCACTAACCCTTGGTTCCAGCAGAGAAAGGTTAGAGTGGACTAGAGATGCTTGGGGAAAGTTTGGGGCTTTAAGGGAAGAATTGAGGGACAGCCTGTGAGTCCAGTGCTGACCCACCACCTCTATATAGCCTGCAGACCAGTCTTCTCCAAAGGGCGGTAGCCTGAGGGGAAGCTACAGCCCCAACCATAGGAATTAATATACCTGGCTCAGCAGTGCCTAAACCTGAGCACAGATCATAGGTTGACTGGATTAAAAACTGAAGGACACGGACATAGACAAAGACAGTGGGCTCCTGGTAGTATCCAACTGGCTGATGTCACCAATGTGGATCCAGGAAGTAAAAACGTTCACCTCTAAACCACAGAAGGTTACACCACGAAGACAGTAAGTTAAAGCAGACCAATCCAAGAAGCAGAAACAAAAAAGAAGAGTCACCTAAAATGGGGCAACAAAGAAACAGACCCCCATCAAAACGAAAAAAGGAATCCCCAGAAAAAGCGCTAAACAAAATAGATGCAAGCACACTACCAGACACAGAATTCAAAATAATGATGGCAGAGAAGCTCAATGAGCTCAGTCAGTTCAAAGAACACTACAAAGAACTCCAGGGAAGCTACAAGGAACTTACTGAGAACTACACCAGCATTAAAAAGGACATAGAATACAATTCTATTTTATGGAAAAAATAATAAAGAATACAATTTCTGAACTGAAGAACACAGTAGAAGGCATCAAAAGCAGGCTAGAGAAACCAGAGGATCAGATCAGTGAGCTGGAGGTCAACATAAAAAACAATTGCCAGACAGTGCAACGAAATGAAAAAAGACTAAAAAAGAATGAAGGGGTTTTAAGAGAGCTGCAGGACAACATGAAACATAATAACATCCATACCATAGGGATACCAGAAAAGAGAAGAGGAGGAGCAAGGAATAAAAACCTGTTTGACAAAGTAATGACAGGAAACTTTCCTAACTTGGGGAGAGGAAGTCACCCAAGTGTAGGAAGCACAGAGGGTCCCAATGAAGCTGAACCCAAATAGGTCCACTCCAAGACACATCATAATTAAAATGTCAAACTTCAAAGACAAAGAGAGAATCCTAAAAGCATCAAGAGAGAAACAACAAATAATATACAAAGGGGCTCCAATATGGTTATCAATTGATTTCTCAACAGGAACAATACAAGCCAGAAGAGTATGCCAAAAAAATATTACAAGCAATGAAAAACAAATGTCTATAACTAATACTCTACCCAGCAAGATTCTCATTCAAAATAGAAAGTGAAATAAGGAGTTTCCCAGACAAAAGGAGGCTAAAGTAATACATTTCCACTAAACCAGCATTGCAAGGGATACTAAAGGGTTTGATTTAAGATGAAGAAACAGAGAGAGACAGACAGGAACACAGGTACAAAGGGAAGAATAAACAATGAATAAGTACCTATCAATAATAACCTTAAAGGTAAATGGATTAAATGCATCAATCAAAAGACATAGGGAAGTTGAATGGATAAAAACTAACTTTAACTTAGGAATGCTTTAAAATAGTCTTGTTATAAATAGATTTTACTAAATAAGGTATAATTTTGTATTTTACTTTTATCTACATCACTGCAGGTTAAGTTTTCTTAGATTGGAATTATTTCATAAGATGGTAAAATCAAGTTACTTGTAATAACTCTTAGAAAAATTGACTGCAGTTAAGAAAAAATTAAAAAGAAAATGTGAATGTATATTACATAGAATACATGCTATATTTCATGCTGTCTTTCTTATTCATTGTTACAAAATATGTGCTTATTTGTGGGTGTATAATACACTATAGATTTTGTTAGCAATTTATGTTTTAAATAGCAGCCAACTTATAGTTGGAGTGTTGAGAAATTAGTCAATCTTTAGGTTAGAAAAGATGCTGAGAAAGAAGACCAATTTGGGATGGAAGTTGCAAACTACTAAACTATGATTCATGTACATAGGCAACTGATATTCTCATATTAGCATGTAAATTAGATGAGATCCCTTTCAAATAAATAGTGGAAATATACATTTCTATGTATGAAGGCCATCAAACTGAAGATGGTTGGGGAAATGTGTTAATGCTATAGTAAACTTTATTATTGAAATGTGAATGTACCTAATCTCTATCTAAACAGACTCTTAAATAGTTCAGTGGCTAGTTTAGGACCACATAGGAAGTTAGCCACAAGTCCAAAAAATAGCTAGAATCCTATTCTACAAAATTATTTAAATTGAAGGGTTTCTTGATTTTTTACCTCTTAATTTTTATGTCAAATTAGTAGATAACATTACTTCTACTCTGTGGGGACCAGCTGAGCACTGCAAGTGCCATTATTTTTGAAGGCTTCAACTTGTAAAACACATGTAGAGGGTATTGAAAGAAGTAAGACCTATGCATGGCAAAAAAAAAAAAAAAAAAAAAAAAAATCAATCTACTATCTAAGATGGAAAAACTCCAAAAAAGAATAAGTGGTTGTTCCAGTAGCTTAAAACAAAATTGAGTTGTATTATTGGAGAGGGTGGGATCTGACTCAGAAACAAAATTTGTTTTTTTACTATGGGTTTGGCACTGTCTCTAGGACAGCTTTCACAAAAGTGAGTTCTTCAATACAGCATTTCTGAGATATGTTTCACAATAGCACTACAGAGTAAAATAAGTATTAAAGAAAAAATGCTTAATTTACTACAATATATCTAAAATATTATCATTTAACATGTAATAATCATATAAACTATTGGCATATTTTAAATTTTTTATATTAACTCTTCAAATTACAGGATGTAATTTAAATATGTATTAAAAAGTCCTGGCTGCTGTGGCTCAGTGGATTGGCACTGGCCTGCAAACCCAAGGGTTGCTGGTTTGATTCCCAGTCAGGGCATATAACCACATAGGAAATCCACATAGGAAGTGCAACCACATAGGTTGCAAGCCAGGTCTCCAGCCAGATCTGTAGCTGGAGGCAGGTGAAAGGCAACCATCCATTGATTTTCCTTTCTTTCTTCTTCCCTCCCTGCCCTTCTTTCTAAAAATAATGAATAAAATCTTTTTTTTTTTAATGTATAAAAATATGTATGTAAGTGCATTTATGCATGTGTTTGGTAATATTGCAATTGATAATACTTTGAAAAGTAACTCTTTAAATGAAATAACAAGCAGTTTCAAATAATGAAAACAAAACTTTGTATTAATATGATTTGTGAGGCTCACAGTAGGAGGCAGTAATTAAATAGTGAATTGTCTGGATGTGAGAAAAAGAGAAATACACATTGGTGTTTACAAAATAGACAGGGGGATGTTAACAAAAAAAAAAAAAAAAAAAAGGAAATGAAGAAGCCAAAGAACTTATATGCATGAATCTTGGACAGGAACTAAGCAGGGGCATTGCCAGAGGGAATTGGGGTACTGGGAGGAGGAGGACAAAGGGGACAAAATTGGGACAACTGCCATAGAAAAATGAATAAAATATATTTTAAAAATACAAAAAGAAAAAAATTTAAAACATTTAAAAGAAAATAAATTACATAAAGTATATGTAAAACATACAAATAAACTAAAAATCATAATGGAAAATATTCAAATATTTAGAAATAACTACATTTCTGAATGATGCATGAGTTAAACAAGTGTTGAAAGAGCCAAAGACTATTTTAAGCCAAATAAAAATGAAAACACAAGTCATCATAGTTAGAGGAATACAGAAAAAGCAGCACTTAGATGAAATATATAGCATGAAATGCATACATGAGAAAAAAGATCTAAAATCAATAACTTAAGCTTTCACTTTAGGAAAATATCAATAGATAAAGAAGAGAAATTTTGACTTAAAGCAAGCAGAAGACAAAAACTAATGAAAATTAGAGCAGAAATTAGTGATGCTGAAAAGGATAAAACTGGTGAGAAAATCATCTTAAACAAAACTAGCTCTTTTATTGTCAATAAAAATTAATAAATCTGTTACTAGTTTAACCAAAAACAAAAGAAAAATAACAAGTTTTCAATTTTAGGATGGATAAATGAGTCATCACTGTTGATCCTTTGAATATTAAAATAACAATAAATACTGCAAATAATTGTATAGCAATAATATTGATAAATTGTATAAATTGGACCAATTCCTTGAAAGATAAACTACTAAAACTCATACAAGGAGAACCAGATAGACTTGATAGCCCTTTATCTACTAAAGAAATTGAACCAGTAGTGAATAACCAAAAAAGAAAATGCAAGGTCAAATATTTAAGGAGTGTTTGGTGAATTCTACAAATATTTAAGAAAGAAATAACACCAATGATCCACATTTTTTTTCTAGAAAATAGAAGCAAAGGATATATTTTTCTAACTTATTCATTGACCACATTAAACTTCTTCTAAGACCACAACAAGAAAAAGACATAAGGAAAAAGAAAAACAGATGAACGTAAACAAAAGTATTCTGAAGAAAATGTTAGCAAATTGAATCCAACAATTTTCTAAAAGAAGAATTATTCACCACAACCAAGTGAAATTTATTCCAAGTATGCAATGATAGTTAAATATTAAAAAAATTAATCAATGCAATTTTCTACATCAACAGGTTAAAGAAAAGAAGTTATATGATTGTATCAACTGATGCAGGACATTATTGAAAAGAAACACTCATTTGTAATAAAATCTCATAGCAAATTAGGAAGATAGAGAGACTTCTACTTGACTATGAATATCTATATAAAACCTACATCTTACCTCATACTTCTTGGTAAGACACTTGTCACTCTATGCCTAACATTAGAATAAAAAAAACTGAAGTCCTCTTTTATCTCTTCTTGTCAATATTATATTGGAAGTTCTAGGCAGTATGATAAGACAAGGTAAGGCAAGATAAGACAATTACATATATCTCCCCAGGCGAACTAAACAAAAGAAAAAAATAAACAAATGGAACTATATCAAACTAATAAGTTTCATATAACAAAGGAAATTACAAACAAAATTTAAAATGACCCACAGAATGGGATAACATATTCCCTGGTACATCTGATAAGGAGAGGAGGTACTACCCAAAATTTATAAAGTACTCACAAAACTCAATACAAAAAAAAAACCAATTAAAAAATGAGCAGCCCTGGCTGGTAGCACAGTGGATAAGGCGCCGGCCTGTGAACCCAACAGTCACAGGTTCGATTCCCCAGCCAGGGCACATAATCAGGTTGCAAACCAGGTCTCAGTCAGGTCTGTGGCTGGAGGCAGGTGAAACGCAACCATACATTGATGCTTCTCTCCCTCTCTGCCTCTCTCCCTTCCCCTCTGTCTAAAAATAATGAAATAAAATCTTAAAATAAAATAAATAAAATAAAAAAAATAAAAATAAAAAATGAGCAAAGGACCTGAATAGACACCTCTCTAAAGAGGATCTACAGATGGCTAAAGGACATATGAAAAAATGCTCAATGTCATTAATCATCAGAAAAATATAAATTAAAACCACAATGAGATACCATTTCACACCTATCAAAATGGCTATGATCCATAAATCAACAAATGGCAAGTGCTGGTGAGGATATTGGTGCAAAAATTGGGACCCTTTTGCACCAGTTGTGGGAATGCAAACTTGTGTAGCAACTCTGGAAAGCTGTATGGAGATACCTCAAAATTTTAAAAATGGATCTGCCTTTTGACCCAGCAATTCCACTTCTGGGAAAATAGCTAAAGGAACCCAAAACATGAATCTGAAATAACATAAGCACCCTTATGTTCATTGCAGCATTATTTACCATTGCCAAGATATGGAAGCAGTCCAAGTGTGTATCAATAGATGAGTGGATAAAACAACTATGGGGCATTTATACAATAGGATACTACTCAGCCATAAAAAAGGAAGAAAAATTTACCTTTTGCAACAGTATGGATGGACCTGGAGAAACATTATGCTAAGTGAAATAAGCCAGTCAATGAACAAACTGACTTAACAAGCAAAATAGAACAGGCTCATTGATGGAGAGCAGATGATAACATCTGGGTGTGTGTGTTGGCGGAGGAGGGGCGGGAGTTAGGGGTGGAGAGATTGAGCAAAAAGAATAAATGACTCATAGATAACAGTGTGTGGGGGGACCCACAATCCACAGAGATTCCTCAATGCCATGGATGAAATGAATGCTTCCCAGGCAGCTTGTGCTAGGAGAAAGAAGGCCGGCAAGTGTCTGATAGACAAATGCCTCAACTGCCTTCCTCCAAGATCTTTTATTGAGAGCAGTTAGCTTAAGGGAATATAGTATGTACTTAAAACTCATCAATCAATGTTAAACAGTGCTAATTACAGAAAACTGGTATTATCCAGTAATAACAATTAAAGGAACACTGAGATCTTCCTCAGGTCAGGGTATGTTCATTTAAAGTCAAAATTAAAACCTCTGCGGGTACAATAGAGTAATCAAGAGAGGTAAAAGAACAGGGCAAGCTCTGCAAAGTATGCCATAATGTGTCAATAGATACTTTGCAAAGAAAAGGTTCTATGGTCAAATAATTTGGAATATGATGGGTGAAATGAAGATGAGCTTTTACTAGGTGTGCTTTGTGAAGCCCCAAAGAGACAGACAATCCTGGACATATGTGATAATGGAGCCAGGTTTTCAGAGAGCATCTTGAGGCTAGGTTCTAACCCTTTAGAAAATACTTCCCTAACATTCTAAATAGTGGACACTAGTTAGAAAAAACACACCTATTTTAAACATTATTCCTCAAATACCTGAAATTCTCAATAGTTCAAGAAGGGCCATAATGTCCAAGTGTTTTTAGGCATTAAATAGAAGCAAAACAAGGCCCTGGCTGGTGGCACTGTGGATAAGGTGTTGGCCTACAAACCCAAAGGTCACTGGTTCAATTCCCAGTCAGGGCGCATAACCAGGTTACAAGCCAGGTCTCCAGCCAGGTCCTTAGCTGGAGGCAGGTGAAAGGCAACCAACCATACATTTATGTCTCTCTCCCTCTCTGCCTCTCTCCCATCCCCTCTCTCTAAGAATAATAAATAAAATCTTCTAAAGAATAAAATAAAAAATAAATAGAAGCAAAACATTCTGATATTAAGAGTGAAAATAAAGTCCATAGAGAGAAAGGAGGAAGAGGAGAAGGAAACCTTTATGGGATCACTTCAGAATCCGCTCTCTTTTACCTGACCCTTCTACCCACCTTGTGAAAGATGTTTACTCTTTTCTTAGAGCACATACTATGTGTGATGAGCCAGCTAAGAATGGGAAATATGAACTTCAAGTTCTACCAGACCTGTACTGTAGGATTTGCATTTGCATTCACATTTTAGTAATATTTGTCAAGAAGTCATTATCTTTCTGTCAAAATGCAGCAACTTCATTTGATCAGCCACTTCTGTACAGCACAAGGCAACAGAGATGAAGCACTAACTTGATTGGGTTCAGACCTTTTTAGTCCCTGTGCTCACTTTGGTCTCACACAAAAACAACATGCTGTGTATTTCACTTCTGGTTGGTCAGATCGATGCTGTTGAAATTCTGAACCTGGTTTGAGTTTCACTAATATTTTATGTTTTGACTTTCTGTGCCTGTAAGGGAAATAGCATGTATGCTATTGCTAAATGCATTGCACTGTGTAAGAACATTTTATCCATATCATTCATTTAATCAGCACAAAAACCCTAGAAGGCCATCAGAAATGAACTTTAATTGAGTTACCCAGGCATGATCTTTATTTGCTTATTTCACTCTCCTATTTCCTTCAGCTTAAACACTGGATAGTTTCTCTGTATGAAGGTACTTTGTGATTGCATCACTTTTGGTTTGATGTCTTCTTATGATTAAGATTTATTTGCTTTTAGAGAAAGGGGTAGGGCAAGAGAAAGACAGGGAGAGAAACATTGATGTGAGAGAGAAACACCCCTCATGTGTGCCTGATCAGGAACCGAACCCACAACCCAGACTTGTGCCCTGACTGAGAATCTGAGAATTGAACCAACAGTCTTTGTGCCTTGTGGGACAATGTCCAATAAACTAAACCACAATAGTCAGCACAGTCTGTTTTCTAGAAATGAGGATGAAGTATCTGTAGACTGCCAGTTGAAAATCCTGACCTTAAACCCTGTCATTGATTGCATGTAAGCATCTCCCCATAGCTACTCAAACTGTATAGCTAATGAGGTACTGAGAAAAGAAAATCCTATGCCCTCAATTTCAGTATACAACAGCCCAACTCCTGTGCAATTGTCATTTTATTGAATCCAGGGGTTCAATTCAACCAGGGGTCTGAATTGGAATCACCTGTGAGCTTGGTTTTGTAAATTGCCAAGAGATTCTGATGCAGCAAATCCAGGAGGAGGACCTAAGTTTTATTCTTCTGGACATTCCACCACTGCTTCTAGGGCTCCCTAGCCAGGAGAGATTGTGCATTAAACCAATCTCACTATGCTCAGACCCTTGGCCCCATAAAGACACTTAAGCTGAATCCTACCCTATGGCATAGAGAAAGTCTGGCTGAAAAGCAGGACACTGGGGAAAAGCATTAGTGTCTGTGGCAAAGGGAGTAGGCAGTTGAGAATGAGATGGAGCCTGTGAAACCCCAGAACCAGTCTTTCTGTGTGTCACACGGTGGCATGTTGTTAAACACTGGCTGCATCTGAAATTGAGTAGATTTCAAGATGTGAACTGATGCAGGCTTCTGGGAGTGTTTTGCTCAGGCCACCTTACAAAGTTACTTGAAATCTGCAGTGAAATCATATGAAAGGCTTCGTTTCCATCTGTTCCAATAGTCCCGACACACATGTGAATCCCCATGTAGGATAAATTATCTGGAGAGAACAGGAGTTCAATGAGCAGGACTGGCAGGCAGTCTTTTTGAATCGCATACCAGATCCATATATATACTTCCTATTTGTCGCTTCCCTCATAGAAATGGACTCAGGTGTGAAATGGGATAAATGCAGGCCTGTCACTAACTCTACCTTGGATGGATGACAAGGGAAGGGGTTAATGGATGGGCAGAACAGGTGCCCATGCTGGTCCCATTATCAAACCACTGAGCATCCTTTTATGTAATAAATCCCTTGAATACTTTGTGTTGGTGATGATTTGGTGGCAAATTAGAACCAATTAGGGAAAATTTCCACCCTTACTGTGCTGCTGAGGCTTCTGGGTGCTCTGGTCATTTATCTTCTGAGAATTAATTGTTTTTTCCTTCTCAGATTCAGAAGCAGAGACTTCCTTTCTCACATGGTGTTTCAATAGTACTTTGCTATTCAATTCAGTGATATTTGCATCACAAGGAGGGCTGACACAGTTCTAGTCTCAGACCGCAGCCTATACCTATGGAATCGGGGTGTCTACTTTGCCCAGATCTCCAGGTGGTACTGTTGGAGTTGACTGTTGACTGTTACAGTTTGTGAAGCACAAAATCTAGTCCTTGTAAGTGAAAGTGTCAGGGAGATAGGCTAAGAGTTTCAGATTGTTACATTTAGTTCAATTAACCGGTGGCTATATTTTCTTTTCTGGGTTTGAATTCATGTTACTTTGATGGTCAGTTTTTCCAAGAACAGTCAGAATCTACCTTATGCTTTTCAGAAGCCATTACAGAATTTTCCCAGCTTCAGGTGCATATTCAACTCTTCCCCTGCCTTAACTCATGCTATTTCTTTATTATTCCTACATTGCCTTTTGGCCTTGATATGGTAAATGTCCCTTTGCTCTCCTCCAGAATCCATGGGAAAGTTTTATCTATCATAGCACTTACCTCACTGCACTAAAGCTGCCTATTTTCCAGTCTCTCCTATCAGATCATAAGCTGCTCCATGATATGGCTTATATCTATATCATCTTTGTGTAGGGTACTAACAGTGTACTAAATTTGATACAATGGAGACTTAGGATACTATTAAGAAGTACTCTCAGTAGATACTAGTTTAAATGAGCAAATACATTTATCAACAGGAAAAGGGGATATTGCTGAAAAGGGGAAAGAGAATAGACTAGGTGACTGGTTGGTATAATTAGCAAGGTGGCTGCCTAGGAAAAATATATTGAGTAGCCATAATGAAGAATTAATATTCAGTATAGGTCACACTATTCATATCTTGTTTGTTGTGTTCAAGTCTGGACTATAATTTCTAAAACCTTTTGCAAATTACTGTAAGTTTTATAAAGCACTCAAGTCTGAACTCCATCTCAGATCAACTGGATCAAAAAATCTTGGAGGTGGAGGTCAAGCCTTAGTGTTACTATTAAAATTCCTCTGTAAACATTTGTCATCCATTACTCTAAGAGGGGTGTCCAAACCCAGGACATAGGCAGAATAGAAACCAAGAAGCTGATAATTTTGAGAATTAAGAATTGAATCATTCATTATCTAAATTATTCTGACCACGGTCATCCTGAAAAAGGTGTGACATGAAAAAAAACATCGGCGTTACCTTTCAATTTCTGGGGAGCTGTCATAGAATATTTTTAATGCCTCCAGAAGGTACAATAAAGAGAAATTTAGGAGTGGTCAATTTCAATGTAATATATAATAGGCATAACATTTTTCAAGGTGTATTCTCAGATGTGCAAAAGATAAAAAAAAAAAAAAGGAGCAATTACCTTTGTCTTTTTATCTTTCTGAAACTCAGCCTCTCTATTGAACCTCCATTTTATTTGATGTCAGAACCTATAACCTAAGTCATTTCTGGGTAAACTTGGGTGCATCAGTGTTTTCTCAGTTATTTCAGGTTTGAAGGTTAGTGAAGTTGGGATTTTTCATATCACTCTTCTGTTTCTTAGGTTCACAACTAGAATTTTACATGGCTTATCCTGGTTTCAGGGGAATATATTGCTTCCCTGGCCTTTCTTCTATTTCAGGTAGGTATCTGCTGAAATGTAACATATCTATGCCAGGCTTTGGTCACTGAATGGGTGTATCCAATAAAATGTCCACATTTCTACCTGATGTTCAGTTTTATGAGCCAGGTAGCTTTTCATCTATGGGAGACCCACTTTAGATTTATCAGCTCTCTCTCAGCTCATCTTTGAACCCTTCCTGAGAGACACAGAAAAATCTAGATGTCTCTGAACTTATCCCAATTCTGTAAAACTTTAGGGTTGTCTTTTTTTGCTTTGAGCATCACATTCATTAACTCTACTGCTTCTTCAAGGGTTGCCAATAGATAAAACCCATAGAATGTGCCTTTCTCAAAGGCATTTGAGAATTCATTTCTCCCAAAACACACCTCCAAGTGTAAAATTCATTAGCTACCACTTTAAATGTATTACCTAGCCATGAAAAGGAGAACCTTTTGTCAAGTGTATCCATCCAAATAGAAGATCAGATTTTATTGCGTTCCTTGTCACAGGAAATTTAAACTGCACCGAGGTGACCACTTTCAAGGAAATGATCAAGAAAATCCAAGGTTATGCTAGGAGGTTAGATTAAATCACTTGTTCCTAAGTGTAGTCAAGCAGTAAAATCTCCTAGAGACTTTTTAAAGCTAAAATTATTTCCCCCAAACCTCTGCTATTTTGCTTATTCAGAAATCTGAGAAAGGAAAGGCATTTGTTTTTCTGTACAACCTCACTCACTGAAATTACTGCGATAGCATCTATCTCTGGTACAGTCTGTGATTTTACTGATTCAGATCTGTTGATTCTGTTCTAAGGAGAAAACCAAGAGGATACAGCAATTATGCTGAAGTCCTCATGAGCCACATACTTGACCTGCAGCTCCTGGAGACCCCTCAGGGGGTTTCCATGGCTTTATACTGCTTGTCCAAGTGGAAGGAAGCTCATGACTGAGGAAGATCAAGGTTACAACCCCACACACACACACAAAAAAAAGCAAGGGCCCACCCAATGGGGCTTTGCTGGGTTCCTCTTGCTGAGCTCTGCTTCTGCAAAGCAACTGTTGCGCAAACAACTCTGCTTTCCCGCAGGTGAAAGGCAACTGTCCTCAAGGGAGAGAAGGAAAAGGATGTGTCACGATCAAAGTCACCTCACTGGTCTCAGGAAGGTTTCAGATGTCCGTATGAGGCTGTATTGAAGGTATCTGGCTGTGGTCGACCTTTTTCGAACAGCCGGCTGTGTGTGTATAATATTAGCTGTCTCCCTCAAGCCACAGGAGCCTTTTTTTTCTTTTTCATTTAAGAATGGTTGCAGTTGCTCAGATTAGAGGTGGAAGATTTAAATAGATATATTTTTATATTTTCAGTAGAGCAATAGGCTAGAGCATCTATACAGAATTGGGTTTCAGTTGTTTATTTTTTTTTTACCGTAAACATTATTAAATTCTTCACTCATGCCAGACTCACTGTGCACTGCCCTGCATGTCTTACTCATGTCCATCTTCACCCTTTGCGCTTGATTTTACTACCAACTAACTGCAGCCCTTTGTTTTAGGGTAGGAGAATAGTGAATTTTAAAGTAAGGAAGAAAGGAAGGAAGTTTCAGAAGGAAAATTAAAGCTGTGAAAAGGGAAGGGCATGGTTCTGGTGAGGGGGGCTGAAGTCAGACTGGAGGGTATCTCAAATAACAAAGGTGATACACTGCTGTTCCCTAAAAACGTCCCTGGCCAACAAAGTAAACTTGGTCAAATAAAAGTGTTCATTAAATGGGCTTCACCTTGCCCTGGCTGGTGTGGCTCAGTGGATTGAGTGTTGCCCTGCAAACGAAAGGGTCACTATTTCGATTCCCAGTCAGGGCACATGCCTGGGTTGTGGACCAGGTCCTTGATTGCGGGCACGTGAGAGGCAACCCCACATAGATGTTTCTATCCCTTTCTTTCTCCTTCCCTTCCCCTCTCTCTAAAAATAAATAAAATATTACCAAAAAAATGGGTCTCGCCTTTCCTAGTCTGGTTTCAATTCCTGAATTAGAGAAGTCTGGAGCTCTCCAGGACAGGTTTTCCTCCCTGTCACCATTCCCCCGACTATGGACACTGGTGTTGTCTCACCTCTTTGAGTGGCACTGAACCGCACTCAGCCCAGATCAAAGGCAGAGCAAGGACTAGGTTTGTAGGGATATACGTCTTTGTGAGTAGGAAGTTGAGGACAGCACAGTCTGCCTGGAAAATGAAAATGACCCTTTTTTGTTTTTAACATTCCTGGTGAGATAGGTGCGATAGAAGAAAGTCCTGCCGTTATTTCCGCTAAATGGCTGCCTTTTAGTAGAAAAGGGTGCAAAACAAAAGAAGCATGGATAGGAAGGGGCAGATAATAGAAAAATCAATATTAATCATCTTCTACTTGTAAGCACCTCACTCTACTTCAGCCACAGCAGGCCCAAAGCAAGAATTAGTCACTGTCCCCAACAAAGAAGGAATTCTTCAACCCAAACAACACAAAAGGGAAAAGGAAAATAAAATAGTTCACATAAAAGCACATGAACCAGTTCAAACTTTGTGAACAATAAAGAAGAAATTAAATACAAATTTTGAAATAGTTATACGTGTCCTTAGTCCCTTTGACCATGTATTCAAGCCATGCCATCATGCTGGATTCTGACAACCATCTTAGAAGCCCAGAGCAGAAAATGCTTAACACTAGCCCCAAAAATTTAAGTTACTTGGACCGGATTACACACATAGGTCATTAGGTGGAGGTGTCAAGATTCAAACTCAAGTCACAGCCTCAATGTCCTCAAGTATAAAATGGAATGACAGCACTTACCATATAGAAACAGTGTGAAACCTTCTAGTTTGAGACATCCACGCCTCACTGAGTATTTGAAAGCCATGTCTTTGGCTTTCATGGGAACATAGGGAGCTTCAACAATAAATGAGTCTGACACTAAGCACATTAATTCCTTGAAAAGATGTGTTGACCACCTACTATGAGCCTTTGCACTGGTAAGGCACAAACAAATACATTTAGCTCCTAACCTATGAAGATTTCTCAGTTTAGGGAGGGAAATCAGAATATAATCCTATACCTATAGTAGCAATACCATACATTTTATCTGAAAAAAAAAATGCTCTAGAAATTACTAGAACCATATATTAAGAAAACAATGTTCATTTGACTGTGTCCTATCACAGTGGAACATTTTATCTTCATAAAGGTAGAAATGGCAAAAAAAAGCAGTTTGGGGACATGTCTTAGACCAGCCCCAGCAGGTTTCTCTTCATCCACATATACTAAGAAGCAAAGCAGACAAAGTTGGGACTTGCTCATATATATATATATATATATATATATATATATATATATATATATGAGCTGACTTTCAGTACACTAAAGAAGCCTTGTCATTTCATAATTGCTTTCAATAAAATATAAACTGAAGTATTCTCCTATAGCATTTGGGAATGGTAATTTTGTTCTAGTGCTTTTATTGATTTGCCTTTGTGTCTTTTTAACAGTGGCAATTAGCTAGTTGATGGGAATGCGGAAGCAAAGGGAGGCAGATTGGAGCATTATTAATGAATAGGCATTTTGAGGGTGTACAAGAGCAGGGATGTTCTATGGAGAAACCCATTTAGGATTCTACATGAAGTTAATAGATGAGATGGATTATGTACTTATGTCTTTATCTGTATTAATGTTTCATTTCAAATGAGCCTGAAAACTGTTATAGACAACAGTTGGCAGAGAGCAGTCCTCTTAAAATAGCTCAATATATATTTAACCATTTGATGCTAGTTGCCTGGCAAAGTGAGTTTAAACAACCTGAAGTTTGAGGTGGATGAGAAGTATAGAGGAATGGTTAAGGATATTGGACCCAGAGTTGTTTACTAACTCTGGACCATTTTCCCTATCTGTGCAAGCAGTGTAACCTCACAGGGCTGCAATGAGACTTAAATAACAGAGAACAAGCAGAGAACTTACAAGAACAGTGCCTGGCAAAGACAGAGAACCCTATAAGTGTTACTTATCACTATAGTTCAGGAATCTCATGATTTTTTTGTTGTTGTTGGTGACTATGTGAACACCCTATTTTTCCTGCTTTTTAAGTCATTTATAGTAAGGCAGAATTCTTCATATATACGGTATGTGAAAATCAGGAAAAAAATCACAAGGACCACGGACAAGAGGTGTCTCTAGAGCTCAAAGAAATCATAATAGGTAAATAATAGTCCAAAGACCTCTATTTCTGCTGTGACCAGGAATAGGTGTGAATGAGACAAATCCAAGCTTTAGGGAAGAAGGGCTAGGGGCAGGAAGCCTGTGAGTACCTCTTTAGCAATTCCAGAAAGCTTGTTCGCACATAGATGTTTGAGGCCCCCAACTTGTAGAACAGGTCTCTTACTATGTTCACTGTCTGCCTCATGCTCTTGGCTTTGAAAAGGGGCCAGACAAGGGAAACTGAAGGCCCTTTACACTATTGGAAAGAGCTGCTAATGCTCACCCAGTCTATCATCATTCTCTTTGTAAGGGAATGAACACCATACCCTGCTTTGAGAAAGTCTGAAGCATGATTTGAGATTCATCACATGCACATGGCAAGAGCAAATTTGGGGTGGAGAATTACTAGTTGAAAATATGGAAGTATGAGAAGCACATTGGTTTTACATTGATGGGATTAGCTAGCAAGTGAACCAAAGGGAAATGAAAGCAGAGGACTTTTCTTTCATTGCTTCACCTACTGCTCCCAAGGGCCTCAAACTGCAGCAGAAGAGACCTGTTAGGTGTGTCTCTAACTAAAGAGCATCAGTATATAGTTAGTATGATGGTCACAGCCTGGGTTTGTTCAAGATTCTATGAACTTGCATCTTGAGTTGGCCACTTGTTGATCTCATTAACTCAGGCAATTTGTTGGTCTCTGTTAACCTTGGGGATAGAATCTACAGGCCTGAAACAGGGCCATTGATTATACCTGTTGATTGGGCTGTTGTAAGAATTAAATATGGTGGTGCCTATAAGGTGCTCAGTATCCTGTGTGGTTATATATAAATGCTTAGTAAATGTGAGCTGCTTAGGTTCAGAACTGCAAATTAAACAATATTTATAAAGCTGCTTTCACAATTAATTAAAAATAAAACACACAGATATAAATTCCTCTAAGATGTTCTAGTTGAAGTTATAATATCAGATAGTATAGCAAAGAATAGTAAAATACTTGCTAATTTCTCTCCAAATAAAATTCTTAGAAACAATGTTTCACCTTGGATTTTACATTAATTTTCACCCACTAAGCTCTTCCTTTATACGTTGGTTTTAGTGACTATTAGAACTATGGCAAATTCTTTAGTCATTGTTCATTTGAACAGTGCTTTCCGTATCTGGATTGTCATTCAAATTATCTAGAGATTTCTATATACAGATTCCTAGAACCTATTTGAAGAAATGATTATAGAATCTGAAAAAGTTCCAGAATCCATTCTGATGACTTGTCAACTTTTGGAACCCCTGAAGTGGATCCTATGGTTCAGGTCTGAAGTTTATGCATATTCTAGGTTTTATATTAACATACTCAAATATAGTGAATTATTTGTATAACATATCTCTGACTCATATTTCTTTCTCTGTAGCCTGCATCCTAGTCTAAGTCATACTTTATAGCCTCTAAACTGTCACTTCTGTAACTTCACATTTGTTACTCTACCTCTAGTATCTCCGTACCCAAAGACACTCAAATACTTGAGTGTCCCAACACCATTTTCTTACAATTAGCTAAAAGGTTTCTTGTAACCAAGATGATTAAGCAAGAAGAGTGCATGGGTTAACTCTTAGAAAGATGATAAACAGTATGATTATTTGGGGTTTCTACCTAGTAGATGCTCTAAAAAGAAGTACGATAAAACAGCCAGATACAACTAAATGTAAACAACATAGCAGCATTGCTACATAACATAAATAACTGCATACAATATAAAAGAATATGCCTTATTCACCGTAACCATTAATCCAGATTGTTAGAGCAGAACTGGGTTTCCAAATGAAGGGGGAGGAATTGTACTCTCCTCTCCAGAGGCAGGTAGGCTGATGCCCAGTGTTTACAAAGCTAAAGCCTCTCTTAAAAGCATCTGATTAATTCCTGTCCTTCAATGACAAACTTCCTCTAAGGGACCCTGTGGAAAAGAGGATTTGTACTTCTCTCTCATCCTGCTTTTAAATCTTCTCTGTTAGGAAAGACACATTTTTGCAAGAGTAACCTAGCATGCAGACACCGTGCAGCTTCCATTTGCATAATATATTATCTTTTTTGACACGGAGATATGGAAGCAAGGTGGTGAAAAAATCTGTGACCCCGAATTTTTAGCATTTTATCTGTCTTGGGATGAAAAATTCACTTACACATTCCTGTTCTTACTGTTGTGTTTCAAATATATGAAACAATATTTCTCAAAGGAACACTGATATCTCTATTTCTTGAATGCTAGAAATGCGTTTCACATTTAAATGAAAAATGTGAATGTACATATTTTCTATCACTGGGATTTTGAAAGTCCAAACATTACTCTTTCAGACGCGGTTTCCAGGAAGAATACAGCAGACGGGGGCTGTCTGCGGGTGCTAAGCTTAGTTCAATGCTCAAGTTTTCACTCTTTCATTTTATCACTGGACACAAGTGGGAATTGATTCTCTACCCCTGGATGGTGTCATTCATTTTGGGGCTGTTTGGTTACTGATTTGCAACTTGTAAAATAGTGTGAAATTAAGTTGAGGTAGATGAATATCACTGGAAGGATTGAAGAAATTTAAGGGAGAGAAGTGGAATGCAAAGTCTGGGGTTCAAAGAAGGTTTACAGGAAGAAATGGAAGCTTGAGTTGGACCTTGACAGTTGGATAAACTTTCAATTTGCTGGAATTTCCATTCAGGAAGAGCAGCATGTGTATCATGTTGGAGGGAAGCCCTGAACATAAATCAGGCTAAATAATTCATATTTTAGTTTTGTGTCTATTATTTATGTATTTTCGCTGCTCATTTTTTCCTGTGTAGGTTTTGAGTATGGTATATAATAAAATACACAAATCTTGAGTATAGAGCTTGGTGGGTCTGTCTTGAAAGCATCAAGCCCATGCTAATATCACTAAAACAGTTTGTGCAGCCAATACTTTCAGAACTGACCTTGTATTCATACATACACACTCATATACACATGTACACACACATACCTAAACCACCTGTGTAATCACCAGACACATAGAGGATGCAGACACCTCCAGCACCCCATTTTGCTCCTTTGTACCCCTTTCAGGTAATATCCACCAACCCACCAAAAACTGTGACTTCTGTCACATGGAGTCATTTTTTTATCTATTGATTGATTGATTTATAAAACAAGAAATCATGGAATATGCCCTCTTCTGTGTCTCTTCTTTCAGGCATCCAATACCTATATTAGAGATATTCATGTCATTGCACATAGCTCTAGATTGTTCAATGTAGTTTACTCTTTAGTACCCTAGTGTATGAATAAACTGAAATGTATTTTCCAGTCTTTGGCTGATGGACATTTAGATTTTTTTTTTCAATGTAAGTCTATTATGAACAGTTTTGTAATAATCCTTCAGTGACATGCTTTTATTTATTCTAGGAATATACCTACAAGTGGATTGCCTCAGAAATAATGTAAGCATGCATTTTATTTTTATATAAGTTGCCAATTTTCCCAAGTAGCTTTGAAAATTTACTTTTTGAGTATTAACATATGAGATGAGGTTTTAAGTATCCCAAACACACCTTTATCATTATTGTCATTTTTTTAATATTAACAAACTTATAATTATTATATCTTCCTGGTGGATAAACCCTTTTGTTGTCATGAAGGATCCTTCCAGAATTCTAGTAATACTTGGCATGTTAAGAATTCTAGATAAATGAAATGGATTCTTAATGCATTAATGATTAATTAACATGTGTCATATTAGTACAATTGCCCTAGGAATTTTTGGTTAGTGTTTACATCATCATTATCTTTTTCAATCCTCTGCTCTGTGTCCATTATTACAGATCTTTCCCTTGTAAGCATCATTATTTTCAGCCTGTCTGAAAGTCTATGTTATTTAACTAAATCACTATTATTCTATATTTAATATAATTACTAGTATATTTAAATTTAAATTTACCATAATATTTACGTCTACTTTTCCCATTTTTTTCCTTGTTCTTTAATTTTCCTTTTTCTTTTTTCTTTCATTAATGAAATATTATTATAACTCTCATTATCATATTTACCCCTTTATTTATTACAAGGATGTACTTTTCTAATGTTAAGAATTATCCTTGACATTACAATGTGTATCACACATAATTTAACATTTTGATTCTGATATTTTAAATCTCCTGCATAATTAAAGAATCTCATAAAATTTTAACTCCATATTCACTTCATACTTTCCATAATTACATGCTACTGTTCTGTATTTTAATTCTAAATTTAAATCACACAGGACATTTTAATTATTGTGTATACAACAGATATGATTTAAGCTTACCCCTTTATTTATGCATGTATTGCTTTTCATTACTATATGCATCATCCTGCTTCCAACTAATTCCATTTCTGCATGAAGAATCAGTTTAGTATTTTGAGTGGGGGTGAAAATGATGGCATGAAATTTCTGTTTTTATTTGGCTTAAAATGTTTATTTTTTCTTAATTTTTTTGAAGAATCTTTCTGCTGGATATATAATTTTAGGCCGCAAACTATTTTCTTTTAGATGATTCAAGATAACATTTTATTCCTTCTTACACATGTTGTCTCACTTACAATTTTTTCTATCCTTTACTACCCTTTTAAAAATAATAGTTTCCCCTTTGACTTATTAAATATTTTGTACTTACACTTGGTTTATAACTGCTTTATTAAAATGTATTTGCTTTTTATCATGTGTTTGTGTATATTTCTCTTTGAATACTCTGCTTGGGTTTATAGCCTGTCATTAATTCTGCAATTAATTAGTTAACATCTTTCAAACATTGCCTCTACCTCATTGTTTATCTCCTCTCCATCAATGCTCCAAATGTATCTGTTCAATCTTTTCATCATGGTCCATGGTTCTTTACTCCCTTCTTCTATCCATTTTCCATCCGTTTGGAATCTCAATACTTAAGTCTGGACATTATGTTCTGGCTTCTTTTCCAATCATGAATCTTTTCCTTTCCTGCGTTTAATATGCTGGTAAGCCAACTGATTTTTAAAATTTAACTTTAAAATTTCTCTAAGTATTTTAGTTTAATAATTTCCATTTGATTCTTTTTATAAAGAATAATTTATCTTATTATTTGTTTTGTTAAAGAAGTGAAATCTGAATTATTTTATAATCTATATCTAAAAACAAGCTCTTGGGCTATTTCTACTATGTGGTTGCTTTGGTTTGTTTGGGTTTTTGTTTTGTTTTGTTTTTTGTCTCATTGTTTTGTGCCTCCTTATTGGATTTTGATCTTGGTCTTGTTTCTAATGTTTTTGTTGTAAATTGAATTCCATATGGAAGTAAATTGAAGTCCATATGGACAAGAACTTTCAGAGGCTCTAGGGTGTTATCTTTATCCAGAGAGGATTTGACACTCTCCTGTGAACAGTTAATGTATGATTGCTTTAACCCAATTATCTATCCAAATGACTTAATTGTGGGTCTCAGTCTTGGTGAAGACTGGCCTGTACAGAATGCTGTTAGTATCTGAGGTTGTCCTTTCCATACTCTCCACTGAGAGGCAGGGTTTTACCAGGGCTCCAACCCCTTATTGCTCTCTGTTCCAGTTTTTGTTCCCATAGCACTATAAGGATATCAAAAGCTGACCTTAACTTTTAACCTTCAACTTTCCTAATATCCCATTTCTACTGACTTTAGCATGCTTGCTTCCTAGGTATTAGGAATAAGAAAATGCCTGGATGAGAAAAGTGGTGCTAAATATCAGGCTTCCTTTTTTAGGTTCTCTTTTCCCAAAAATGTTGGTCTTGGTGATACTGGTTTTTAATTTTTATGTCTTCACTCTGAGAAACTGCTGGAAGCTCATCCTCCCAACACATTGATACTTAAGAATGGCAAATGCCTCCTGAGGAAATGTGATGTAGCAGAACTAGCTTACCTCATGGTGCTGCCAATCTCTTGGGCTCAGGACCCATCAAATCCATACTCTTGCCATTACTTTCCGATGCCCTCAAAACACTATTTTATATTTCTTTCAATAGTAATTCTCTGTAGGTTTTTAATTTTGTAAAGCAATCAGGTGTCAGTTAAGACACCTTAACTAAATGCAGCAATCAAACCTTTTTTCTTTTACCTCCACAGTGCAAGCAAGAGGCAAAAAGAAGGGCTGGCTTCTCACTGTTTCATTTATCCCTATCAAACAGAACCAGGGAGAGGATGGTAGAAGAAGCCCAGGCAGAAGGAGTTTAATATCTCACTGTGGAGGAGCCTGAAATGAAAGGATGCTCTCTCTTCTTATGGATAAACAGGCAGATGGTCAGGAAATGGGGAATGGCTAGAAATGGAAATGTACTAGTCACAGTGAAGAAAAATGTCCCAGCTGAAGATCCTAGTAAGGTGATCTTGGTGGAGGTGACTCACCTGAGGTTCCCAGTAAGGAGGCCTCTGAATAGAGGGCTGAGTCCTTGAGTGCAACTTCCTCCAAAAAACTGTCATGCACTGGCTGTGCACCAAGCCTGGTGTGTGAATGGCAACTCCTCCCGTGTCTATGGTCAAGTCTGAAGAATCATGCAGAGTCTTGGGGCCAAACTTCTTCATAAGAATGCTGTTTAATGTATTCATCTTCTTCAACCCCCTTGAACCTGACTTTCTATTATTATAGTTGCTGTTACTATGTAGTTCAGTGTGGCCTACCTGGCTAAGTACATGCGATTTTTTCCAGATTCATTGGTTCTAACTCTCTGTATAGACAATTTAGGCATTAATAATCCAGGCCTTATTTGTGGGATCTGTTAGTTTCATCCAACATGAGGGTCAGGATGGACATTAGATAAATATCAGGTTATTATTTTACATATACATACAAATGTATGCATATTTATTTATTTATAAACATGTTTGATAGATTTTTCTCAAAGAAGTTCTATAGATTTTGAAATAATTAAGAGGAATGTTGGAGAAATAAAGTCTGTAAACTTCGAAGTCTATAGGAGTTTATAATTCTGTTTTGATTTTTATTTAATATCTTTTTCCTTCTTTGACTTCTTTCTTCTTGTTAAAGGAGGAAGTCCTGGAATCAGTTGTCCCTGGATGGGGGCTTTCTGTCCCAAAGTGTGAGTGCTTTCCGTTAACTCCTGTTCGCGTCTTAGGGGACGTAGGCAGCCAGGAATTTGATTCAGTTGCTCTACAGGGCGATGCAGCTCCCAGTGGGGGTGCGGCATGGCTCATTTTCCGGTTATTAAATAAGAAAAAATCATTGAAGTTTTACAGAAGAAATACTATGCAGCAAAAGAGCGTATCATTGCATGCAGTGAAGGCAATCCTATCTGCTCTTCTGTGCAAGATCAGGGCTTCCCCGAATCTGCTTTCATTCCTGTTAGCGCTGCATGACCATGGCTCCTGTATCAGATGGCTAGTCTGTGTATGGTAGGAAGAAATAATGACATTTGGAGTTTCCATCGATCGTGTAACCTACCACTAAAGCTCCCTGACCTAGTTACTCTCACTTTCTTCCTATGCTTCGACATTTCAAGAAAATTACAATGGTGCTCACTCACCCCCCAAATCCCTACCACAGTGCAAAGACAGAACCATTGCCTGGTTTAATCAGATGTTGGAACTGTTGTCCAAATGTACCAAAAAAGAGCAGAAAAGCTGGAGTCAGCTGGGGTGAGGTCTTCAGGCTGCAAGTCAGGGCTGGCTGCGGCAGAATGCCTGCAAGTGCATCTTGAACTTCTCTTGCCAGCCTGAAATGAGGACAGATTCTGGGTGACATATTTCTTATCTTAAGTTCAAACTCTAAAGTTCAATTTTGTAGAAGGCAAGAGGCTTCTTGGTCTTTTAAAACCAGCAGGATTATCTGTGAGTCTCCTGAATTCCGACATTATTTCTACTACATCACTGTGTCGTTACTCTTATGCTCCATGGTGCCTTGCTAGGAATAATCACATCCAAGGAACTTAATATTTCTTTTTGAGTGGAGGATTTGGAAATATACCTCAACCTTGACTCCTGCTTAGAGGAATACAAAGGTCATGAAAATGGAAGTTTTGAACCTACCTTTTTCCTGCAGGCCCAACCCCAAGGACTTCTGAAAGATTCTCTATTCTTAACTTGGATATCAAATGACTTTAACATAGCTTGCCATTTCAACACAGTGCAAATTTGGTTAGACCCATATCTTCCATCTTTTTCTTGAACATGTACAGCTCAGTTGCAACCCTCAGGTCATTCTGTAGGCAGCCTGTTTAGTAGGCTTGTAAATTGCAGCACAAGAGGGTAAGCATTTGCTGATAGAGCATCTGTCCACTCAGAATCAGTCCATGTGCCCAGAGCTTACAGATTGTAGAACGTGTAAACATAAGCAGTGCTATGTAAAGCAGACATGGACTTTCAATGCCGAAATGAAAATACTTTCAGGATTTCTCTTTGGTTGTTTTCTTTTCCCTACATATGCCTTCCCTTGAAATTAAATCATACTGTTACCAAAAAAGTACACAAGTCAAGTTTATAGCCAGATAAATTTTCAAAAAGGAAACACATTCCTCCAACATACACACAGCATGCCAGAAGTTCCCCTAATTTCTCTTCCAGGGATTTGTTACAGCTCACCCTGCACAACCAGAATCCTGAACTTACCACACCATAAATTAATGTGGCCTATTTTTTTTACTTTTATATAAGAAGAATCATACAGCATGTCTTTTTTTGTGCCTTTTTGTTAAACTTGGGTGATTCACGTATATTTTTGCTTCAATAGTAGTGTATTTATTATTCTCAGTTAAGCCTAGCTTTTATTACATGAATATACCACAATTTAGCCATTCCTTTATTGAACATTTAGGTTGTCTTCAGTTTGGGGCTATTAAGAATAGTGTAGGTATAACTAGGACTGCATTTTTTTGTTTATTTTGCAAATATATGCACTCCAATTTGTTGGATACATACTCAGGAGTGGAATTACTGACTAAAAGCTTATACCTATGATCAGCTTTGCTAGATCTTGACAAATAATTTCTAAAGTAGTTGTACCCATTTATTCTCTGTAGAAGAATATGAGATTCCCAATTGCTTCATTTCTTCACAAATGCTTGGTATTTCCTACCTGTGTTTTATCCTCTCTGGCAGGTATGCAGTTTAGTGCACTCTGGTTTTAATACACATTTCCCTGATGACTAGTAAAGTTGAGAAAGTTTTCAGTGTACTTTGGTCATTTAATATCCTATTTTGTGGGGTGTCCATTTAAGTTGTTTGCTCATTTTTACTCGGTCTATTTTCCCAGGCCATATTGATTTGTGCAATTCTTTTTATGTACTTGCATATCATTCCCATTATGTCATGAAAATGTTTTGGTTTTTATAAACTTTTTATTGTTTTACCTTTGTATTTAGATTTATAATCTATCTAGAATTAATATTTATAAAGGTAGGAAAATAGGGAGTCAAGATTTATTTTCTACCTTGTACAGTAGGGATATCCAATTGATCCAGAATTATTTATTGAAAAGACCATCCTTTCCTTACAACACAAAAGCATTTATTTGACATAAACTAGAGTCTGATGAGACTTTCCCCCTTTGTTATACTGATTTTATTTCCATTTTTAAAAGATTTTATTTATTTTTAAAGCAAAGGGAATGAAAAAAGAAAGAGAGGGAGTAAAACATCAATGTGTGGCTGCCACTTGCATGCCCCCATCTGGAGACCTGGCCTGCAATGCAGGCATGTGCCCTGACTGGGAATCGAACCAGCATCCTTTGGGTTCGCAGGTTGGCACCCTATCCACTGAGCCACCAGCCAGGGCCTCAATCTTTTTATTTCTTCTGTGGTTTTGGCTATTAATGGTTTTACTTCTTAGTTTCTTAACTCAAATTTTTGTACTTTTCATTCCCACAAGAATCCACCTGCACAAGAGTCCATCTGTGTCTCCTCTCAATGACTGTACTATTCACAAAATGTGGTACATGTCTTTTGGGATTTCTGCTTGGCTTGTGTTTGTACCTTCTGCATGGCTTACATCATGGCTGCAGACATTCACCAATGTGGGCCATTTACCCTAGGGATTTAGAAGGATTTAGATTGACTGGTCACTTTGGGCAGGTTCCAGAATTGAAAGCTATTATGCAATCAGAATGAAAACAGCCACATTTGGCATATTCATGAGACACAACAAGAGCTAGTCTACAAAGAGGGAACATGAAACTGTCATACTAAAACAAATCAGATATGAGAGGCCATGTGGTTCTAAAGAAAGTGAAATAGTAACCCTTGATTCTAACTTTTTATTGGTGGTTCAAGTCCTCATGACTCAAATATTTGCTAATTTGCCCCTGGATCATGACTTATTCCCCAGAACATTCCAATGTATCTCCCTTCCTCCCACCTTCCTGCCTTTTTCTGTATGTCAGTATCATGCTTTTCTGTTACCTGAAGCCAAAGAGTCTTTAAAAAGGCACGTAAGACTTTCCTTCAGAGATCAGACAATAGTCCCTCCGTACCCTCAGAGATGTCCTCAGATTGTCCCTTGGCAAAACCATGGAGGATAGGAGGTAGCATTTCACTTGTACTTCATGTATCCCAATCTTTCTCCTTTTCTCATTTCTTTCCCATTCAATCTCTTTCTTCCCAAATGCACCCATGCTTCAAACTTAAACATTAATATTCTTGGGAAGTATGCCTTTTAAAATAGGAACCTGCAGGAGATGAGGATTAGTACAAGGAAATAAATCACTGTTAATGCTATCCATCTAATGATGCTTTCTCATATTCCTTTAGGGTGATATAAGATATACCTTATGTTGTTCACAAAGGAATCCTAACGTGGGTACTTTACTAAATGTTTTTCAGGCTTTACGGTACCAGAATTTCTAATGCTTTCCCAACCTTACAAGGAGACCAGAGTGTGGACGTTGCAAGAGTTGCTAGAGACCCTACAATTATCCCTATTTAAGACATGGACATTGAAAAAAGATTTTACACTCAAAGGAAACTATTAATAATATAAGAAAGCAACTTACTGAATAATAGCTTATATTTACAAATAACTATCAATAAATGGTTAATATCTAAATAGATAAAGAACACATTCAGCTCAACATCAAAAAAATCTGATGAAAAATGAACAGAGGCCCTAAATTTGCATTTCTCCCAAGAGAACGTACAAATGGTTAATAGATATATGAAAAGATGCTCCATAGAACTAATTATCAGGGAAATGTTGATGAAAATCACACCTGACAAAATGGCTATTATCAACAAATCAACAAACACTAAGTACTGGGGAGTACATGGAGAAAAGGGAAAATCCCACCTCATATACTGTTGGTGAGATTTTAAACTGGTGTAGCCACTATGGAAGGCAATATGGAGGGTTCTCAAAAATTAAAAATAGAACTACCATATAACCCAACAATTTGGGCATTTATCTAAAGAAATCCAAAACAATAATTCAAAATGATATATGCATCCCTGTATTTACTGTGATATTATTTATAATAGCAAGATATGGAAGCAATATATTAGATATCCATCAACAGATAGGTGGGTAAAAAGACGTGGCAGGCATGTACATAAAATGTAATATTATCCAGCCATTAAAAAGAATGAAATCTTACCATTTGTGACAACATGGATGGACCTAGTGGGTATTATGCTATGTGAAATCAGTCTGACAGACTGTGATAAATACTATATTACCTCGTTTATATGTAGAACAAAAAATGAACAAACAAAAATGAAACAGGCTCATAGATACAGAGAACAAACTGATGATAGCCAGATTGGAGGGCAGATTGGGGTGATGAATAAAAATGGTGAAAGAGATGAAGAGAAAGTCTTGCTACTTTTCGGGTGTCAATAAGATGACTGCTGAAGAAATTTAATTTATATTTGAGGGCAATCTACGATGGTACCAGCATCATTCCAAAATCAACAACAACAAACAAAAACAGATTTAAAGGATAGGGAAAGGTAGGTTTCTGGGCTGGTAAATATCTAGGAAATGAATTCTGAACCCCATTCAAATACATTTCAATTGCATAAAAACAGTTTAAAATGGGGGGCATTTAAAAACTACTCAAATGCATGATTATAAAAATAAACAACAGGGTTAATAAAGCATTTCAGGCAGAAAAGTTAGAATAAATTAAGAGTTTGGGGAAGTAGAAAGTTTCTCACTGAGAAAAGGTGTGTGTTTACACAGACCTGGAGTGTATTGATTGATGACTAAAGTACAGCCATGTGTGAAAAAAATGTTTAATGCACTGCCTTATTAATCTCACAATATTACTCTGCTGTGGGTCACAGAGCAAGAACCTTAGACCAGCACAATCAGCATCACCTGGCAGCACTGTAGGAATTCCCGATCCCACCCTAGTATTTCTGAATCAGAAACCTAGCAATTACCCAGGCGCACTGCCCCAAGCAAGACCTCTGGGTCATTCTCATGCATGCTGAAGTTGGAACATCCCTACATTGTGTCCATCCTAAAGATGGAAAAACTAAGGATGAACAAAGTTAACTCTTGTTCCAATGTCCCCCAGCTTGCATGTGGTGGATAGGACTTTGGGACTTATGTCTTTCTAACCCCTAAACCCATGCTCTGAACCTATATATTAAAAAATAAAACCAAAGCAATCTATTATCCTTCTCTGATACAATCTTTCATATTTTTGGCTTCCATAGAGATTTGATTCATAAGCAAATAAGGTATTAGGATGGAAACTGAATTCTCCCAGGGAAGGGCACAAGAGAAAGAAGGTAATAAAGGCTTTCTACTAGGCCCCAGAAAGAGACAGCTGCAGAATCTACTCCCCTCTGTGGAAACAGCTTACCAAGAGGGAGGTGTTCAGCAAGGCAATTGGGGTGAAAGCCCTGAAAAATGCCCCAGTCTTTCCCTGCCAGGTTTATGAACCACTTTGGCAGGCTAACAGCAGCACATTATATGTAATTGCCAGTTTACTCTACCTTGTCTGCCTTTTATTTTCACAAGGAATCCTTGTTATTCAGGGGAATTAGCAAAGGAATCCATTAAGTGCTGGCTACAAAGACTGCACAGTATTTATTCCAGTGATAAAAAGTCTAATTTTGCAATAACGTGGCAATCTTTGGAGAGTGCTGGCAGATAGGAATCCACGTCTGGCAAAATTAGCCTCTTTTGGTGGCACTGATCATGATGGTGCATGTGAGAAGGGAGAGGAGGGGAGCTGGCCTGCCAAGTAAGCACTTGTACAGAACAAAGCAAATTCTCTTGCACAGAATCCTGAAATGGGGGCAGAAAGCTGCCATCAGGCCAAGAGAGTAGAAACAGCAAGGGGGTAGGGTGGACTTGGTATTCACATGGACTGCAGCTCACTGCATTTAGAGGCAGTGATGTGCCTGTCCTTGGCAAATGTCCTGAACAGTTAGCCACTTGGTCCTATCCCTCCCTTCTTGAGCCACCTGCAGGTGCCTGGTGCCATCGATATGCTGGTGGTCCCTCAGCACCCTGTGATTCAGTGGAAACCAACTAGTTCTTAGTGATTCATGGAAAGTCAGAACTTGCCTCCTACAGCCCTCCTATCTTATAGGTAGCTGACAAGTTATCAAAGACACAATACCAGGATTGTAAATCCTGTCTTTTGGGGTTTTTTCCCCCCTTTCTTTTCTTGTAACTTCATCAATGAATGTTGTTTTACAAATTACCATTTCTTCAGAGCTCAATGCTAACAGCAGAGCCCTAGATCACACATTAAAGCTGTACTGTAGATTCAGAATTCCTTATTTCATCAGCACAAAGCAATTCCTCTGGTATTCATTGATTAGGGTAACAGTTGTTTCATTCTTGATGGAAGAAATGTTTTAAAATTCAAAGTTTTAGTCTGACAATAAATGGCTATGCATCTTTGTCCCAAAGTCTGCCAACTCTTGACTGAGGATGACTTTTTTATCTCATTTTATCCATGACTCCAGAGGCATTAACTACAAACCTGCTTGCCTTTGTTTCTTAAACATTGGCTTTGGTGCTAGAACTTAACAAGTGTCCTTCAAAGCCTTTGTTCTGATTAGAAGAACGTAAGACTGATCTGTTGTGACTACATATAAAAACTAATATTCTAATTAACCCTGAGACTCTAGGAGTTCTGAGGTGCAGCTTCATTTTTTTTTACAGATATTCCCACAAAAACACAAACTTGAGGAGTTACCAATGGGAGTAGGCATTCTATAAACCAGAAATGACTGAATGCTGTCCAAATTGGAAAACACACACATTATAAAGCACCTAAAATGGGAGTTAAAGCATAACTGGAAGTAAAATTGGCTGATATCTTCTATTCTTTCTTGAACATTTCTAATTCAGCATCCACTCTTGAAGAGTAACAGTTATTAACATTTTATATATTTTTATTTGGTCAAAATACATAGTAGAATCTTATCATTTTAGCATAAATAAATATAAGCCTACCTTATTTATATTGAAATTAGTAAGCCCAAATTGTCCTCAATTTTAGCCAGTAAATATCATAGTAAAAAACTGACTGTTAATTTATGCCTATAATGTGGAATAAATGGTGTTTTTCTTTCCTTGCCCATGGAGAGAGGTAATAGATGAATTTTGCTTGTGAAAGCTTCTAAGTTATAGACCTTAGTAGTCATTATCATTAGTAAATGAATTCATGCTTGCAATTAGTAAGCAATTATAGCATCTAAATTTAGTCAATAAACTCATTAATACCTCTGATTTAAAAAAAAAATAAAAACAGTTCAATTAAAGGCCATTTTATTTAACTTGGTTTAGGGATTAGCTTGTTCTCATTCATATACTGTTGCCTTCATCTTCCACAGCCTATGCTCTTAATACCTTCCCCCTCTTCTGACCTTTTCTGCTACTTTCTGTGGAACACCATGACCTTCAATTAAAGATCTGAAATAGAAGGGGGATATATTCATTCCCTAAATTCTATTCAGAATTATATGTTGTCAGGTCTGTGGACTTGGTGTGAATGCTTATAACAGCAGTCATGTGAAGAAATGAATCCAGATGTTGTATTTCAGAGCAAGCTTTCAATCATTTCTTGAAAGCAACTGTTCAGAATCTAAATTCTTCCATTCTCAAATTTATCAATAAAGTACAGTGCACTTGCCTTTCTCAAGCACAGTTTCAAGTAACATGTGTCTATAGAAAAGGCGAAAGTTTGATAAAAACTCAGAGAATGTCAGTATGAACCCATAAGAGTAGAAATGCAATACTGAAAATCATTTAGGATAGTGTAAATACTAAACGGCTCTTTGGATTTCCTGTTCTGATCCAGCTATACTTAAAATCCAAAACAAGACTTAGAAATCATCTCATTTTACCAATATTCCCAGATTGCACTTATGTCAGTAAAATTATTTCTTTGGCATTACTATTTAAATGTAAGACCATCCCTTGATGTATCTCTAGCTGTACTAAAAGATAAGAGTTCTGTGGAGGAAAACAGCATTGGATCACCATCCTTCATCAATCACAGCTATATGAACTTCTTGCAGAGTAAGATCTGTGCACAGTAAAAAATTCTAACATTCAGGGACTGTATCATACTAGAAAGTTTTTAACAGCAAAAGAAACCATGAACAAAACAAAAAGGCAACCAACTGAGTAGGAGAAGATACTTGCAAACATCACCAATAAGGGGTTAGCATCCAAAAAATAAAAAGAACTCCTACAAGTCAACAATGAAAAACAAATAATCCAATTAAAAACAAGCAGAGGAACTGAACACACACTTCCAAAAAGACATGCAAATGGTCAATGGATATATAAAAAGATGTTCAAATTCACTAGCTGTTAAGGAAATTAAAATCAAAACTACAATATGAACCCACCTCACACCAGTTAAAATGACTATTATCAACAACGATAGTAGTAATAAATGTTGGAGAGGGAACCCCCATTCACTGTTGGGGAGAATATAAACTGGTACAGCCACTATGGAAAACAGTACAGAGGTTCTTCAAATGTTTAAAAATAGAGTTACCACATGACCTAGAAAACTTTCTGAGTATCTACTTGAAAAATTTGAAGACATTAATTTGTAAAGACACATAGACCCCTATATTCATTACAGCATTACTCACATCAGCCAAGGGATGGAAACAACCAACGTATCCTTCATTGGATGATTATATGTAACAGATGTGCTACATATATACAATGGAATACTACTCAGCCATAAGGAAAGATGAAATACCTCCATTTTAACTATCCTGCCTCCAGTGCCTGACTCTAATTTTATCTTTGATTCCTAGTTTACACATACCAAGTACACCTGATATTTTCAGAAACTAGTAATAGGTGGGTTGAAGAAGCTATGATTCCTTCTCCCCTGCAGTATATGATCCTTTGGACATAGCTACCATTAATTTTCCTCCTGCTCTCCTACTGCTGCATTCCAAGAGTATGTAATATTTTGTAACATGCTTCCAGAGCAACTGGGAAATTTAAGAACAAAATCATAAAATTTTTACCTGGTCTTTTGTTACTTCCTTCTATGTATTAGACATAGTTTTATCTTCGATTTTTTCTAGATTTCAAGGAGTTTCATATCTAAAAGCAGAAAATGAGAAAGAGGTGGGGTTAAAACAAAGGAAAAAAATTCTGTTTTTGCAGTCCACAGTACTATAAACAGAGATAAAATATAGTACTTTTGTTTTCATCATAGCCACTGCCTCTTTAAGGAAAAACTAATGAATTTGACTGATCTTGCTCACTCCACTACTTCTATGGTTGCTTAGCAACCATTGGACATTGGAAAGAAGGGGACATTAGAGCAGGTTGCAGAAAGAAGAAACTGACATTAACTCTGCAAATGTTACATAGGATCCGCCCCCTATCTCCCTTTCTTTCATGTTACTATTGGTCACTTCAGACCCAGAATTCCAGGTTCACTGTTCCATCCTTTACCCTTCAAGCCAATGACCTGACCCAACTAAAGAAAAAAGATCTTTCACAGAGCCTAGAGTGTGTTCAACTTAAAAATATGAAGGCCCTGTTTGAATGTTATACCTCTGATCTTGACATTTTTTCAGGCGATAAAAGAACTAGAAAAAAAAAAAACAAAAAACAAAGTATTTCAACAGATTCATTGGCTAAATTTCACTTTGCAGTTGGGTTTTAGAACCTTTTTTTTTTTTTTTTTTAGGTAAGTGGTTAAGTGCTTGACCTTATTAGACATTGATTCAAAGAGTTTTTAAGTTTATGCAATAACATTGGGCCATATCTATGAGATACTGTTACCCTTGAAGATCTGCTTTCATAGGACTCTGCTATTATTATTTTATATATTTAATGCTACATATACATAAATAATTCTCAGTCATCTTTGTTAGATTGCTTGATTATTTCAAAAAAGTTCTACTTCCTAGTTCTGGATACAGATATTCGGAATTTTAAAACAACTCAAAGATGATATAATCTGGAAGATTAAATTTAGTTCATAAAATAGTAGCCAAGAGAGCAAAAACTTTTATTATGTAATTATTATGTGCCAGGCTTAAAGCTAATTGTGTTCATAAAGCATTCCATTTAATTCTCATAGCAACCCTATAAAGTATGTACTATTATTATTAATCCCTTTAAGAAAAATGAAACAAAAGTTTACTGTCTTGTTCAAGACTAAGCCAAGCAAGGATCCTCAATGATATATCTTTCCACATTGAATGTCCTACAACTCATTCTTCAGAGGTAACACAAATGGATGCATGGATAAATGGAAGGAAGGAAGGAAGGGAAGGTGGGAGGAAGAAAGAAAGGAAGGAAGGAAGGGAGGGAGGGAGGGAGGAAGGGAAGATGGAAAAGAGAGAGGGAAGGAGGGAGGGATGGATGGAAGGAAGAAAGGGAAATATGCTACCTGATATTAACATCTTAAAAAATTCAAAAATAAACAGTAAAAACATGTTATCATCTTCTAATTAGTGGCACAGAAGAGCATCAGCTTATTTCCATGTGATGGAATTCAGGAGACATAATGTTATAACAGATTATAGCATGGCAAAAACACTCACGTTCTTTAATCAGACAAATCTGAATTCATGCTCAGTCTCTATCAATTTCTGGCTCTGCAAATGGGCCAAGTGTCTTACCCTATCAACAATTCCGATTCATAACCTGTAACATGGAGATTGTAACACTAGGTTTGTAGAATACTTTGAAATTAAAAAGTAAAAACTGACTTATTGATATCCCATGCATGAAAGGCATTTGATACACATCAGTGAGTATTATTTTTAGAAAATGAAATAAATGTGAATGAATAAGGAACTACGAAAATCTTCAGCAGAAAGTTATCTCTATTGATAGTTTGAGCAATCCTGAAAAACTGTCCATTACTGATTTCCATGGTTCCTAATCATTTACTTATCCCATTTTTCTAAAAGTGATATAACCTATTCTTTAAATCCAAAGACTCCATATATAAACAGTGATAACCCCTTTTAATGACATAATCTTGTATGTAACATGTTATACTATACTTTATGCTCAATTAGGTTCAAATAAAACATAGATCCCTACTTCAAGGATTACAGAAGAAAAATGAAGACACATACACAAGTCAATATGAAAAGGCAAACCAACAAAACTCCTCAGCAGAGTTTGAAAGGAAAGTTTCACTCTGGCTGGAATATCAGAAAAACATTTGTTGGTGATATTGAATTTTTTTATATCTTAATTTAATTCAATTATTTGGACATACAGCCAATGCTTATTTCTCCTATTTTATTTTTAATTTTTTAACAATCTTTTTTTTTTAAGATTTTTATTTTATTATTTTTAGAGAGAAGGGAAGGGAGAGGGAGAGAGACATCAATGTATAGTTGCCTTTCATCTGCCTCCAACTACAAACCTGGCTGGAGACCTGACTTGCAACCTGGTTATATGTCCTGGCTGGGAATTGAACTAGCGACCTTTGGGGTCACAGGCGCCTTATCCACTGTGCCACCAGCCAGGGCCTATTTCTTCTATTTATAAGAGACAGCTGTAGTCTTACCATGTCAATCAGGTGTGAGGACTCTGTATTCATGTCTATCTGCTATACCTGGAAAAGCTGCTAGAGGGACTTGCTTGGCAGGATGCAGCCCCCACCACACACCTCTCATGGAGAAGGCAGAAATAATAAATACTGCTGGAAGATACACTAGAATTCTCTTTTCTTCTGAAGATATTTCTTCCTGCGTGTTTGTTCTAGGGGGCTTAGTGAGCAGTTAAAGCAATTTGAATAGCATTTGATTAGAGAGAGGGGTAACCCAGACTTCCTTCCCCCAAGGGTCAGCTACCTACCTGTTTTTTAAATTTAACTTTATTGTTCTTGTATTACATCCATTCCCTTTTGCCTCATCTCTGTCCCCTTCCCCACCCACCCACTCCTCCCACAAAGTCGATCCCACTTGTTGTCCATGCCCATGGTTCTTCCATGCCAGTTCCTTGATTAAACTGCTCCCCTTCTTGGCTTCCTCCTCCCCACTTCTCCCTCCCCTCTCCCCACTGAAGGTCTATTCATTGTATTCATGTATCTGGTTCTGTTCTGCTTGTTTGTTTTGTTCATTATTGTCCTGTAATTTCACTTCACAGCATCAATCTCAGGGTCTGGAGAGACCACCACAGTCAGTATCTGGTCATATCAACCTTGTAGCTATAATAGGCTGGCCCTCAATTCTGTAATCCTCACTAGAAGGCTATATTTTCTCTAATATTATTAAATTGTTTGGAATGGATAATACTATAACATAGTGATTCTATGAATAGCACTTAATCAGGCATGAAACTTATTGTTCTCTGTATTATTTTTATCAAACCAACTAAGCTGATAGGATTTGAGCAATCTCTAGGTATTCTACAACCCCATAGAGCTAGTACATAAGATAGACATAGTAAGTATTTGTTGGGTGACTGGTCAAAAGACACTCTGGAAGCACTAAATTAATTTTAACAGCTATTTAGTAATCCTACGTCTTTATTGACTCCTGGTTGAGAATAGAACCATTAAAAACCAAAACCTAGACTAAAAAGAAATGTATGAATATAAAAGGGAAGAGAGAATAACCTAGGTCAAATTTGGGCTCCTTTGTCATTTTGTTTTTGATATTTCTGTCTCTGTGTTAGCTCTTTGGAGCAAACACAAACAGGGCCACTTCTTTCTTTTAAGGCAGTCTATCTGTGTGTGTGTGTGTGTGTGTGTGTGTGTTTTCAAAATCTATTTTGAGAGCAATTTTTAACAGAAAATGTTTGCAATAACATGCTCAATAGGTATTATGGTTCTTCCTTGCTTAATTAAACTAAAATGATGGCAGAAATCAAATTAATTTTTGTAATATTAGTATTCTCATTGTGTTCTTTGCCTTTCCTATTTGGCATAAGGTTATTTATGGAAAGCATCACAATACCATTTATGGGACAATTCCAAAGTTTCATAAAGCTAAATCTAGATCTTTCTCTTTTTAGTAGGACATATAAAAATGTTTCTTTTGGGGGAACTACTTAAAGCATTCCACTAGATTAACTTGCCTTCCTTCTTCTATGTAGGAGGTCATAGTCAGAAATCTAGAGATCTAAACAAATCCTGATGTGAAAATTTTAGCTATGTGTCACAAGTGCGAGTTTGTGATAGAGTCTTTCTGTAAGCCAGCTGCACAACTACTCGGCTAGCTGCCTGCTGAGGAGCCCGGCACCAAGGGATAGATAAGTGTCACACAAGGTGACAAGGCTATTCACTCAGCTTTTATCAAATGCAGTTTCACTCAGAGTAGAATATCAACATGCATTAATATCCTACACTCGACTAATCTAAGAGAATTGTAATACATACATAGCAGCAACCAATGGGGGATAATGAACCTGAGTCCCAGAGAGTCAGTCCGCAGGTCTGGGAGACAGCAGAGTGGGCAAAGGATTTGTCAGCATCTTGCAAGGAAGCATCTCCGGAGGTGTGTGGGCAGCAGGGAAGATGAAGTCTTCAGTTCTGCAGGGCAGAGACTCAAGCTGCTGATGCCAAGGAGTAGCAGTGTGGCCTACAGCAGGGCTCTGGTGTGTGGAGCTCAGCTGTGTCAGCAGTGCTCTGGAACCTGCCTCAGTTATACCTTGAGTGTACCCTACCCTCTGGATCTTTTTGATGTCTTAGTGCCTTTGATGCCAAGTGTGGAATTTTCCCAGAAGCCTATACGTGGTATATGGCTATTCTGCTTTACATCCCAGATGACAAGTGTGAAATTTTCACAGGAGCCTATTGATGGGTGGTCCTGCTCTGCAGACACCCTGTTGTGATCATGTGTGTGATTATCTTGGGTGTGTCTCCTTGCCAGATATGTCTAATGTGGCTTGAATAGTTTCCCTCTAGAACCAAATGTCATGGCTGACTGGCAGTCACCTTGGTTAACATGAATGACTCTGTTTCATTATATATACTTTATACTATCTTGATTGGACCAATGCTATTTTATTGGTCCTGCTCTCCATGTGACCCCTGATATCTTTCTCAAAATACCTCAGCTTGAGAGTTGGAAACATTTCCAGGATAAGAACAGAATTCATCAGTAAGAATTTCCTCTGCTACCCTTAGCTTTCTTCTGATTTGCTCAAGCAATGTTTTGTTTTGTTTTTTTATAGTCACATCAGCCTTCTTTTCTCTATCTTTCTTACCCCATTCACAACCCTGATCCTTGGCACATTTTCTACTCTCTTCTTTCCTCTCACTTTATAAATACAATGAACTTTATAAATAACTTCACTCAGTCTCCTTTGACTCCCATCAAGTCAGGAAATAACATATAATATGCAAAGCCCTCACCCTAAAAATGCTAAATATCAGGGAAAAATTACCTTTAAAAAAGTCAACCAGACCATCTAATACAAAATAATGTAGGCAAATTGTGTACTGTGTATTTCATGTGTGTGTATATGGATATATTTTATAAAATATATGCACACATAAGTACAAGGTATGTGTGTGTATGTATGTTATACATGCACATACACACACACAGGTACAAGGTTTGTCCAGAAGGTATACAGCCATGTAATATGAAAAACAGAGATGTTAATTTAAAAAGATGCAGTATATAAGAAATATTGTATATAGGACAATGATACCTCAGTCCCCTTTGGAGTAGGTACCTGGTGACCTTACACAGTCCTCCTAGTCCTCATCAGCTTCCTTGTCATATTTTCCCAAATCCCATCAATAATCTGAAAGCTCTTCCCTTTCAAAGGAAATTTTAGTTTGGGGGAAAGCCAGAAGTTGCAGGGCACCAAATCTTGGCTATAGTGTGATTGAGTCACCTGGGTGATTTGATGTTTTGCCAAAAATCTCTGCATGAGATGTGATGCATGAGCAGGTGTGTTGTCATGATGAAGCTGCCAATCACCAGTAGCCCATAGCTGTGGCCTTCTGAGTTATCTAGATAGCTTTGCTGAGAAATATTCAAGCTTAATGCAAAATTTGATGCAGATCCTTTGCTCTACTTACACAGTCATTTTAAATGTGATAGCCACATAGTACACATGCTCACTCAATGGTGTCTACTACCCCCACTGACCAGAACAGTGAAGTCATCATTGTTCACACATGCACATTCCAGTCCATTCTTTTTGGCTGCCAGGTTACACTGATGTTGTTCAAACCATTCTTGTTATATAAGCAGTGACTCAATTTTCTCTGGATAAGCAAGATCATATACATATATACATATATATATATACATATATGTATAATCTTGCTTATCCTTTGCAGATTAATAAAGCCTAGTCATTAGTACAATTTAAATAAACAACATTTCTTTAATCACCTTAGTCCTTCTCTAAAAGATGTCACCACAAATGATGAATTGAGTCAAATTAGTGAGAAAATCAGTCATAGCGCTATTTGGCACAATGTAGATAAAACATGGTCTAATTAACTAAGTTTTCCCACTTAAATGTGGTTGCTTGGGTTTCATATAGATTTGATCCCATATCAACCAGCTAAGAGTATACAGCCTTTTTGATATTTATTTAGCATATATTTTCATTTTAATCCTCTGAAGTTCTCTACATTACAACAGTTTAAAGCTCTTTTCCGGTTAAACCCTTACTGCAAGCATTGTTTCAACGACTTCCCATGATGAAATGCAAGCATACTAAACCATGTCTTAAAAATACATGACTTTTGGTGTGTGTCTATGCTCTGCTCCATCAGGCTATGAGCTCCATTTACCTGACAACATATTGAAATAGCAATCCACATTTCCTGCTTCATATTTTTCACTTATCAGTTCTTCCTTCACCAGCTGAAATCCTGTTTCTATCTTCATCATCCCTCCATGACTGCTCTCTCAAAGACTGACAATAATCTTTGAATTTTCAGGAGCAATGACTTTTTTCTTAGCATCTGGTTTCAAGTCTACATAACTTAACTGTGTTGAGTACCTCCTGTTTGAAACATCATTCTTTGGCTTTTATGGAATTACTCTCTTCTAGTTCCATGGTCAGTCCTTCTCAATATTTTCAGTTAGTTCCTATAGCATAACTTGTTCCTTAAAAATAAGTATCAAAAGCAGACCCTGTTACTCTTCCCTCTTCTCTCTCATATAATTTTTGTTTATGGCTAATGTTCATCATTACTAGACATGAAATCACTCCTTACATGGGTAACCTGACAAATATAAAACCATCCTAGATCTCTTCCTGAACTACAGTTGAAGGTTTGAACTAACTGCTAGGTGTAGCTACCTAAATATCCTATGAATACTCAGCATGCTCCTGTATCAAATTCTTTCTCTAGTTCCCCATCTATGATCCCTCACCTGTAAAGGTAAATAGGTATTTATAAAGTTGATGTTAACTGTATTCTTTTTTTTCTTTCTTTCTTTTTTTTTTTTTTTTAAGATTTTATTTGTTATTTTCAGAAAGAGGGGAAGGGAGAGAGGCAGAAAGGGAG
The DNA here is from genome assembly GCA_004026585.1 of Noctilio leporinus. Lineage (NCBI taxonomy): Eukaryota > Metazoa > Chordata > Mammalia > Chiroptera > Noctilionidae > Noctilio > Noctilio leporinus. The sequence continues at coordinate 76,569 of PVIW01000681.1, read as the reverse complement.
AGAAACATCAATTTATGGTTGCGTTTCACCTGCCTCCAGCCATGGACCTGGCTGGAGACCTGGTTTGCAACCTGGTTATGTGCCTTGGCTGGGAATCGAACCAGCAACCTTTGGGTTCACAGGCTGGCACCTTATCCACTGTGCCACCAGCCAGGGCCCCTGATGTTAACTGTAGGGTTGACATATACTAAAATTCTTCCAGTGTACTAAAAATTGTATATATAACATCATTTAATACTTGCAGTTATACTACAAGGTAAGTATTGAAATATAGTATTACTATTATTTTTTAAAAGGCTTTTTAAATTACTTTCAGAGAGAGATAATGGAGAGAGGCAGAGAGAGAAAGAGAGACATCAATGCATGGCTGTCTTTCACCTGCCTCCAGCTAAGGACCTGGATGGAGACCTGGCCTACAACCTGGTATGTGCCCTGACTGGGAATCAAACCAGCGACCTTTAGGTTCTCAGGCTGGCATCTTATCCACTATGCCACCAGCCAAGGCTAAGAGACACAGAAAAGTTATATAATTTTATAAAGTCATCCAGCTAGATATTATGGGACCTTGACTTTGAACTCAATCCATCTGAATGTGTGGAAGGCAGAAAGAGGGTGAAAAAAAGAACCCCCTTAAGCAAAAAAAAAAATGTTGAGAGAAATATGCTATTTATGGCACTATGCTTTTGTGCAGCCAAATTGAAACTTTATTTGTTAAAATCTACATGGATATACCAGATCTGTCCAGAAAGTATCCAGTTATTTAATGTTGCGGGGGGGATACTTATCAAAGAAAATACAAAAAACATTGTACAGTGATGCTTTAGTCCCTTTCAAAGTAGGCACTTTGGGGCCTCACACATTTCTCTCAATCACCATCAGTTGTCCTGTCGTATTTTCCTGAATCTCATCAATGGTTGGAAATTCCTTCCCTGTCAAAGGTGATTTTAATTTGGGGAAAAACCAGAAGTTGCAAGGTGCCAATTCTGAGTTACCTGCATGATTTCATGTTTTACCAAAGAACTAGGAATGAAATATGATGCATGAAAGGGCATGTTGTCATGATAAATTTGTCAATCACCAGTTGCCCATAGTTTCAGCTTTCTGTAATCCAAATCATTTCCACAGAGAAATATTACAGCTTAACACAAAATGTGATGCAGATTTGTTGCTCTACATGCTCCGTCATTTTGAAAGCATTGGCCACACAGTACACATGTTCACTCAATGGCATCTACCACCCCTTTAAACTACTATAGTGAAGTCACCATTGTTCACACATGGCACATTCCAGTCCACTCTCCTTGTCTGTAAGGTTACATTGATGTCACACAAACCATTTTTATTATATTAACAAAGGCTGGACTTTTTCCATACAGACTTGTATACACTATTAGGGATTTAGTTGCAAGCAGTGTGTGTTATAAACTAATTTTTTTTCCTTACTGTTACAACATTCCCTTGATAGGGAGGCTAATTTAAGAAAATAATTATATATATAAAAAAGGAAAGAATTATATATAAACACACATCAATTTAACCTGCCTCTCAAGTGCATGTGTGTGTATGTGTATGTACATGTGTACATATTAGTTCTCTTCATTGTTTTTAATGCTATTCATAAATGGTCACAGAACTTCAGAGCTAAAAGAGATCTTAGGAATTAGGTAGGAAAATCCCTCTATTCTATAAAGGCCTAGAGAATTCAAGCGACTGCCCAAAGTCGTCATAGTGGCCCAACCATAAGAATAGTACCCAAATCCTAAAACATCCACTCACTTGTTTATTCTACTACAACATGCATGTTTTTTCCCCATAAGTAGAACTTGAGAATAATAATGTTTTTAGTGTTTCAAGTACTGATTCACAATTTGAATCTTTTGCTACTTTGCAGAGTTCTATCCTTTCTTAGTTAGCACTTACTGGTATCTCCTAAGTGCAGAGACTTGTTTTTGTGTGTGTGTGTGTGTGTGTTTTTTTTTTATCCCCATACAGTTCTCAGCAGGCCTCTCATTTGTGAAGAGCCTTTAGAGGACTGGGGGGAGCTCAGCATAGGTTCTTCTGAAAGCCTGGGCTGAACTTCCTCTGGCTGGGATGCGGAAAGGGAATGTAGCTAGAGAGAATGGACTTAAGTGTCAGGGGAGACAGTGTGGGCAGTGCGGCTGAAAAAATGAGGATGAGAGGAAATAGAGCTCAAGTTGGCAGCTCAAGCTCTTCGCTCTCTGAATCACTCGCAGGTGGTGCAGGACAAAGAATGGGCACTGTCACACCCTCGGACAGAGAACCATGCATCAGTAGTTTCTAACTGATCCACCACACTTCTGGCCTAGCTGCCCATTCTTCAGGGTCTCCCATGGGAACAACTGACATACTGCAACTGCCATTCCAGGTAATGACCCTGTCTCCAGGAGTTCATGCTCTTGGCCTCTACAGATTGTCTTGTAAATCAAGCAATAATCCACTGTTACCACTTGACATTTTTTTCAAACTCTTCATTGCTCCACTATGGACTGGGTTTGTAATGTACAGATCCCTTTATGAATTTCCTGTTATTTAATTCCCACAGGAACCAAAATCCTGCAGTAAATCAGGAGCTATTACTCCATTTACAGATAAGAAAATGGAGCTCTAAACTGACAGTCAGAGGACCGGAACTGATTCTTTTCTACTCCACCACTAATCAACTTTTGCAAATTACTTCATCATCTTGGGGTTATTTCTCCTTTTCTATGAGCCCTTTTATCCTAATGTTCTGAATGTAGGATTTCAAAGTTTGTGGATGTAGTTGTCCTGCTCTACCTATTACTTCTGTTCTTATTTGAGGGGTTAGAAGTAGGGAATTATAAACATCTAACAATATTTCTAATTATCTGACATTATATTAATTTTTGAGTTCTTGTGCAAAGATGATGTGCTATAAAAAGAGATAAGTGCTCTGGTCCTAGCCTGAGAAGAAGGTCAGGTAAAGACTCTTAGCAGTTGTTTCTAAGCTATACATACTAGGAGGCACAGATGTGGGCAAGTCCATAAGCATTTAAAAAATTGAATTTATACACCTAACAACTTTTTTTGCTAGGTGAAGAGAAAAAATACTGTTTTGATAAATTGTAGGTAACTTTGCCCAATTCTGTCCCATCTCTTTCTTGTCCATATGCAAACATTATCATTACCAGGTAATTATAATGTAAATATATCCTTTTGTTGCTTTTCAGTTACCATCACATCTAAACCATGACTGTTAGTGTCATTTCTTCTCAGTACATACTTTTACAACAAGTTAATGCACTATAATCTCATTGGCAGTTTCCCATCGCTGGTCATTTACATTATTTCAAACTTTTTTCAGCTATTATTTTTAGCAATTCCAACATGCATATTTTTATATTTATAGCATATATGCTTTTTGTGAAACAAATTTCCTTTGAGTACATTTCCAGAAGTGGAATTAATGAGCCAAAGACTATAATTGTCAGTTCTGCTTTATAAATATCTTACCAAGTTACTTTCTAAAAGCCATATAATGATTCAAAAGCTTGGATTATTATAAAAGAATCATGCTGGACCATTAGCAAAATTAAAAATCACCTATAAAAATAAGTAAAAATAAAAATCACCTAGAGTACTTGAGAAATCTTCAGAAACAGGCAGTACCATTTTCTTTTCAAGTTTCATGGATATACTAGGAGGTCTATTACATTATTTATTAGTTCTGAATAGAAACTTATTCACTATATTTAATAGTGGAACATGGTTAATTGACTTAACACCATGAGTACTTCATGACAGAAAATGGAAAGTAGAAGCTTTATTTTATTTGGGTTCCCACAAAAGCAGGCCATGAAAAATTGGATATAGTTCATCTCTAAAACAATCCCAAGAAGCACAAGTGAGAGCGTGGTAAAACTGAGGCAGGGAACATGTGTCAATGAGCAAGCGATGCTTTGGATAGGGGACTCAATCCCCTGTAGGCACCTTTAGGTACCTTAGAAAATGCTTTACCCAGTTGTGCCATGGAAGCTGGAGAAACTGGGCATTTGTCTACTAACTGCAATAAGGTTCCCCTGAGTGTATCAAATTTCAGCATTTTTAGGTTGCCATGCTCTCTTGGAACTGAAGAAATCTGTCAGGCAGAGAATTAGAGGTAGAGGCACTTGTTGTCAGAAACTATCAAGATGCTTAGGAAGTGCCCACTAAAGCCAGATGTGAGCTTAGAGGTAGCTGAATAGATTTAAAGTAGGTCATCAACAGTACCTTCTACATCCAGGAATAAAGGCTTCTTGGTAACAGTGTGTAATTCAAAGGAAGAATGGATCTAAGAACCTAGCTCCTTCCTCTAGTTTATCAAGTCTAAAGCAAGCTCTGGGCATTGAACTGTGATTGAAAGTAAAAGACCTCTTACATTATAGAGTTAATTAAATGTAAATATATCAATTGAACCAAAAACTTGAGAATAGGAGATTCTGGTTAATTGAATTTTTAAATTAAGCAAAAAATAAATTAAAATTCTTGTTTTAACACAATGAAAATAGTTTTCCATAGTCAGAGTTGTTTCACTTGCTCTAATAAGCACAGTCCAGCAAAGGTGAATAAATAGCTGTTTGATGTTAAGAATCTTGGAATGTATTAAACTCATCTTCTTAGACTCAATTCTCTTGATTCATGGACTAAGAATAGTAAAACATTTGAGAGTCTGAATTGAATGCAAATTGACCTTTTACATACTCTCAGTTTATGGACTTTTGTTAACTTTTTCAACATGCAAAATATACAAACATAAGTAAGGAAAATGGAAAATTTTACTTCTCATATTTTACTTCTTTGAGCTTTTTATTCTGCTGAGCTAATGATATATGGAAATACTTGAAACTTCCAACTATTCTTTAAGCATGACATCAAAGATGATTTACAACAGTTAGTGGAAGTAATTTGAAGACAAGGGGAATTTTTTTTTTTTTTGACTTGAGCTAATTGAAAATATTCAACATATTAAAAAATAACTCTATCCAAAAGAAGAGACATTGGTCAAAAAATAATTATTTAAAAAATCATAATCATAAGAGACAAGTTGCCTGTACTTCTTCAAACTCCAGGAGGGCAGTGAGAATTTAGGTCAGAGTGATGAGTATTGTATTGCTCTTTGAAAGGCTTTTCCTGCTGTGGAGATGGACATATCAGGCTATTTTTGTCTCACGCCATTAAGCCTAAAATCACCTAACTCACTCCTTTCTCTAATTCCATACTAATCAAGTAACCCTCTGATTATAATTGGATTTCCTATATTGGTCTACCTACAGGGTGAGAATGTGCTGGCCATGCTGATGCAAGTATTTCAGTCTAGAATATGACTATAGTTCTCAGTGCAAATTAATGAATTTTTATCTTGATTACATCATTTTCATAAGACATGGAGTGCCTCTCTTGTGATGATGCAATCTGGGTTGTATGCTCTGGAAACTGAGGTTGACAGATAGCTTATCATCACACAAGGGTCTCTCTATGGGTCAGTCAGAGATACTGAGGCCCTTTCCCTCAATTCCAACAGCCCTCTTTGCTAAAAGTTTCCATTTAAAACATCTATGTGCTATTGGTTGTGATCATTAGCCTGAAAATTCTTATAGCTAAAAATTTCTACTAGGCCCTCAAAAACTTCTAGTATTACAATTTAAACTTTAATACTTCATTGATGAGATGAAAAGAAAGAAGAGTAATATCTTTTTTCTTTTCACTGACATCATTCAGTAACTTCACAATAGAATGAAACTTCCATTCAGTTTCAAACCTCCTAAAAAATGGAAGGTCAGGTAGGTGATTATGACACAGGCCATGTGGTAGCTTAGTGGGATGTTTAACATCACAACCTCTGGGATGTTCTACCTACATGTGAATTCTGGCTTCTGGATGTGTAATCTTTGACAAAATACATGAGCTTTTCTATGCTTCAGTTGCCACATCTGTCAGACAGAGAATTAGAGGTATAGCCACTTATCTCTCATAGGGTAAAGTCTCATAGGGTTGTTATGAGACTTTAGCCCAAAGTTTAAATTAAATGACCATACAGGGTTGACAACATGTTTTAAAAATGCATTGTACTTACCAAATGCTTTATAACAGTGGCCTAGAACTCCAGACACTAGTATTGGTTTACCAGTTTGATAGACCTTAGAAATAAATCCACAACACTACCACTTGGAACAGATAATATAATGCAGTAGTAATTTTGAGTCTCTCATAAACCCACATTAGAAGGCTCCTGCATTTATTTTCTGGCATGTCAGCTGAAACAAGGGCCATGTATGTAGACAGAGGATCTGTTCTTCTCTATTGTTGTTGAAATGTATTCCCATGTCTGCCAACACTCACTTTCTAACTTTGATTTCATCTGCAAACTCTAGTCTACTCTCCCAGTTCCAGAGGAAGAACCAGATGAGCCAGTAATGGTTGAACTTGTTGACCTCTCAGAGTTCTCAAAATTTGTAGGTCTGGACTCTGAATCCTCTGTCTATGAATAGTCATGTAGCTAACCTTCCTCCTTATAGGTCATTGGTCTCAGAGCAAGCTGAAATCTTGTGTCATCCAACTGAGATTGTTCCAGAGAATGTGAAACCTATTGGCCTGCTTTGTGGAATGATGTTGGTTCCTACAGCTTTGGGACAGAAGAGCCTAAAGTTTTAGATGTGTTTGTTTAAGCACTGTATTATCTTGTGGAAAGAAAAGTTTGAGGTAAATTTATCTTAATCTATAGAATTGTACTACAACCCTATTATAATAGACTATAAATAATTTTCTTAGCATTCTCTGGACTTGTAAGCATCACAACTCACCAGCAACCATTCATTATTCTATACTACACGAAATAGTATACTTGGGCATTTTCCAGGTGATAGTAGTAGAAGGTGGAACAACTGAGAATAGTTGTTACTACTTCTTGCATATTGTCTTCAGTGGAATTGTTCTAGGTATATAGCCAGAAGTATTAAAATTGAAAGAATATCAGGTGTGCTGAATATTTGCCAGATTTAATGGGATGTAAAGTATTCTGAAGTTTGCTGTGATGACACTTGGTGTGTAATGCACTATTCTGTCTCAATTGAGGGAAACGATTACATTTCAGTCTTATGTAGGTAATTGCATTTTCACATTAATATAATTCACTCTTTTACACCTGCCTTTACAACTTGTAATGTTACTTTTGTGTAGTAAACATGAAAGCCTTCAGAATTTCTTAATATACAGATAAGCATAGAGGTCCCACATTAGGAATATATGCAGCAAATGTCAAAACTATTTGAGTAGAAGTATTTATTCTTACTATTCAAGGTACAGAAAAGCAATATGCTTATGTTCTAACATGCCTAGGTTTTATACTTGATGAATCTCAGTCATTCTGTAAAATTCACAGAAGATGAAAATTTAGTTTTGGAAGGGTAATGGATTGGGAATAAGATCAGCTAGAAAGTATTAGTTCTTCATTCTAAGCATCTGTGATTCTAAACATCTTCCAAACTCTTGCCAAGCTCATCTTAAATTTTTGGTCCTCTAGGATGCTTTGTTGCAAAAATGGATATGATCTTCAAGATAAATTTTAACAGCACTTCAGTTACTATAGAAGAAGCACAGTTTTCATTTCTGTTTTTAATTTGTGCCTTTTTCAAACAGCACTAAAAAGCACCTGCAGTCCCCAAATTTCTCTCTAAATAGCAGCAAACATGTCTACCTTTTTAGATGGGCTCATTTGGTTAAGCACTGCTGTTTCCCATAGAAAGTACATCTTACTAGAGGGACAAAGCACTACTACATCTTGGTAAGTGTATTGGTTTATTCAACTAAAAATGATTGTTTATTAGGTGCCAAACATTGAATGGGTAGAAAGATGGCCACCTCAATTGGTACAAGCATGTCTTTCTCTGAAACATCTTGCTCATTTTACTTCTGCAGAAGCAGGAGCCATGTACAAAGCTTAAATGCACAAATATGCTCTGGTGTAGTAGCAGAGCAGGCCTTGCTTAAATCCAATCCATGAACCTTTTTAACCATCAGCAGTTCCAAGAACTTATCTCCTGGTTCCCCTTGATTTCTTGATAATCTACATGCTGCTTCAGTTGTATGTTATGGGGAGTCAACTGAAATCTATTTACCAAAATTATTAATATCTTATTTGCTAGAAAAATCAGGCATATTAAGAAAAGGGTCCCCCTGGCTGGTGGCTCAGTGGATAGGTGCCAGCCTGAGAACTCAAAGGTCGCTGGGTTGATTTCCAGCCAGAGCACATAACCAGGTTGCAAGCCAGGTCTCCAGCCAGGTCTGTAGGTGGAAGCAGGTGAAAGGCAACCAAAAGCGGATGTTTCTCTCCCTGTCTTCCTCAATTCTTCCAGATAAAACTGGATCTTATTTTATCTTTGGTTAAAAAATGGTTTTTATTATTTTGGAAAAAGTGCAAGCTCCTTAACACAGCCTCCAAGCCCCACTGAATGTGGCTTCTGAGAACTTTTTCAGGCTCATTTGTCACCGGTTTCCCCTTTTCTTTTCCCATCTCAGGCATATTCAGATGTCCTTGTTTCCCATTTCAGCTCAAATATATCTGCTTTCTCCCTTGTCCCAAGAAGACTCTTGCCCCCTCATTTTGGCTCCTACATTTGATCTTCTACATTTCAACCCAGATGGTGCCCCTGAGGTGCATTTTCTGAATACTTCACCCCGCAGAGATAGGTCCAGGCACTTGTCTTACGTGCTCCTGCAGCTCTCAGTACTCCTTTCTCCCACAATTTACTCTTACAATGCAATCATCACCTGCATTTATTTACTTTCATTTTATTCTCAGATGCAGCCTTTATTTCTTAGTATATAATATAGGACATAAGACAAATATTTGTAGCATGAATAAATGAATAGAAGTAGAAGGGTATTTATAAGACTTAATAGTCCAAAGGATCTCTCTGCATATCCCATCTAACCAAGGTGTCCCACAACCTTCCTTAGGCTGGACTTCCTGCACTAAATCAATAGTGGGTGGTCAACAAGAACAAGGGCACCATCTTCAGAATGACCCTGATCACCATACTGGGCTCCACTTCTAAACACCTCTATTGAATGCTGCTTGTAAGGTGCCATCATCTACCTGCAATATTTTAGTTGCCTCTCTGTTTCCAACCTTTTCTATTCTATATCTCTGGTTATCATAAAATAAATGCCTTCATAATCACAACCCATGCAGCTCATTCAACAATTTTCTTTTCCTCTTCAGTTGATACCATATACTTCAAATGTTGCAACATGACAGTCTCATATCTACATGTCAGTGGTTATTCCCACTTCACCATATTTGGTTTTCTTATTTTTTAAAAAATTTTATTATTTTTAGAGAGAGGGGAAGGGAAAGAGGCAGAGAGGGATAGAGAGAGAGACATCAATGTATGGTTGCTTTCACCTTCCTCCAGCTATGGACCTAGCTGGAGACCTGGCTTGCAACCTGGTTATGTGTTCTGGCTTGGAACCGAACCAGTGACCTTTGGGTTTGCAGGGCAGTGCCTTATCCACTGTGCCACCAGCCAGGGCTCCATGTTTGTTGATTATACATGAGATGTTTCCATGTCCTTCCACCAACCCAAACCCTATTTACCCTTCAAGGAACACTGTAAACCTTTCTTAGATCATTTTAATTGAGAAGTTTATAAGACTCAAATTAAATGTCATAAAAACAAATCTCTACATCTGGGTTCTAAAATGGGTATAGTTTTTGTTCAAATGTATCTCACAGAACTTATTTATTTGATCCACATTACACCTTTCAGAAGACTAATTAATTACCAACAGTTATAAAGCAAGATTTTGCGCACAATTATAAAGATTTGGAAGCATCTCTTGAAAACCATCAGAATATCTAGTAGGTGGGACCAAACTCCCTCTGAGCAATAATTATTTGATGCTGAGAAGCACCTTCTGCTTTTAGATTGTCTTTGACCTCTTCATTTATCATTATTTTTATGTAGCCCTTATTACTCATGTATAGGAGCTGCCTTGACCCTCTATGAGCCTAGGGATCCTAGATAGACAGGTTTGAGAGTGGCATAAGAGCATTACCTATTGACTGAGGAATGATTCTCAATATAAATCGCCCCACCATAAGTTCATTTTTTTTCATTGACCTCTTTCTCTTAATATTATTCATGGGACACTAGTCCTAAGAGAATCAATTGTCTCCCTCTTCCTTGTACTGAGCATCCACACATCTTTGGTAGCCACTGAGGTAACAGGGAGGTACAAAGATTCCAAAAGGCTTCAAGCTATAGCTTAACAACCTATGGTCCCACAAAAATGCAGGAATTTATAAAAATGCCAACTATTGGAATTTCAATTTTCTATTATAAGTCAACTTCTCTCTTCTGTTTTTTTGACAGCTGACACACACAATTTTTTCTCGTTGTTTATTAAACTAAAGCCTGGGAGATATTGTTGAGTCTATTCAGGGTGTGGGGATGGTGGGCACAGCACACTGGTCCATAATAAATGCTTTCCTGCTTATTAGCAAAAATTTTGTTCATACTGCTTGACAATTACTAGTTCCATTTTTTAATGCAGTCAGCTCCGATTTATCTGAGCACAATTTACAGGGTATGTACCTGGAATATCTTCCATTATATTATTGATGAAAATTTTATTTGTACTTCCAGGGTAGTCAATAGACAGTAAACAAGGGGACTTGACTGAGAGACCATGAACGGAACAAATACTTCACAGTTGGAAGATCTGATTTATTCTTGGGACAACCAGCATCATGGAAACACAGAGAAAAAGAGAGAGAGAAGATTTAGACGTAATATATTGAAGCATCTGCAAATCACATTAAGTTTCTGAAAATACTGTGGGTTTTCTCAGAAATTAGTGAGTTCTCTATCACAAGGAGGTTTGAGAAGACATTCGATGGTGAGTTGTAGGCAAAGGGTGCTAAAGCATCAAAACCAAGTTGGACTATATCTTCTTATATGCCTCCTAGACCACTCAGAGTTGTAGAAGGCTATTTTGTGCTTCTCGAATCTGACAAGAAATCCATTTACCTGTATGTCAATTTTTAAATGATCTACATAACTTGTTGGGTTATAAGCTATCTTTAATTTTAATTTTAATGTTTTAGAGTTTCTGGATTTTAAACATAAGCACATACATATAATCTCTCGAACAGAAAAAAATATATAAATTTTAAAAACATACTCTCACTTGTCTCTTTGGGGTTCCCTAAGGAAGCTAGCTAGCCCTACTACTTGAACTTGACCAGCACAAATAATGCTAAATTTTTGGAATAGCTAGAGGTTGTATAAGAATAGATGAGGCCCTTAACAGTTCCAAAACCAAATTTACAATACCTCTTTCTTTTTAGTGTGTTCTAATTACCTCAAAAAAAGTTCCCTCCCTCCAGTGTTCATTATAGTATATCCTATAGTTACCACCTGTTAAGCACATATGACCTGAATTAAGTACATCATCTCCTGTTTACTTTGTACACTCTACTAGACTGTAAACCTTGAGAAAGTAAGGTGCCCCTTGGCAGCAATTAGCAGAGCACTCAATGCACATATAGGTACACAGTTGAAATACCTGTAGTGTTGTATTGCCATTTTCCAAACAAAGATAAACATGTCTCTGTCAGGTTCATTTTTGTTCATCTTTATAATAGTATCTATCTCATTCAACTGTACCTAAATGATAGATACATTAAAAGGCATTTGTATGAAATTCTATGTAGATATATTTATATATATATTTTTCCAAACAAGGTACATTTAATGGTAAGTCATTTTTCATGGTGGGTGTGTCTTTTTCCCAATATACAGGGGAAAGAAGTACAAAACTCCACACAATTATTAGAAAGTTATTGGCATTGGATTTTAAAATGAAGTATATTTGTTTCTAATTTTTTTCTAACTTGTCTCAATCTAAAATAGTCATTTTTGCTTAAGGTAACAATATCCCTTCCTTCTGAGAGTGTATTTACATTTCTACTATAGATCAAATACAAGTTTTAAAGATATTTTTGAATTTTGTGAATTTATGCTTGGGACATCATTATTATGAAAAGGCACTTAGAAATGCCAGTAATTTAGTTTCTACTAACACATCTTTTATTTTAAAAAAGTATTTTAAGTGAAGGGGTTTGTTTTAGATTATGGCTAATGTAAATACTGGCCATTCTTGATGTGTTTCCATTTTTATATTCACCCATCTCTAGATAAAGTATTTTAAACCAATTAGGATCATTTAATATTTTTTTTCTGAATAAATATAGCAAATGCTATTGTTGCAGTTCAGTGTGACCAATCTGTAACCTTCACCCAGTGGCACTTTGATAATGTGTATAGGGTACACAAGCCCAGTACTCTTGCCTCAAATCTGGATTAATTCCCTGGTATAATGCACACTTCAGGGCGTTCTGAGGGATTAGCATGAGCTCAGGCCTCATCTGAACCCATATTTACCATTCCTTCCTCTTTCCTAAACTGCTTCCCCCACAGGCAGATTTCTCCATGAAGCACTCTTTTGACAAAACTGCTTGCACACAAATCCCTATTTCTGGTTCTTCTTCTAACAAATAAAATCTAAGACAAATAACCTTAAAATTAGGTGGAAAAAACTAAATTAAGTGTCTTGACAGAAAGTAAATCTTTGATTATAATATACATAGTAGATGAGAATGTTTAGTGTGGTCCAAATAGAAATTTGTAGTAATTGAGGTTTTTCCTTTAGACCAGTGCTTGTTAATCAGATGGTTCTTAATGAGAAACATCTTTGCCCAACAAGCAATGTTTGAAGACATTTTGGATTGTTAGAAGTGGCATGAGAGGAAGAAGGTAGCTAGCTAAGTTTCAAGTGTATGGAAGTGAGAGATGCTGCTAAATATTCTAAAATGCACAAGACATCCTACTATAACAAAGAATACCGGTCAAAAATGTCCATAGTGCTAATAGTCAGAAACCCTGCTACAAATGTAACAAACTTATTAATTATCCATGAGTGTGTGTGTGTGTGTGTATGTATGTGTGTGTGTGAGTGTACCTCTATAATAGTTAAGGCATGCTGCATTAGTCTTACTTCAAATCTAAAGAGAGTGCATCCACTTAGGTTTTCCCAACTCTTTGGATTTTGATGAAAGTCCTATAATATGGGAATAAAAAACAAAATCTACCCAGGCATAGAATAGAAAGCATTGAGAAAACATAAAACAAAACAAGACTTAATGGACCAAGTCAAACTTTTCTTTTTGAGCAGATATTTAATTTTCTTCAAGGAGGAAATTACCCCTTTCACCTTGCCCTGCACCTCTTATCCCTGGCAAATTCTTGTGTGAGAAAAGGAGTTACTGGTATCTAGCTTATTTTGAGTCTTTTACCCACAAAACAATTATTGGGAGTGAATTTTGTTTACTCTTGTATTTTACTGGCATGATAAATTTAGAATGTTTTGTTATAAATATATTCATGTACCTTTGTGAATATACATATATGGGGTCTGTCCAGAGAAAGTCCAACTATTATTAATATAACAAGAGTGGCTGGCTCCACATTCATGCAACTGGGAACCCAAGAAGAGTGGGCTGGAATGCACATACGTGAACAATGATGACTTCACTGTGCTAGGCAATGGGGACTATAAATGCCCTTGAGTGAGTATGTACCATGTGGCTGTCACATTCAACATGACTGAACAGACCGAGCAATGAATATGCATCAAATTTTGTGTTCAGCTTGAATATCCCTCTACAGAAACTATTTGAATGATCCAGAAGGCTACAGCTATGGGCAACTGATGATGGGCAGCTTCACCACAACTATGAACCTGCTTATACATCACATCTCAGGCAGAATATGTGGCAAAAAATAAACTCACCCAGGTGACTCAGCCCCACCACAGCCCAGATGTGATGCCTTGTGGTTTCTGCCTTTTCCCCAAACTAAAACCACATTTGAAAGGAAAAAGATTTCAGACCATTGATGAGATTCAGGAAAATACAACAGGGTGGCTGATGGTGATTGGGAGAACTGTGTGAGATCCTAAAGTGCCTACTTTGAATAGGACTGAATTGTCATTGTCTTACACAATGTTTCCTGTATCTTGTGTCTCCTTCAATAAATATCTCTATTTTCCATAGCATGTGGCTGGATACTTTCTGGACAGACCTCCTGCACATACAAGAATATACCCATTAATGCATAGTCGTCATTGTTTATAATATTTAGAGTTATCAACATTGATATTTTTAAGGAACTTAAATTTTTTGGCCAGAAAGTTAAGTTTAAGAATTCTACTTTATAGTTCTAGGATTGGCACAACTTTTGTCTGCACCCTTAGCAAGCCAGGGCAGATTCATCACATGCCCAAAAAGCAACAATGGATATGACTGCTGTAGATTTAATTCTTGCCTGTGACAAAGCCTGTTCTCATTGTATTTGAAATGCACCACTCAGCTCATCCCAGCTGCAGGGGCAGTGTGAAAGGGCTCACTCCTTTTGTGTTGGCTCTGAATCTGCCTAGTGCTCCAGTGTAATGGCATTCCTTACATTTTCTAAACGTCACTTGATGGAAGTAGTGCTGCTAGCCTGCAGCTACTGGCTGCTTTGTGGGCCCACAAAGAATTTGGGGAAGTCTTGGGTTGTAGGAAATGAGACACTGCAGAGGCAGTTAACACAGATTTAATCTGTGAAAATTAACATTTACACCAATGCAGAGTCATGGACAGATTACAAAAAATACTGCTTCCTTTTGTGCATTTTGTGAAGGAGTTTCTTTAAATTGCATTACCCAAGTACATTTACAATATAAATTTTTCAAAAAAAAATCATACAGGATATTCCAGGAAATGGTTCTTTTCAGCACTAAAATTACAAATCATAGTGTTGGGAGAGACCTTATTGATCATACAGCTTAAATTCTAATGTTTTAGCTCTGAGGAGAAATGCTTAACCGAGGTGTAGTGACTAACAGTCCAGATCCCTTTGACCTCATTGTAACTTTGAGTGGATAGCTTCAATTTTATAAACAGAGGTTTGGCTAAGATTATTGCTGATTTTCCTGTGCAGAGCTTCCCCTCCTTTGGATGGTTTACACAACTACTGTTGGCTCTGGGAATCACAACTCCCTAAAGACTCTTCTACAACTATTGAGTCTCTTATTGCCCTCAATGCCAAAATTATCAGCCTTTCTGGAAAGATAATCAATCAACCTGATGGTTCAATAAGCGCTTGTTAAGTGGCATTGAACCAGATTTGTTCCTCCATCCATCCATCTGTGCTGGACTCTGGGGATGCCATGATGAAAGTATATAAAGGCTGAAATACACTCTCTCGATAGGTTTTTGTGGCACAATTCTAATGCAAAGTCTGGAAATGGCCTTAGTGCTCCAAACCACTTCTCTCATCTCTCTGAAGCTTGAAACTTTTTACAAAGTGATAGGCATCCTTGGGAGGCAATGGATCCTCTGGAAAGCCAAGTTGTTTTAAGCATGTAACTGGAATCATCGAGAGTGAGGGCTGATTCAAGCAGTAGGCTAAAGTGCTGGTTCAATATCCATTGTCTTGGACCTCTGTGGTGCTATCTGCCTTGTACCCCTTCTTCCCTCTCTCTAGAAACACACCCCATATGCCCAGTTATGATGGTTGTCCAGAACCTAGCCTAAGCCAAATGGAATATTTCTATACTTTGACCATATTTATTGACCCGAAGATAAGCTTATTATCCATATTGTATCAATCAAGGCATTTCATGAGATTTTTAATTTCGAATCTGGGATTTTTCTCAGAGCCTAGAGCTGACATTAGCTCTGTCCTTTGTCAAAAGAAGAAGTCAGAACTGCAAGACAGCTCCCAAGAACTAGAAAGAACCTCCATGCATGAAAATGTCTATGTCCAGAAGTGATGAAGGGCCAGTAAGTCACGAAAAATTTAGATTTTTGAGCCAAACTGCCTGGATTCAAATCCACAGTTCTCTACTAACTGTGAGACTTGGAGAAAGGTATGTATCCTCACTTTAGGTCATTGTAGGCTTAAGTAAAAAGGGAAGCAGTAGCTATGACATATTAAAAATGGCCTCAGTATCAATACACTTCTCCAGAGAGGTGAGATTTACAGTCCCTACTCGTGAACTTGGGAGGGGCTTGTGACTGCCTTAGAATACAGCAAAAGTGGCACCATATAGTTTTCCAACCCAGGCCTTAAGAACAACTTTCTCTATCTTCAAATACTTCACACTCCATAATTATGAACAAATAAGATTTTTTAATTTCTAATTTTTGGTTGCCTAATGTGATTAAAGCAGCAGGTAGTTCAAATTATTAGAAAGCCATCTTCCCATATGCTACCAGCCTGTGGTTAAACCAATTTTACTAGAGGTCCCAGGGGCCCCTCAAAAATTGGAATTATCTTCTGGAAAGTAGGCTCCTTATAGTACAGGCTTTCCTCTTGGGATTAAATTTTAAGAACCCATCTATATCAGTGTACCAGATGGCATTGTTGTGAGAGGCTGTGTTCAAAGTCAGTGAATTTCTTTTGAAGACTCAACACACTTGCCCATTTCATAATGGTAATTTACAAGCACATCTGCCCACGTTTCACTGAGTATTCAGTGGTTTTCAACCTAAAATGGCATGGTTCCCATGCTCCACCAGAGGGACACTTTTTTGTTTGTTTGTTTCCTTAGATGAAAAAAGTCCTCAAAGGAAAATGTTTTGCTGATATGGAAGAGGCAGAAGCACTAAAAGGCATCATGATCCACAAGTTCACAAACTGTTTTGAGCAGTGGAAAGAAAAATGTCTGGATAGGTGTATTGCATCAAATGGAGAATACTTTGAAGGTGACTAGAGTTAAACATGAAAGAATACATAATTTTCATAAATAAATTCTATGGTTTTGGGGTCCCCCTCATATAACAGGCAGAATGGAGAAACACATCCCTAAGAATGTAACTGAGCTGTGGAATTGACATTGTGAATCCTGCCTTAATACAGGACTTATTATATTTAAATTTTCATTTCTCTAATCTTTAAGGCAGTTAGAGAAAGTGTTTCTGATACTTTCTAAATTGGAAAAGAAATGGCATTTGAATACTAAGATATCCTTTTTTTCCCTGAAAATAAATTTAACATGGAGAAAAGAAAGTACAAGAACATATAAGGACTCAGGGTAACAAAAGTGGGAACAGGAAAATGGGAACTGAAAGGTCACAGGAAGCAGAGACCAACAGAGCTCAAAGAAAACGTTACTGAATCCATAATTTCCCCAGGAGCAGTTTTAAACCTAGCTAACTTTAGATTAGAAAGCTGCATCTCTTATTCAATAATTTTCTTTTTAAAATCTCTACCATATAATTAAAGTAGTCAAAATCATAGCAACAGAAAAAAGAATAGTGGTTGCCAAAGGCTGAGGGGAAAGAGAGAAATATGAGGAAAGTTATTGTTTAATGGGTGTAGTTGCATTTTTACCAGATGAAAAGAGTTCTGGAGATAGATGGTATATAATGAATATTTTAATACCACTGAACTATATGCTTCCAGTTGTTAGGATAGCAAATGTGTGTATTTACCATAATAAAAACATTTTTAAAAATTCCTACCTAACATGTACAAGTCAGCAGAAATAAAAAATCAAGATGTACACTTAGCCAATTAGAAATTTTCAATATAAAAATGTCCATTATAGCATTTCACATTTTAATAGTTTCTTGTAGTTGCAGTACATCTTTTAATCCTTATGATAGCCCTGTGGGTATGTATACAAGTATGTGTTTCCATTTTATAAAAGGCATCAGAGACTTAGTTCCCTGTAGTCATATAATAAGCAAATTGGAAAGTTAAAGTTTCAGTCCCAGTCTGCCTTATTCTTATCAATTCAGCCTTGTTCCTTACATTGTCCTAGCCTCGATGGAGAATGGGAAATTAAAATTCACCATCCTCAACCACCTGAGTGTTATAATCACATTCTGTAGAAATTTTCAGATAATATAGTGATAGTAGGACTCCTCCAAGGCCAAAAGCTCTGAATGACACCAAGAGAGAAACGGCTTCTGTGACAGAACAAAGTTGTTCATTTGTTAGGTGGCTAGCCATCATTTAACGTGTGATCTGTAGGCACAAACTGGAAGGGAAAATGGCTTAAATCAAGATTTAATCCATTAGCTCCACATCCTAATAACTTAGCACTAAATCAAAACTAGCACATTCTGCTGCCAGGAAAAGGACCAGAACAGATCTTTTGTTTCATGAAGGTGCCACATCTTTTCTCTGAGTAAAGCTAATAGACAATTTTGAACCACAGTTTCTGAGAGTTGTTGGTGTACTGATTATCTATGAATGAGCTATGCTCATTGCAAAGAGTGTCAGGGAGCAGTAACAATTGCAACACAATTGGCTAAATAATTATGGAAGGACAAGGGAATGAGTTGGATAGTGAAGTACAGAATGGGCTAAGGTACTGTGGGTCACCAATAGTAGGTCCTTTGTAATTTCCTTGTCTTCCATGACCCCCCAGCTCACCTGTTTTGTCCCAGCTGGCACTTTTCAATGTCTGCCATGGCCCATAGATAAATACTGAAGTACCTTACATGCCATATACGTACCCTTATGATCTGGCTCATGTCAAATTTTCTGTCTATTCTTATCATCTCTCCTAGTATTACATTCCAAGTTTTCGTTAGCTCTCTGCCTGAAATTTTCTCCTGGAAATATCAACTCCTAATATGCCTTTCATTTTTAACCATTTGGTCATAGTAGATACCCCACTTCTCACTGTTCTTGTAAACTATGTCAAATCCACTCTAATAAGCTATTCATATTTACTTTTTTGAATTCCTTATCACTATAGATAGTTCCTGAAGGTAAGATTATGTGTTGTTCAATGGTTTAGCCCCAATACCAGATACACTGTTGAATTAATGTTGAAAGACTTTATTCAGCCCTATAAATGTTTATAGACTCACCTTCTCTTAAGTAGCTTGGCTGTAAGAAACAAGAGTTTTCTAGACTGGCTAATGGGTTAGAATTCATATCATTGAAGAGACACTCTTGCATGTAAAGTTTATGATGTAATCCATTACTAATAAAACATTAAATTGCATATACCTTATGGTTAGAAATAGCAAATTTCTATAAAGATTATATGTATGATATAGGTACAGCTATATAGATGTATGATAGAAATTATATATGTATTGTGTGTGTGGTGTGTGTGTGTGTGTCTATGAAATGGTTGACCACATGAAACAAAGAATAAATGCCTGGGGGATGAGGCAATAACAACACACTTTTGGAGGCTGGAAGGAAATGAACAAGTGAAAACTGACTTATCAGAACCAAGAAACCTGAATGCTTGAGTTGGGAAAGCCAAGATAAAGCCTACATACATAGATGAATCCCTAACAGGTTTTGAGAAAATAGGAAACTTGGCAGTGGGGATTAACATGGGGCTAAACTGATTATATGATGATCTCTTTAGGAGGGGGTAAGATCCGCAGATATTCTCCCCTCTGTGTAGTCACATGACTGATGTTTTTCAACCTAAGTTGATACTTATGAGTGTATTCTCTAGAGAGAGTAAAATAGGCAGTTTCTAGAATTGGAATTCACCACACAGTTGAGGGGACTTAAGTGAAATCTTCACAGTAAATGTTGACTTGCTCTATTGCAGTCTTCCCCTACCTGGTCCCCAGAAAACTGGCATCCAGCTTATGCCCTCTCCCAAATTGGCATACTGAGTAGTTCTTATTCAGGATGTTCAGCCACTGGAGCTAAAAGGCTACAGATACTGACATTAAAGATTCCCGAAGGACACAGCCCAGTTGGATAAGGTTAGAGTTAGGACCATGGTGAACAGTTTAAATCAAATGCATAAGCTTTCTGATCAACTCTTTATTCCTCGTGATTTAATAGGTGCAAAAAAAAAAAAAAAAAAAGATTATTAGACACACAAAGCAAGCATGGGATATGGAAAATAGAGACCAAAATCAAATAAATAAGCAACTGTTCTAAACTCTAATTTATTCAGTTGTATGTAACCTGTATAGTTTCTATCATCAACAGCCTGAAAAAATAAGTAGATATATTACATTTGTGATACAAGAACAAATAGTTACATAAAGGAACATATGTAGAAAGTACCTAAGCTCTTGATAATAGAAAAAATTAAAGTAATAGAATATTTAGAATATAAAGTTATTGGGATCAGAGAGAGAGAGCAAATCAGAAGAAAAGTGATGAAGGAATGAAGGTTAATGATTGGAAAATTAGCGGACCAGGTCAGGAAGTATAGCACCTGCATCATAACAGACAAGAGTATATGGAGGGAAGGATATCATCAAAGATATAATTTCATGTTTTATCTGGAACTGAGAGACATGACTATCCAGAAAATATAAACCAAAAACCATTATTGCAAATTTGAAGACACAGGTAATACAAAGAAAGTCCTAAGGAGCTTCCAGATACGAAAAGCAATTCCAATAAAGAATTTAAAATAATGGCTTTAGTTTTCTCTCCACAATAGCAATTCCAGATGCTAGAACAGAGAAATATCCTCAAAGTTTTGAAGATATTTTTTAAAATAGAAGTGTATAGTCAAACAGGTTGGCAAGATATTTTCAATTGTGTGAAAAAGAAAAAAGAAAAAGTTGCCTGCAATGCATGCTAGTGAAAAAGAAGAAAAAGAAGAACAGAGTAGGGAAGCTATTGAAAAAAATGTGTTTCATCAATACAAGGGAGAACACAAGACAAAATGTGATGTAGAAATAGGGGAGCAAGCAAAATTTGCAGGTCAAAAAAACCCTTATAGCGATGTTAAAAGGAGTTGGCAAAATGACAGTTATTCAGCAGGTTTAGAGTTACTTTCAGGGTTGAAAGTATTTGGAAGGGAACTATTACTTTTAAGAAAATGAGATTGACAAAAATTGATTTCTTGGGTGATATTAAAGAAGTATTTGTCCAGCTTCTGAAAAATTTGGAATGGGGTTAATGACAAGTACGTAGAAAAATAAGAAAGTGAAAAAAGAAAGGATGAAGAAGATTTAAAAGAGGAAGGAGAAATTTATTAATAACAAATTTTTTAAAATTTTACACAAGAAAAGAAAACTAACCATGTTCTGTACTACTTGTCGAATCTGTGGACAGTATTAATATCGTAGAAATAAATTCAATGATACATATTGACCTGCTTAATGTTACAACTATGATGGATGGATGTGGGGCAGGGGTAGTAGGCAGGAAGGTGGTGAAAGAGAAACATATTCTTATGTCCCATAATGAAAAGTCAATAGATAATTTTAAAATAATAACTAGTAATAGAAGCATTCTATTTAGAGGTTTTGATGTAAATACTGAAATAAGCAATTTAGAGAGCTGAAAATGTTCGCCTCTGGGAGCAGATAATGGAGATGGCAAGAGAGTACTCTCGCTATAAGGCTGTATTTTATTATTAGGATGACACTAACTGCTATAAACCACAACCCCCAGGGTTTAAAATGGCCTCCAACACAAAACAAGTTTATTTCTCACTTAACAGCCCACGGTGAGTGTTTCTGTGTGCTTCATATGACTCTTTTCCATGAGCTCAAGTAGGAGGAAGCTCTACTCTTTTCAACTTGTCACCTAAGGGAAGTTTAGCACCAGCTCAGTCTGTTGTCAAGAACAGGGTTCATGGAGGAGCAAACAAGGGACATTCTGAAGGGCAAACTCAGAGTCACCGTTTCTGTCTCAGTCGCACTGAGAGAACACAGACACATGCCACCCCTACCTGGGACAGAGGTTGGGAACTAGAACCTAAAACGGGGTGTCACAGATAATAGAGAACATTAGAGTTTTGGCTACAATTTGTAAGGCTGTTGGATTCTTTAAACTAAAAGCATGTACTGTTTGTTGTTGCAATTGTGATTTGTTCTCAAATGATGAAAGTAAACAGACCAGAGGGAATCATTAAATTTTAACAGAGGAGACATTATGATCTACTTACCTGACATTTTTCAACTATAAAAATTTATTGAAGGTACAAAATACTGTTTGTGAGGAGCCCCTGGGCTCCATGCTCCCAGTAGGGAAAAGTCCAATGGCCCTTCCTATGAAGACAAACTAGAAATTCAGCAGCATAATTCTAATAGTGGCAGAGAAAGGAGCGCTGTCCCTATTTTACAGATGAGGACACTGAATTCTTGCGTTACTCAGTGAGACCCACAAAGTGGGTCATTTTACTCAATGATATTTATTAAAGCATCTATCACGGGACACTCATCATCTATGTGCAGCAGGCGTGGCAACAAACGATCTAGACAAGCTTTCTCCTCACACTGAGCTCTACGATCGTAAAGGCTGCCTGGTAGCAGAGAAAAGAGTCTAGTTTGGGTCTTTGGACTTGGGGTTCAGAAGATCCAGGCAGCTTAGGCTAGGACTCTCTAGTTATGCTTTTCACATACCATCTCATTAGTTTTGAAGTAAACTCTCTGTAGCTACACAACCTGAGGGTTTTTTTATCTATGGAGTCAATAAAAGATGCAAATTCTCTCGGGAAAAATCTCTGAGTCAAAATCACACCCTTCTCTTTCCCTTAGCAGCTTTTGACAGATGCTTCAGACCAGACATGGTCTGAAGACATGAGCTTTCCTTTTCCGGCTCTCCACTGTTTTATTTATCCCAACCATTTGAGAGGCACTTGTGACAGGCATATTTTCTGGTTGCCTTTAATACTTGGTGGGCATGCTGTTCTAGTCAGACAGACTTGGGCTGTCTCGTCTTCTGTATTGTAATGTGAGATACAATCCAGTTGCCTGAAAATTAGAGAGCATCTTTGCTTTCTGCATTTGCAAAAACACCCACCCATGGACACGACCCACTGGCACTTAAACAATATACACTTAGTTGGTACTAGACTTAATGAATGAGAATGTTTGTAAAGGAGCTTTAAACTTGCCATGAACATGACAACAGTTATGGGAAATGTGGAGATTCTAGAAAAGTTGTTATCAAGAGATAACCATGCAATTTATTGTCCAAAATGGGATATATTCTGAGTGAGAAGCGAGGCTGTTAACAATGGAGAGACAACAGGCCTAAATGGCACTGTGGACCAAAGGACATGAGAGCATTCAGGGCTGACTTCACATCCCTTACCCATTGATGCATGAATGGAGACACAAAATGTGGTACATACATCAATGGAATATTATTGTTTTAAAAGGAAGGAAATTCTGACAGAATAGGTGAACCTTGGGGACATTGTGCTAAATTAAACAAATTGTGTTTGCGTGCATACACCCCCCCCCCAAAAAAAAACAAATATCCTTAAGTTTTGACTTATTTGAGGTATCTAGAGTACTCAAATTCATGGCAACAGAAAATAGGATGGTGACTGCCAGGAGCTCAGAGGAAGAGGGAATATGAATTTAGTAAATACGAAGTTTGAGTTTGGAAAAATGAAAAAGTTCTATGATGCTCCCCAACAGTATAAATGTATTTAATACTATTGAACCATTCACTAGTTAAAACTAGTGAACTAGTTAACTAGTTAAAACTAGTTAAAAATGACCCATTTTATCTAATGACATTTTATCATCAAAAGAAAAAAAAGGGAGATTGACTTCACTTCCTTTATCTGGAATATTATAAAACAGGCCAGAGCATCCTCAAGGACATCTCAAAACACATTATGATCCGAATAAAGTGCCATTGAAAGTCGAGATGTAGTTGACTCACCCACTGCTGCCCTCTGTGTTAATAACCCCTCGGGAAAAGACATGAAGAGTCTGGAGTTTCTCCTGGACCGCTTGCCAGAAAACCCAGTAAGTCTTCCCACTGCCTCCTCACCCTAGACTTAAATTACAGCCCTGACCACTGTGAACAGGGCCAGGCAGAGAATCCATCAGGAACTAAAAGAGCAGCCACCTGCCGGTTCCCCAAAAACAAACTCTGCTTGATTTTCTTATCACAGGCATCAAGGCAGACCCTCTCTTCCTAAAAGCAGGAAGCCTAAGAAGCTAAGAGGAAAAAAGATCAAGGAAACCAAGAGGGTGATGATGCCCCATTATTTGGGTTTCTGACAGGAGTATTGTCTGCCCGCCCTCCTATTGATGCGTCACAGACGGCAGGTTGTCCCCAGACTCCACAATCATACTCATTGCCCCATGATTCGTGCTTAGTGAGAAAGAAATCATAAAGGGATAAAACAGAGAATCAAAACTCAAGATGCTCTTTTACATCTGTATTTTGCTTTTCCTGTGGCCTCCAAGATCCATGACTAATATCTTTTCTTCCTGTTAACATCTGACAGTGCAAAAACAGTGGCTTCTTCATTTTTTTGTGCATGCCAGGTTGTTTCCCATTTATTCCCAAGGCTGTCTATCTACACAAGGGAGAACCATATGGAGTGCACATAATAGAGGGGAGCTGATAGGCTATGGCCCTTGGACCCAAGTTGAACAGTTTAGACACTGTCTCAATTGTGCAATCAACTTTATTTTTAGCCTGTCTTGCTGACTAACCAATTCATATGCCTATGACCTCCCCTACCCCTGAGTCCTAACTCCAGAACAAGTTCCTAAAGGGCCTGCACAATACTGGTGAGCTGCTGAATCATAAGAGGACATGCC
This sequence comes from Noctilio leporinus, assembly GCA_004026585.1. NCBI lineage: Eukaryota > Metazoa > Chordata > Mammalia > Chiroptera > Noctilionidae > Noctilio > Noctilio leporinus. Next base: position 51,971 of record PVIW01000681.1, on the reverse strand, counting down.
AACACACCCTAGGGGCTTCATAAAGATTCATAAATGTTCAATGCTTCTTGAACATTTATTAAGTTCCCCCTACATGCCTAGGACAAGGCCAGGCCTCTGCCCCCAAAATAAAAACTACTATTTAATAACAGCCTATAGATTTTTGAGTTGCTGGTGGCAGGAATGTTTCCTCACAGGTCTCTTTGGCTTCAGGGAGGGAGGGACTTTCAAAATGATGATGAGATGAATTGCCCTAAAAGACAGCACACAGTTAGCCTTGACTGCAAATTGGGCATTTTATTACATTTGTCTGAAAAATAATCACAGATAAAGACTTTGATCTTTATCTCCATGGTAGCAATAAGAAAAAAGCAGGAACTCTGTGTACTACCTTTCATTTTTCTCTTTTTTTTCTGTGGTTCCAGGAAAACAGAGCCTATTAAAATGTTCTGAAGAACGTCTCTGTGCTGTGTTCTTATCATCAGATCAAGTGTCACTGTGCCTGTCTGCTCTTTGCTTGTCCCCCAGCAACACCATGATGACAAGAAGGTAGGAGAAGGGTGGAACTTTTTTCTCTCAGCAGAAGGATTAGTGATGGGGAAGAGAATAGGTGTTCGAGGCAAGGGGAAGAAATAATGGAGGGTTCAATGCTGAATGTCAGGAAAAGATGCAGGGGAAGATTGTAGGGGGACAGTGACAGGATCCAGGTTTTATTGCTCAGGCACAGGACTCTGAGTGAAACATTCTATGGTCAAATTTAAAAACTGAGTCTAAAGAAGAAAAAAAAAAAAAAATGGGCATGTAGAGAAATCATGGCAGAGTTCTTGAAGATCTTCCAACCCATGATGCCTTTAACTGATGCCACGTGTCATTTAATCATTATGGTTGTGGATTATGTTCACTGAGGGCAGAAAGGTAACTTTCATTATAAAATGAAATCTGTATGTTACCTTTTACTGATCCTCACAAAGGAATCAGCCAAAGGCCAAGTTCAAGGCAGAGATATAGTCTGGTGTGCAAGAACAAAGGTGTGTGGCAGTGTGTGCGGACAGGTGTGCCAGCTCACACAGCCCATCCTGGGTGGGGGGACACAGATGGGGTCACAGGGTCTCCTGTATTAACAGAGAGACTCAAATTAAGACATGTACTGCTATATCCAAAAAAGAATTGCTTATAGGACCATTTCATGTTAATGTTAATTTAGTAGAATGTATTATATGCTGAACACTTATAAATGTGTGGTTGGATCTTTATTTCCTCGTTTTTAACAGAACCTCATATTGTAACTAGCCCAAACCCTACACAACTTTTGCAATGTCCCAGGCATGTGCTGATGTGGGATAAGGTGAAAGGAATCCTAGGTTGAAAATTAAAGGGCATGGAATGGAGTAAGAATTGCCAGTTTTCATTCACTAGCCCTTCATTTATTTTATTTATGTATTTATTTATTTTAAGATTTTATTTATTATTTCCAGAGATAGGGGGTGGGAGGGAAGCACAGAGGGATAGAGACATCAGTGTATGGTTGCTTTTCACCTGCCTCCAGCAACAGACCTGATTGGAAACCTGTCTTGCAACCTGGCTATGTGCCCTGGCTGGAAATCGAACCAGCGACCTTTGGGTTCACAGGCTGACACCTTATCCACCGTGCCAGCAGCCAGGTCTCCTGTGCCCCAAGCCAGGGCTTCTTCATTTATTTTTGAGTGGCAGGCAGGACACGTGTTCCATCGTAATTCATTTCTAAACCTAGTCACTAAAGCCCCAGGCTCACCAAACACAACTTGTATCAGTAGTTCAAATTTCTGGAAAGAAAACAAACCTCTCCAATTGTCTCAGAATCAGGTACCTCCTCTAAGCTCGTTTTGAATGACACATGTAAAACAATGACCCCTAGTGGTAAAAAATCAAATCTACATACAGGGTTTAATTAAGACAGCTCTGAAGGAGTGGAGGCGGGAAGATTGAATATGCACATTCGGTTACAGAGCAACATGCAGCCACCCAGCTTTGTTTTCAACCCTAGCAATTGAACTGGAGTAATTCCCAAGTCCCTACATCTCATAGAAGACTAGAATTAAACCAAGAAACTCTCCTCCAACTTCTTTCTCAGTGTAGGAGACTATACACGGTATTACATCCTTTCCCATCCAACTTCCGACTAAAATATTCCTAGTTACTACACATGCTGCAGTCAGCATGTATCTTTGTTTTTCTTCCTGTATAATAATAAGTTCTCTTTTTTTTCTCTTCAGAGAAACTATTTTCGTATGTGCCTAATTTGGGGTAAAGGCAGAGAACATCACACATACTCTACTTCTCAATACAGAAGTGAAATGAGGAATATCCTTCCTCTCTCAGGTCCCCAGCAACTAGGATCTGAGCACCTGGGCTGAGCATGGGTGATTGTACATTCCTGCTCAGGAATGTGGTTCTGGAGTGAGGGACGAGGGGGTAACTTACTGTGGCAGTGGGAGCTGCCCAAAGGTGATGCCTAGAAGCAGAGGGAACCTAGCATATTGTGTGCCATCTCCTTGCCAAGTTATTCCATTTCATACTTTAGGACTCCCTCAATTCTACCCCTTTCCAAGCTGGCTCTTCCAAGCTCACCTATAGCATCCCAATAATCCTTCCACATAAAGGATCAAAATTGGTTTCTCCTACTTGCAGGAAGAATGGTCAAGGATCTCTCTTGAATTCATCATTGGGATATACTTACTTGTTATAAATTCCCACCAAACCTGGTGCCACCTTCTTCTGCAATTCTGTATTCCTTTGATATAAGCTGAAATTCTCCAAGTGTTCATGTTATTTCTTCACTACAGTATCTCTGTATTGACACCACTACAGTATAGAAAACCATCTATACAAACTTAGGTAACTAGGCAACAATTGCTTATATATTTTAATTAATTTGGGGGTGCTGTCATTGTTGAGGCAAAGACAATTGTGTTAGAATTGTGTTAAAAATAATAACCTGAGACTTCTGTGACTATATTTCCTGTACAAACTTCTCATTTTAACCATGAGCTCCTTGGAATTTTAGGGTAATGGGAATGAAAATGAAGCTAGTGTTCCTCACAGTATCTCATGAATATATGTTGACATTATGGTGCTTCCTAGCATCATGGGAATAGGCAATGGGATAGTCTTAGTCAAGCGTAAAAGTATAATATGTCTTGTATTTCTCCCTTGCAGGGACCTTCTTTAATATTCCAGTTAGCTAACCAGCCGCCTTCACCGACCTCCTACCTACCCTTAACACTATAGCATTTCATATTTCACAGCTAAGAGCAGTGATAGGAAAAACAGGAGAGGGAAACTTCATCTATTTTTCTCTCAACACATACCTCCCCATACCTGACTTTCTGTTAGAGAGGGTACCAAATACCCAAAAGGATTTCAAGGCAAAAGAAAAGCAGGTTCTAACGAACCAACAATCCTTAGTCATAAAAACTGTATATTCAGCATGTCTCACTCCAATTCAATTTGACTCTGTCTCTTTTTAAATCTCATTAAAATAGTCCATATTTCTACCCAGCATACATCTTTAATTCTCATCATACAAATAAAAGTTTCATTCTGCAAATCAATAATATTTAGAGTTATCAGATAAAAAATCTGCTTTATGCATAGTAGTGTACTTTCTATTCCCAAAACATCAACTTGAACATCACATGTTTTATGATGTTTTATAGCAAACACAGTTTACGCAAATAACACATGTGTGCATGAGCTAATTGCATGAATCTTCAGGTTGCCAGCAGAGCTTCCATGTATTGTCATTTCCAGTTCTATAAACAGGAAATGAACAGCCCCCAAACATCACCTTTGAATAGGCAGTATGTTAACTGCTTTACAATGCAATGTTTAAAAAGAAGGAAATATTACCTTTTGCAGTGCATTATTCTAAGTGGAATAAATTACTCAGAGACAGACAAATCCCATAGGATTTCGATCATATATAAAATCTAGAGAACAAAATAAACTGACAAAGAAAATAGAAACAAGCCCTGGCTGATGGCACAATGGATAGGGTGCCAGCCTGGGAGTCCAAAGATCACTGGTTCAATTCCCAGTCAGGGCACATAACCAGGTTGCAAGCCAAGTCTCCAGCCAGGTCCGTAGCTGGAGGCAGGTGAAAGGCAACCACACATTGATGTTTCTCTCCCTCTCTGCCTCTCTCCCTTCCCATCTCTAAAAATAATCATCTTTTTTTTAAAAAAGAAAGAAAATAGAAACAGATTCATAGATAAGGAACAGATTGACAGCTATCAGAGGGGAAGGGGTTTGGGGGCTGGGTGAAAAAGGTGAAAGGATTAAGCTAAAAATAACAACAACAGAAACAATTCATAAGCACAGAAAACAGCAAGGCAATTACCCAAAAGAAAGGGAGAAAGGTAAAAAGGAGGGATAAAAATGGTGATGGAAGGAGAAAGAGTAAACAAATAAAATGCAATGTTTGTTGGAAGTCCATAACTATGGACCTACAACCCATTTATTCAAAGCTTTCAGAAGCAGTCGATGGTCCTATTAAGGAAATCAAACTGACCTTTTTGTAGCAGGCAGAAAATAGACCATAATGAAACTTTGTAGAAATTAGAATTGAATTGTGCTTTTTGGAAGAAATGCTAACAACAAACTCAGCTGTCTTTATCAACATAAAAAATACTGGAAATATTGATAGCAAGGTATTTGCCAGAAGTCAAAGTACTAATCTACAGAAAGCAAAAGGGAAGCAGAGCGAACAAAAATGGCCCCATAGTTGCCAGCCTGCACCCTCTCAGGAAATCATACATATAATTCAGTACATGAACACACAGAGAGAGTTTAATCCTGCTTCAGGTAAGGCTTTAATAGTTTCTACATAATTTCCTCACTTTTGTTATTATCAAGAATTCATGTACACAGAAAAATGTATGGATTTTCAGGGTTGGATCAATTTTGACGAATGCATACAAATGATCATTTGACAAATGACCACTCAAATCTGGATAGAGACCATTTCCAAGCCTTGAACACCTTGCAGGTGTACCTTTAAAGTCAGCCTTCTCTCCTTACTGGGGCAACTCCTGGCCTGATTTCTTTCACCATACATGACATGTGCCTATTCATGGACTAGACACATATAAATGGAAGCATAGAGTATGTACTCATTTTTGTTACTAAATACATTGCACTAAATTTGTTTTAGAGCTCAATAATGGATTACAATCTCCAGTTTGAGACAATTTTGCTGAAATGCATACCATAAACTAGTGTGCTTCTGATTGGCTAGATATGTTAAAAAAAAAAAAAAAAAAAAAAGGCAAAATTCCTAGGCCTCTTTCACAGAGATTCTAATTTAAAAGTAGATTGCTCAGACCTATTCCAGGCCCACTAAAACATACATCCTAATGTGGATCTGAGACAGGTTGTTCAAGGACTACATTCTTGTACATTTACAGGCAGGCTTCTCAATCACTCCAAACAATGTTCTCATCACGTTGCTACCTGTATCCCACTTAAGAAAATACAATCATTCTTCATTCTCTGCTTACTGAATCAAGCCAAAATACCTCCACCTGGCATGTAAAGCCCTCCATGAGAGAGTCTTGCTTTCCTGGCAAATACACCTTCCAATTATTCAGCAACAACCTCCATGGTCATCACTCTCCTTAGTGACCCCACTGCCCATTCATTTCCACACTGCAGAATCTAATGCTATTTTTTTCTACATTCAAGAAACTAGCAATACTTTATAAGTTGAATAACAGCCCCAGGTGAATGTTTTCTGGACATTTTGTTGGTGGTGGGAACATCTATAATAGCTTTCTTCAGGTGGGCTGATCAACATATGTTAATTCTCCACAAAATTATGTCCTGTGTCCCTAGCTGGTGTGATCCAGTGGATTGAACCTGTGAACCCAAGTGCTGCTGGTTTGATTCTGCTGGTTTGATTTCCAGTCAGGGCACATAACCAGGTTGTAAGCCAGGACTCCAGCCAGATCCTCAGCCAGGTCCCCAACTGGAGGCAGGTGAAAGGCAACCATACATTGATGTTTTTCTCCCTTTCTTTTCCCCTCCCTTCCACTCTCTCTAAAAATAATGAATAAAATCTTTTTAAAAATTGCACTCTGTGCTTTTTCTCTGATTAAGAGGGCATCTTTTGGCACTACCACCTCATTAGAAGGTTGGCGATATGTGGGATCCTGGTATAATTTGCAAACAAATTGGTCTCATTTCTCTTTATGCTTTCTGATCTGCAAACAGAACAAATGCCTCTTGAATCATGGCTGAAACAAAAGCTGTAGAAATATATCATTAAATGAAGGAAATAGGGGTAGACTAAGGACAGGAAGATGTAGAAGCTAAAGGCAAACTTTAATTAAAATCCTAACGTTCTAATCTCTCTCTTTGACCCACATGAAATTGTGCAAAGGTGTATTGGTACCGGAGTACAAAACACTCTGTCAATTATATTCATTCATTTTTTTATTCACCCACCACATTTTTAAGTTTCTACTCTTATCTCTCAGGCATTTTTTAGATACTGAGACCATAGCCATGAGTAAAACCAAGTTCTTGTCCTCAAGGAATATATGTTCCAGGGGCATATACAGACAGTAGGGCCATAGATATAGAATGACAGATGATTAAGGGGAAGGAGAAAAAATAACGCACTATTTACAAATGGTGACAATGGAGGTTCTCCTCAATAAGTGACATTTGATCAGACTTGAAAGGGGTGATGGAGTGAGCTATCCAACTACCTAGAGAAGGTAAGTTCAGGATAAAGAAGAAGAATTGCAAAGGCCCTGAGGTGGAAGGCTTTGTAGGGTGTGAGATAAAAACCAAGGAGCTATTGAGGATGAGCTCAGGAACAAATAATGGGGGATTAAAACAAAAAGAACCTTGTAGGCCACTGTAAGAACTTGGACACCTACTTGGAGTCAATTAAGAATAAAATGGACTTTTTCAGTGCCTATGAGCTGGGGAAATCTCAGCTGGGCCAGGAATGTGGGTCAAATGAACATCATATCTCATTGTCTTCCCAGTCTTTTGACCCTCACTCAAATGCCCACAAAATGGTTTCATCATAAAAAGTAAATTAATAAAATGGAGTTGTGAACTGAGGCATGCCTGATGCATTTTATACTTCCATACATTTTTTTCTTTAATTCTATCTTATTGTATTTTTTCCATAACCATTTAGTCCCCATATACTCCCTCCCCCTAGCAAACACCTCACCAAAGTCCATGTCCATGAGTCCTTTTTCCTTTTGGCTCAACACCTCCCCTCACTAGCTGTCACCCTGCTCGCCATCTATGAGTCTGTCTCCATTTTTCTTGTTAGTTTAGTTTGTTCATTAGATTCCACATGTGAGTGAAAATACAAATTCAAAAGAACATTTGCCCTTGCTACTGTGTTGAGAGCAGGCTAAAGTGAAATAAGGAACTAATCAAAAGAGGCTATTCTAATAAACCAAGTAAATAGTGATGGTAACTTGCATTAGGGTAGTAGGATAAAGGTGGTTTAAAATAGAATTATTGATATATATGTATATATATACATAAAACACTTATTTTAAAAATCATTATTTTATATTTTAGTTTTCAACTACAGTTGACATATAATATTACATTAGTTTCAAGTCTATAACATCTAATGAAGGTATTATGAAGGTGGCAATGACAAGACTTGTCCAAGTATAAGGTATAAAAAAAATGAGGCTAGGGGAGGATAAATTCAATGGCTTTTGACCTGAGTGACATAAGAGATGGAGTTGTCATTTAATAACACGGCTGGAGGTCCAGGTTGAAGGAGGGTCTCTAATAACATATTTGAACATGTTAAGTTTGAGATGTCTTTTAGACATCCAAGTGGATATTTAGAAGACAGTGTACATAAAAATGTAGAGTTCATGTGACATGTTTAGTTCAGAGATGTCTTGGATTCATTGATTAATAGATAATGTAGATAGTCATAAAATGAAAAGGTTATACATAGTGAAGGAAGTCTAAGTTCTGAGCTCTGGGGAACCCCAGATCTATGGCTTTCAGAAACCTGAAGAGAAACCAATACAAAAGATGGAAAAGAAATGCCCAATTATAGAAGAGGGGAATCACGAGAAAGTGGTATTCCAGAAGCCAAATGAGAAGAGTATAACAAGAAGCAATGTTATCAACAAAGTCAAAATCTCCTCTTGGTCAATAAGATGTGGTCTGGGAACTGATTATTGAATTTAGAAATGTGAAATTTCTGGGATTTCAACAAGAGTAGGTTCAGTGAATATGCGAATACTCATAGAAATGGGTTGAACAAAAATTAGAGGCGTTAAATGAGTAAAATATTATAAATAACATTAATGTGGCAGAGAAATAGTGGAGTATTTGACCTAGCTGAACAAGTGGGAGCAAGATACATACACAGGCACATTTATCCCAATGTATAATAATACGTAGTATGTTTGTGAGCTTAGAAACTAATCCAGTTGACAGAGGAAAAAAACTAAAGATGCAAGGGCTAAAGAGAGAAAAATCCTGAGGTGGTATACCTAAGGAGGGGACAGGAAATGGGATCTGGATCACAGGGAAGGTGCTTTCTTTGGACCATAGAGAGAGTACTTATGGAACCTGGAAGGAAGTGGGAGCATATGGATATGTATGGTGTACATATATATGTTGGGGAACCTACAGAAGTTTTCTTCTATCTGCTTCTATTTTCTCCATAACTAAAAATTGAGGTTCTCAAATAAGATTCACAATCAGAAAGGAGCTATTGGAGGAGCAAGGAGTAAGTTCTTTAGGGAAATGACCAAGTAAAATGACCGAGTATATGGGAAAGGGCAATGCAGTAGGATTTTTAGGCAGCACTGAGAGCCCACATGAGCATAGTCATGAGAGTGAAATGTAACTGATTGGATGATTGGCTACCCTGTATGAGTACATCTTTGTTACTGTCATCCTTGAAGATGAAATAGACCAAATGAGGTGATGTGAATTGCAAAAGTGTGTATAATCAGCATCAGAAATACTCCAGGGCCTGATTCACTGCCATCTGCCTATATGCCTTTTGGTTTTGTCCTCAGGTTCACATGTGTTGTTTTTTCCTCTCTAAGCAGATATAAAACTCTTCCAGGATAGTAGTGTGTCTCCTGTGCCACTTGAGACTTTTACAAGGCCTCACACTATAAATGACATTTAATTCCATCATTTATGTCTTTAGCAAGTTTTTATTTTCTGACTATAAAAACTGTGGCCAATGGAAAAGCTCACTACAGTCTATTCTCTTGGTGAATGCTATAAAGTGACTACTCCATAATTATGGAGACAATCTAGCTGGGAAAAGGACAATCAATATAAGTAAAAAACAACATGAGTGATCACACACTCTTAAGATCTATATATTTGAGAGGAAGGAAATTGCAGGTGAGAGCACCTCCTGTTTTTAAAAGGAATAGTAATGGAATATTATTTCACTAACCTTATAAAACTTAGAGCTAGACTTTTTAATTCCCTCATGGGGAAACAAGTCCAAATATTTCAGAGATGTGGTTAGTTGTCACTGGTAGTAAAAAGAATTGGAGCCTAAATTTCTAATTCTCATCTCAGCTCTTTTTCTACAATGTCAAAGAGATATACCAGAAACTAAAGGCTTTCTCCCTGAACCATTAAGGTAGCCAGACTGCTTAGCTTTCTTCTTCCCAGGCTTGAGCTTAAAGGGGTGGATTAAGAAACACATTTCTGGACTCTCACAAGAGAAAGCCTTTAACCTTAGCACATGAAGGTTTAGCAATTAAATTCTAAAGCTGTTGTACCCAATGGATGGTGTTCTAGGTCTGCCATATAGCAAACGTACTTGACTCTCAGTAATAGTAATAGTGAAAATGGGACAGTATTTAATCTTTTCTCTCCATTGTGAATAAATAATTTACTCATGACCTATGCACCCACACTGGCACGCAGGCTCCCACTAAAACTCGAAATTGTGTGCCAGGAACTTGCAGCTGGTGCAATTGGCAAGCCCATTGCAGAAGACAAAGGTCTCCTTGTTGGCAGGCGACCTGCAGGGCCCTGGGGAGCCAGGCGCGCATCTCAGAGGCAGTGGTGAAAACCTTCTCCCAGAGCTGGACTGCATGCAGGGCTGACCTTCCCAGGCAAACTGTGCTGTGGACCCCCTGGGAACCCAGGCTCACATCACAGAGGCGGCAATGAAAACCTCCCTGGAGAGCTGGACTGCGTGGAGGGTTAGCCTTATCTAGCAGGTGACCAGGGGGTCCTGGGGAGCCAGGCACTGTATGCGTACAGAGGCTACCTCCTCCAGGAGCTGCAGGGTAGGGCCAGCCATCAAAGGAGCCAGTGGGGTTGCAGGCAACCCCGCCTTGGAGCCAGTTGCCCATCACAGCCAGGGCACATAACAAGGTTGCAAGCCAGGTCTCCAGCCAGGTCTGTGGCTGGAGGCAGGTGAAAGGCAACCATACATTGATATCTCTCTCCCTCTCTCCCTTCCCCTCCCTCTAAAAATAATAAATAAAATCTTTAAAAAAGATGTTTAAAAAAAAAACACTAGTATGGAAGAACCATGGACATGGACAACAAGTGGGATTGACTTTGTGGGGGAATGTGTGGGTGGGAAAGAGGACAGAGGGCAGTAAAAAGCGAATGGATGTAATACAACAATTTAATTAAAAAAGTAATAATTTATTGATGAGATTTAATAAAAATCAGATATGATCTCAATGATGTCTCAAAAGAAAGACAGGATGGGTCTTTCCATTCAATCATCCTGAGTTTATTTAGGAGTTAATCAAAATGTATTTGAAAAGCACCTAACTCAAGTAACTGGGCTAAAGTAGGGGATGTATAAAAAGGAATTCTGTGCCCTGCAATGGCTATAAGCATTGGTTTGGGGGTAAGAAGACTCAGAGTTAAGTCTTGCGCCACCATTTACTCATCCTCAGACTCAGGATGATGCAGTTCGCTTCTCTGAGAGAAGCTTCATAATCTATGAAATAAAGACGATAATACTGGGCTCCCTGTGTTTGGTTTGGCCTGTAAGGAGCTTCATTCGGTCCTAACAACAAGTTAAACCCTGAACAACTTGAAAAATCAAGAACTTTCTCAAGATCTGTCAAAGAAGGGAAGTCACAGTGCAAACTGCTGCCCCAAATGCTGGAGAGACCAGCAGGCGGATACAGAGATTCATAATTTACCAAAGCAGAAGCCTCCTTGGGTTCTCTCATACTTTTGGGAATTTTACCTCCAGGAGCTTTACCAGGTCCTCATGGTGAATAGCAAAGAAAAATCACCTCCCCATTCCAGGAGGAGGAGGGGAAAAAGAAACAATTTTGAAATGCACTACAGCACAGGCGGCAAACACAAGGCCTGTGGCTGAATCCAGCCCTCCACCTTGTCTTATCCCAGCCAGCACCTTCTGCCCGGCACCTTGTTTCACTTAATTGTTAAGGAGTAGTTACATTTCTACAGTCCTAAAATGACATACAGCCCTTTGAAGGCCACCATGAGGCTGATGTGGCCCCCAGTGAAAATGAGTTTGACACCCTTGCTCTATAGCATTCTGTTCTTAACAAGGTCTGCACGCTGACAAAACTTCAATGCCCCACCACTTCAGGACGGAAACAGATTCTCAGAACTGTGTGGCTAGGCAGCTTCCTTCTCATGAGAACAGCAGAGAGTGAGGCCCCACAAACCCAGACTGTACAGCCTATTGCACTCCTCGGCTTTATGGTGCAGCCATACAGGCAACTAGCTACTAGCCTGGACAGCATGTCACTGGACAAAACAATGTGAAACTAAATCAAGCGCGGGAGAAAACAAGGTAATCAAGAGAAGCGGTAAACATGTTATGGCAGAGGCTGCTGCTGGTGGAACAGGACATTCTGCCTTAAAACAGACTTGTTTTTAATAAGCAAAAAGGGTACATTCTATAATAACAGTAAGAAAGTATAGTATAGTAAATATATAACCAGTAACATTATCATTTGAAGCATTATGCACTGGACATAATTGTCTGTACTATATTTTTATATGACTGATAGCCTAGTAAGTTTATTTACTACAGCATCACCTCAAACATGTGTAATGTGTTGCCCTACAATACATGACTTCCCCAATGATAGACATTTTTCAGCTCCATTATAATCTTATGGGATAACTGTTATACATATAGTTTGTTGCTGATTAAAGCGTCACCATGCAGGGCGTAACTGTGTTTACCAGAGCCTGGCCTGTCAGTTACATCTGGGCCTAAACTACCTGGAGGAAGTTCACCCCAGTACTCTCCAGCCTTTCTTGTGGGGCAGGGGAAACTCAACCACAATCTTGTCCCCTCCACCCAGCCTGCACCACCAAGGGAGGGTGAGGAGGGGACTGAAGCACACAGGTTCACCAAAAGACTGATACCTAATCACGGGACTATAGAAGTCTTTCTCTTCCACTCTCCATACCTTACCACTACTACATTACTAAAGACCTATTTAAAACAGTTCCTTTTATCCAGTAGTTACATCTGCCTTTCAACAAAAAATTGTAATGTATGCTAAAAGACTAAAAAGAAGAAAAAAAATACACTTTGAAAAGACTCAGTAAGCATCAAAATTTAAGTTGGATGGCATATATTGAAATAATCAGATAAGAAAAATTTAATTTAAACTGACTAATATGCCACGAGATTTAATGGGAATGAGTAGGCAACATGAACCAACAGACAATGTTTAGCAGGACGATAAAAATTCCAAGGAAAAATCAAAAAGAATTGGTAAAAATTAAAGACACTAACAGAAATCTGTGTTTGATGTGCTCCTTAATAGCTGCATATGGCTTTTCTAAAGAGAAAAATATAAATTAAAAATATAAAATGAATAAGCCTCTAGTAAGTCTAACTTAAAAAAGGAATACATAAATTATTAATATCAGAAATGTAAAAGGGGTTACTACAAACCCCATGGACATTAGAATGATAATATGGAAGAATGATGAAATACTCTAGATCTAAAATAATAAGCTAGATAAAATGGTCCAATTCTTTGAGAGTTGTCTTCCACCACTCACACAAAAATAGCCAATCTGAATAGGCCTATAGCTATTAAAGAAATTACATTGATAATCAATAACCTTCGAAAAGAGAAAGTACCAACTCTATATAGGTTTACTAGTGAATTTCTATGAAACACTTAAGAAATCATACCAAATTTCTACAATCTCTTCCAAAAATAAAATCAGAGAAAATACTTTTTAACTTATTATAGGAAGCCAACATCACCCTAATATCAAAATCAGACAAAGATATTACAAGGAGAGAAAACACTACAGAACAACATATTTTATGAACACAGATGCAAAAATCCTCATGGAAATATTAGGAAGTTGAATTAAACATTGTATAAAAAGAATTATGTACCCTAACCAAGTGGAATTTATTCCAGGTATACAAGCTGGCTCAACATTCAAAATGAATCAATGTAATCCACATATAAAAACCTGAAGGAAAAAAATGACCTCATAATTTAAATAGAGGCAGAATGAGCATTTGACAAAATCCAACACCACTTCATAGTATTAACTATCAGTAAGTGAGAAATAGAGGAAATTTTTCAGCTTGATAAGGAAAATCTACAAAACAACAAACAAACAAACAAACAAAAAAAAACTTCCTGAATCTAACATCATAGTTAGTGGCAGAAATGAATCAAGGATGTCTCCTCTCAGCACTGCCTTTCTATTTTATATGGGAAGTCCTAGCTAATACAGTAAGACAAGAAAAACAAACAAAATTATATCAATTGGAAAAAATATATAAAGCTGACTTTGTTTGCAAATAATATAATCATCTATGTAGAAAATCTTAAAAATGGACAAAAACACCACCAGGAACTGATAATTACAGCAAATGTGTAGGGTGCAATGTAATATATAAAAGTTAACAATCTTTCTTTTACCAGCAATGAAAAAATGGAATTTTTAGTTTAAAACTATCATTTATATTAGTACCCCCAAAATGAGATATTGTTGTATAAATCTAACAAAATAGGTATAAGATATACATGAGAAAAATGTCAAAACTCCGATGATATCACAGAAGAATCGACGTAATGGAGATATATTTTATGGATAAGAAGACTCAATATTGTCAAGGTGTCAGTCCTTCATAATTTAACCTATAGATAAAATGTGATTCCTATAAAAATCCAGGTAAATTATTTTATGAATATTGACAAATTCATTCTAAACTTTATTTGGAGAAGAATTTTTTTAAAAAGTCAATTCAATGTTGAATGAAAACAAAGTTGAAGGACTACCACTAACCAACTTCTATGATAAAGCTATAATAATCATGACATTGTGGTTCGAATGAAAGAAAAGACAATTAGGTCAATGGAACAGACCTCACAGAATGGAGAACTCAACAATAGACCCACATAAATATAGCCAAATATAGATAACAAAAGAACAAAGATAGTACAGCTGGACAAAGATAGCCTTTTCTATCTTATATGATGCTGATCAACCCTGGACATCCACATATTATTAATGAATCTAAAGCCAGATCTTACATAGACAAGTAGAAAATGTTTGCAAAAGACACATCGGATAAAAGGTACTTAAATAAAACATACAAAGAACTTTTAACACTCAATAATAAAACAAACAACCCAATTAAAAATATGAAGATCTTAAAGACATTTCAGGAAACCAGATATAAAGATGACAGGTAAGCATATTAAAACATATTTACCTCATGTGTAATTAGGAATTTGAAACTTAATACAATATCACTACACTACATTCCTATTAGATTCACTGAAGTCTTAAATGTTGACAATACTGAATGTTGGTAAAGATATAGAGTAACAGGTATGTTACTCTATATAGTAATGAATATAATGAATATTATATTTATATATATCAATTTATTCATTGCTGATAGAAATATAAAATGGTACAGCCACTCCAGAAGACAATTTGACAGTTTTTTACAGATTAATCATACTTTTACCATGTGATCCATCAATTACCTCCCTTGGTATTTACTCAAATAAACTGAAAACTTATGTCCACACAAAAACTTGCACAAGCATATTTGCAGTATCCATGTTCATAATTGCCAAAATTTGAAAGCAATCGAGATATTCTTCAGTGGATTTGCAGATAAATAACCTTGGGTATATACTAAGACACAATGGGATATTCAGCACTAAAATAAATGAGTCATCAAGCCATAAAAAAGACATGAAAGAACTTCAAATATATATTACTAAGTAAAAGGATCCTATCTAAAATGCTACATATATATGATTTCAAGACATTCTGGAAAAGGCAAAACTATGAAGACGTTTAAAAGATTGGTGGTTACCAATAGTTATGTAGGAGGAAGTTATGAAAAAGAGTTCACAGAGAATTTTTGGGGCAGTGAAACTATTCTGTAAATAGTACATGGTAAATATGTATCATTATGCATTTGTCAAAATCCATAGAATACACAATACCCAAATGAACCCTAAAGTTAACTATGAGCTTTGGGTGATGATTGGTTCTAGAATTCCTGCTTTAGAATCCCTACTGTGCTAGAAGATCTCATTCCCAATTAATTAATCTCTAACACCCCAAATAGATTATAAATTCCATAAGGAGAGCAATTCTGTCTTGCTCACAGCTGAACACTCACTTCTTTGTATCCTATAGGCAAAATAAACATTTGTTAATTAAAAGCTTATTGGAAGGCACATGAAATAAATCATAGCATAATCAGATGATATTTTAAAGAGAATCGAAGAAAAAGAACTACCAGCAGATGTGTGGTCAGGCTTAAAGGCACCATCAAACTATAATAAGTCACCTAGAAACTAGCAACAAGGGAACTCATTACTCTATGAGGTATGTCCCAAAAGTATCGGCCACACAAACTTTTAATTATATTGACATTGGCTCAATACTTTCAGGAGGGATCTCGTATCTCAACCTGGGGAATTATGGGAAAGGAACAATGTCGCCAAAGCCTGATGATAAAGAAATAGTAGAAGAGTTTCCACCTGCTACAAAATGCACTCATGAAGGGCAGCAAACACTAGAAATGTATACCAAAACAGGAAAGAGGTGGGCAAGAAAAACCCTCCCCTGTCCTCCTGAATTATTATAGTCTCCTTCCTGTGACATTTCCTAGCTAAAGCCAATGGTTAAGCAGAAGGCAAGAATCAACAATATAGTTCATAGGAGTCAATCTCCCAGGGAACTGAACCAGGCAAAGAGACAAATACTTGGGAACTAGGTAAAGGAGGCAGGTGATGAAGAATAGTCAACATGCTGGTAGTAAATAAGGCATCTTTGATATCTTCATATTTAATTATGAGAATAAAATGTAAATACATGGAAAAACTTGATAAAGTGGTGGTAATAGAATGCTTTGTTCTATTCACTCTTTAAACGACTTCACAAATGAGATGCTAGTTAACCTGAAAGATGTGGAAAACCATCCAGATTATAAAGAACTGATAATATCTTGCTATAAAGGACTGTCATGCTAAGCTGCTAAGAGCTCAGAAGTAGTGTGTGCCTTATTCTTCCCTTTAATCTAAAAATACTCAGCAAGAAAGTGACAGAGCTCAAATTTCCTTCTTCCTCCCCAGCAGCCCAGCCCCACCTCTGCTCAGTTCAACCAATCTTAAATTTTCAAGGGGCAATGGTGAACAAATTAGTGCCAAAGATTGCAGGCCACTAATTGGCTGCTGGGCTGTCGCTGCTGTTTCAAAGTTGCTACATCAATTTGATAGGTAAAGGCCATGAGGTTTTCAACCAGCTGCTCTTCTCAGTTGGGGCCCTGAGGCCAAGGAAGAGGAGCAGTTCACCCTGATGTGATAGTTAATCTGTCACGAGCCACCCATCATCCCCTCATCCCCGAGACTATGCCTGGTCAGTGTGTTTTTAAAGGTAGGGCAGGTTATGGAGTTGTGGCTCTGGATAGGCTGGCTAGGGGTTGCCACTCAGGGAGATGTCCTCAACCTTTCTGACAGGCAGCAAGGCATCCTAGATGAACTGTGAAGCAAATGCAGTTCTGCAGAAGGAGTGTGAATTCTTGGAGGCCACCTGGTTAGAGGGAAGGTATCAAGGTTAGTGCTAAAGAAAAAGCGATGGAAGAAAGGTCATCAGCCAAAGCAAGAGCTCAGGCCCCTCAGAGGCAGGATGTCTGCCTGGGGCTGAATCCAGTCAGCTGAGTGACATCACTGCATGTCCTTTGGACCCCTTTCTCATCTGATCGGTGAGAGGATTTATTATGAAACACTTAATACACTGCATAACAATGAAATAAAGAGTTTCATTTTTTTTTTTAATTTACACAAATTCATGAGAATCAAACTGAAAGTTGTTGGTTTCAAAATAATCCTTTTATGAAGGTATGTTACTCATTCCAAAGATGCTGTCATTTCTCAAGTAACATCTGGATGTCTTTTTGCAAACTTGCCAGAAAAAACAACACTTGCAGCTCATTAAAAACAAATAAAATAAAATCCTCTTAATTATGTACAATAGTTACTGTTAGCCAGGGGCCCTTTAGTTTCAGCCCTCACCTCCCTGGGACATTAGCAATGAAAGGAAACATGTCCGCTTATCATAACTGCAGGCTGGGAGAGGGGAGGTGCTATTGACAGTTGATGGGTACCTAACATGCCACAAGACATAGGCCAACCCCCCAACCCCCTCCAAAAAGTTATCCAAGCCAAAATGTCTATAGTGCCAAGATTGAGAAACCTGGACGTACACTTACTTCCTTCAGGGGAAATTTGGTTGATTTTGTGGAACTATACAAATGTCAGCTAGAACTATGTCTAGTCATTGAGGTGGTTCATTAAGGTGAAAAAATGCCATTTCTGCACTGAAACGAGGGGCGATTATAGAGCAATGAAACAGACTTTCTTGCATGACCATATCCAACACAGAGTCCAAGAAAGGTTTCAAGCAATAGTGGCATTCATTTATTGAGTTGTCCATTCATTAACTATTTTAAGCATTCACTATGTAATTAGCAAAAACAAATTTCCTGTTAAAGACCTCTTGGTCGAAAAGCAGATAGGGAAATGTTCTTGGGCCATCTGATCGAGGAACCCATTTTAACCCCTTCACCATCCTACCTCTCCAAAGCTTCTTTCTTGTGAAAATTGTATGTATTAACAGAAATAAAATGTTTACAACAGTGACCTAGCACATGGTAAGTACTCCATATATTGTAAGCATATGTTAATATTTGAATTGCGATAATCATAGATGGCTTCCAAAATGATTGGTGAATATTTTGTAGACGCATGAGGTCTGTCCCGAAAGTATCAAGCCAATGTCAAAGTAATTAAAACCGTTTACGCTGCTGATACTTTCGGGACAGACCTCATATGTCCTTACTAATACACGTATACTGCTGATTGTGCATTTTCTCTGTTAGGCTGTAATCAACAAGGATTTCCACCAAGGGACATATGATTGCATCCTCACTGGAAATGGTTATGTCAAAAAAAAAAAAAAATCAAGTATATTGTATATATTTGTCTAACATTTCTGATCTGGAAGGTGCTATCCAGGTTACTGTCATAGATTAAAAAACATAGTTAATTATTTCTGTCCTCAACTTATTTTTAATAATCTTAGGGAGATAAGCCACAAGAAAATTAAACAGAAAAGAAAATGAGCCAAGTCAATAAATGGCAGTTAAGTTAAAAAGAAGGGAGATTTCTTATAGCTAGAAGGAACTCATCCAGAGGAATGGTAGAGAAATAAGAGCAAAAGGAAGAAAGAGACTTTGTCCCTTTGTTTTTTCTCATCCATGAAGATCTCAAGAAAATACAATGGTATTTGACCAGGTGACAAAGAAGGATCAGGAAATTCTGCAATAAGATAAAGCCAGAATAGAGTGTTGAAAAGGAGAGGAAAGGAAGTACCTGAGCTGGTTGAAGGCTACGAATTTCAGCATCACTGCTGATTCAGAATTATCCTAGTCAGAGTAGAAGTCATGGAAGACCCCAAATGACTTATTAGAAAAACTCAGAGCTTGATGCATATGGACCTCAATATTATCATCAGAAATGTGACTTTTATTTCCTGAGCTAGAAACATCTTGTTGATATTTTCTGTGATAGACAGACATTAAATATTCACATGTGAATCCTGGAATACCTGTTCAGTGTTAAGCAAAAGAAGGGCTAAGAAAGATGATAGTACATGAAATCTCTGCATAGCAAATTCTACTTGAAATGCACTAAGGAGGTTCATTATTTTAAAAAGCTTTGTAATAAATCCTTATGAAAAGCAAGTAGGGGGTTTTGAGGGTTGTCCCACTTTGACCATCTTCCATCTGTAAGACTTGAAATCATTTCAACCCATTGAAACTTAGTAACACCATACTATAAAGAGCCTCTTTCCTTGGTCATTCCCAAAAGGCTATCTTAAGACTCAGATGGGTTAATGTATGTAACAGCATCTTGAAAACTGGAGCCACTTCAATTTTTTGATGATATTTAATTTGCATCTAATGGGTTATTTTAGAATGGAACTACTTTCTATTAAGTTAAAACATGGTTTTCTAGGTGGATTGTGACATCCTATGATTTAGCTTAATTATTTTAGCCTTCTCTATATAGCAAATGGTTTCACTAAGGTCAAGTTGAAGTAAGAATTCAAGACTTAAAACTCTGTGTGCCAGTTCCCTCACCCTGAAAACAGGCAAAATGATGCCAGATAATTGTTCCATAGAATTTTGATGCAGTGGGATAGGCTAATGAAGGAAAGATAGTTTTAAGTAAATGTTATTATGCTGTTGATATTTAGGGGAATGATAAGTTTTTTCTTCCTGTAATTATACATTTGCATTGAACTTGGTATTTACATGGGGGCGGCACATCTTGGAGGAATTAAATTTACATAGGTAGAACCTTTTCCCATCTCTTATCACATACACAGGATGCTCTAGGGTATGTTTTAGGTATTTAGTCACTACATTCAATTAAAGGAAGAAAAACCTTGTAGTAATAAATCTTCATGGAAAGCAAATAAAAAGTTGGGGATTTCCCAAATTCACCATTTGCTATGTGAAAACAGATACAAAAACTTTCCTTGCTGCCATTTTTCTATCATAGACTATAGTACTACAATAAAAAAAAAAAAAAAAAATTCTGTGGTTGTCAGAATCCTTATCTAAATAAAACCTGTATGTTCATGCTTTGAGTTTGCTAGAAAATAAGGACCTCAAAGAGTAATTATCATTCGTAGTGTTCCATTAAACCAGTTCCAGATTGTTTGGTCTCTGGCAGAAGTTGCATGATAAAAAAGGATGGGCAAGGATGGCTCTAGGAGCCCCCTGAACTAATTCCTTTATATGTGTTGTAACACAGTTACAGGAGGGAATGGAAACAAATGAGCCATCAAAAGGAAAAGCAAGGCTTTCTTTGTCCCTCCCTTTCTCACAGGCTCTTAGGCTGCCTAGAAGAGTCTCAGTGTCCAAGACAAACTGCACTTTCACCTCAGGAATAACAGCTCCCAAAATAAACAACAAAACCTAACCAAACTTCTCTCCATTTCAATTCTAAGTGTATCCCAGATTACAAGTATGCCCAAGATAGGAAGTCTTGTTCTTGTTAATGGTGAATTTCAATGTTTAGTCATTAGCCTCAAGTATCTGTGTGTGTGAAACTGTCCTTCATGGGTTAAAAATATTCTATAACCTAAAGCTA
Source organism: Noctilio leporinus (assembly GCA_004026585.1). Classification (NCBI taxonomy): domain Eukaryota; kingdom Metazoa; phylum Chordata; class Mammalia; order Chiroptera; family Noctilionidae; genus Noctilio; species Noctilio leporinus. The sequence goes on along the minus strand of PVIW01000681.1, from coordinate 31,284 downwards.
CCATGAGCTGAAGAGCTGAAATGAAGGGCAAAATACCAAGTCACGCCAAAGCCCAACTCTATCATGGAGACAAAGGCCAATGAATAACCACCTTGAAGGGTAATGATAAGGATCATGAAAACAATCACTGATAATAAAAGATCCTTTATATTGCACAGAGACTTTGAAATTCATTTCTTCCCTCTTCCATTCCATCAACCTATCAATGCCCTCTTTTATTCCAGAGACTGTTCTAGGTTCTGGGTGATAGTGGTGGTAAACACTTTAAACAAGGTAAATGCTGTCTGGAAGCTTAAATTCCAGATAGAAGTGGTTGGGAGGGAGAGACATACATCAATGACCACACAAGGAAATACCAATGACAAGTGCTGTAATGAAACCAAACAGGCTAGTGTGAGTTCATCCTCCATCACAAGCCTGAGAAATGGCTCAATGTATGAGGGTGCCTATTACAAGGTTCCCAAAATGTCCTCACTTAGGCCAGATCAAATGGTAGGAACTGGCTCCTAGTTCAAATCTCTGTTCTCTATACCATGTTGCTTTTAAGAAGTCTCTTAATTTTTTACACATGCCTGAGTAGGCATGTGCACATGCTGAGATCCATAGCCTGTCGAGTCATCATGACATTAACAGTGAAACTCTGGGCTGAGACTGACCAAGGAAGGACTGAAGATTCTAGAGTTAGATGTAGCCATGTTTTAATTTTGGCTTCTGAACTTACTGCCACTGCAAACTCAGCTTCCTTATATGTTTATAACAATCAATAAATGATCAGTAGTTTAAAAGGGTTGAAGAACAATTTAATGTTTGCTTTTAAATATACCTAGCTCAAATTTTCAGGATGAGTTGAAAAAGGAACATCTTATAAGGAAAGCAGAATACTGTGATCTGCAAAGTATTTTTTTCTATTACCCATGATCTGAGAAGCAATGAAATTTCCCTTAGGTTGTTAAAAGTCCAATATCAACTTCTCATATGTTGGAATGTTAGTTGAAGACTTTATTTGTGGAAAATGTTTAAATGTCCCTCTCCTTTTTAACATTAGTGTTAAGTTATAACAAAAATATTTCTACCTTTAAAAATTAAGATTATTATAACTGCTAGCTGAATGTACACTGAAAAGAAAGAAAAGTCAACTAAGACTGATACTAAAATGTCAAGTTATACTAATTTATGAAAGAAAAATATCTGGTCTGGAAGCATTTTTCTAGAAGCCCAAATCAGATTAAGGATCAGGTAAACTATATCTAGGGAATACTAACCATCCTCTTCCTAAGGAAATATAAAGGAATGCAACTTACTTTTATTGCTCAAATGTCTGTATATTTAGTATTTTTGCAACTTTCATGTGCATCCATAGCCACACTTTATATATGGCTTACAATTTTTATGGGGAATCAGTAGTTTATTATAATTTCTATATGTTAGACTTTTTAATTAAAGAAGGCTAGTTAGAGCCTCAATCTACAAGGTTGTTACATTTTAAAATATAATTTAATTCACTTAGTATAAAGCCTGGACTATAACAGGCAGTGAAATAATCTTAGATACCATTGTCATTGTTATGTCTCCAAAGAGGTTTATTTCATAAAAATTTTGAAATGAAGCCGAAGGTAAAACAAAAGTTTCATGAAAGCAGCATTGTTTTGCCCAGTTTTTCAAAGCCTTCTTTAGCCAATAACTATGAATTATTGAGATGGACTCTTCTCTTTACAACATTTTTTGTATATCATTTTAAGAAAAATAGTCACCATTACAATTTTATGAAAAATATTTTTAATATATTAATGTGTTGAGGGGCTCATTTATTGGCTTGCTTGGGCCTGCCATATATTTTGTTTATACAGGATGCACTGCTGTCACATCCAGCATTTTGCCAATTTTAACTGATGCTGTCTTTCCCAGCCCCTCACTCCCTACATGCTTGGTAGCTCTTCCAGCTACATGGTCAGTGTTTACCAAGGTGCCTGTTATAGCAAGTATTTCTGTACCTGTCTGAATTCCCCACCTTAAGGAGCATCCACTAGAAATGTGGGCTAGCTTCATGTATGCCTGCAACCTCCAAAGAACATAGCATTGCCCCTTCCACATTGTCAGGTTAAATGCTTGACACATAAATAGCTTTCTCTCATGGGAGAGAACGGAGTTATGAGAAATTATGTGGAAGCTTAGAGTGCTTTTTAGATACCTATAGCATTTGCTTTTATTGATTTAAAGGGATGTGTATTATTATCTTTTCATTTAACCCATAGAGTCGAGACTTTTCCCACATTTTACAGTAATATTTCTGACTTATGAATACAAGTGTGGGTTTATGGACAGCAACATAGTAACTAAATTGTGTAGAAGCTTGAATTCTGCCAAAGATTTTCCTCTGAACCATATCGATCAGTGACAGGGAATGGATTTCCCTATTTCTATGAGCATTTAAACAGGAAAAGCACACACTGGATAAGGCGCCTGTCTGTGAACCCTAAGGTCACTGGTTCAAGTCCCAGCCAAGGCACATAATGAGGATGCAAGCCAGGTCTCCAGCCAGGTCTGTAGCTGGAGGCAGGTGAAAGGCAACCATACATTGATGTATCTCTCCCTCTCTGCTCCTCTCTCTAAAAATAATAAATAAAGTTAAAAAAAAACACAAAAAACAGTGGCAGCATCTACCTTAAGAGTCAGTTTACTCTGCCGCTCTCCTGTGTTCATTGCTAGGAAGCAAGCAGAAAGGCTGGCTAGTGTTTTCTTTCTGCTTTGCTTCTTTCATTCTCTTTCTTCTTTCCGTTTATTGTATTTGTCTAATGGGGTTCCTACTAGTGATATTAGAGGATGCAAATCAGCTTTGATTGAAAACTTGCAGACACACATCTGCCTCAATATAATCATTTGCTCTAAATTCCTTCCTTGGGAAGGCTGAGATGGTGAAGGGAGGATGCGGGTTAATGTCAACCTCCACCTCCTTTAAGAGCAGTTAATGATGGCTGTGGGAGCAGGATTGGGGTGAAGGGGGGGGAGTTCTATTTGCAGCCACTTCCAAACACACAGCACAAGGATCCACTTCCCCAGTCCCCCGGCGGGTACCGGCCCATCTCCCCAGCCTTTGTGCGCACTGCATTCCTCAGGGGCTGCACGCACAGCCCGCTGGGTGTGAAGATCCAATTAGCAGCTGTTTGGACAAAGCCATCTTTTCTTCTCAGCCTATACACCCCGTGCCTGGAGGATCATTTTTTAGTCAATTACATTCTACCTTAAACTTGGAAATTTGCTGCTCAATCAACATGTGGAATCAGAAGCTCAGGGGCTTACATCATGACTGTTAGTCAGAAATCAATGTTCTGAAAAGATGGTATCAACCCTATTAATACTAATGAGCATTGTATAAATCTTAGTTAATGAGTTGTCTAATGTGTACCCTTATGCCATGTATTCTACTCTAAAATAGTGCCCTGGTGGCTTTTTTTTTTTTTTTTTTTGGTCATGGAAGGGACATCAGCCGTATAGTAGGACAACCCCTCTCCCAGTTATACACAGAGCTTGGCCACCAACAACTAAAATGGTTTGGATTAATAGGGTTTTTTTTCCTCCTTAGGAGCCAATAAACAAGCTCCTCGATCCACACAAGCTTCTAATAGCAAAAGCTCGATATTACCAATTCATCATTGCCGCCAAAGAACCAGAAACTCCATTTGTTTTCCCTCCTGCTGACAAATGCAATTTATAGACTTTAAAGACCTCATTATTTTCTGCAGTGCAGGATTAAATCCAAACGCTTCTCACTGAAAAGGTGAAAGAGGTCTTCAGTAGATATCTTGGGAACCTGGAAGCCTACAACCCTTGTTCAGATTCTCAGATGAGAAGAAGTAATGGTGATAAGAGTACAAGATCAGCAGGCCAATATGAAAGGAGGGCAAAAATAACCTTCTTATACAACCAGAGCTCCACAGAAGCATTCACTATTGGTGCTCATCCCAGAGAGTCATAGCTTTTCTGGGCACCCATCCCTGGTTTCCATATTGTGCACTAACTCCAGCTCCTTTTCAGAGGAAGGCTGCTTTGGCTGCACTAAGAGCTGGGAGTACCTAGAAGTTTACTTTCTTACTCCCCTCCTGGGTCATTCCTTAGTCAATGACTAATTAGTACAAGGATTAGAACCTTGTTTCCTTACCTTGATGAATTCAGGTGTAATTCATACCCCAGAGCTCCTTTGCAGGGTCCGACTGAGGCTGGTTCCTTGCCTGAAATCACTCTCTAGCTTGGCTGCTTCTTCCTTTTCCCTGTCTTTGTTTTGACACTCTTACTGGTTTTCCTGGGGAGCATTTCCTTAATAAATCACTTGATCAGCAATCATAGTCTCAGAATCTACCTCCCACCTACCTTAAAATGTTCACCAGCCTGCCTCATAGGGGAAAAGTACCAATGGGACACGGGAAAGCAATATCGGAAATGACTGTTACTGTTCAAGAAAACATTCAGAATGACAATAAACACTCCCAGTCTGTGTCTATCCTACTTAAATCCTCAAACTGGCCAATATTCTCCAGAAAAAGTCAACTTGACAGGTAAGGGCTTCCTAGAGAACCACACTTAAGGTCTCAGGTAAGTCTCAATTCCTTTCCTTCACACCTGGGTTGTCACCTAAGGGGACTGGCTAGCACATCATTGCTCAGACACCTATGATAGTTTTGATTTCTACATAATTCAACATGCCTCCTCTATGCTCCAGTTTACTTTAATTCTTTACTGCCCCTATAATATTTCAGCTTCATTCTTACCACAATACTTTATTCATTTTTTGTCTACCTAGAATGCATTCTCTTCTACCAGCTTCTAATCCATGATAACTTTTATTCTGCATTCTTCTTCTAGCTTACATGCATCTTGCTTTTCATTATTGACAATGCCTCCTTTTGCCAATCTCTTGGTTGCAAGCTCCTTACAAGTAGAAGACTCTTATCTCTTATCTTTTTGTCTTTCCTGTATTGACTAGCATAGGATGTTAAGTTTAAATAGTCATAGGTACACAGCTAGTAAAAGATAAGCTAGGACCAGATACACCTCAGATATAACCTGAATCCATTGAATTTTCTACTATACCACTTTGTCTTGAACCCAATGCCCAAAATCTAAATGTTCTCATACATAACTCTGGGGTTAGCACTAGCTTCTATTGATTCTCTATTAGGTAGAATGCTCCCTGGGTCGAGTAACACATTGAGTCACCCATCTTTTAAATGATTGGTTTCTGTTTGTGATTCTCTCTAATATGAAGAGTACAAATTCATATGGAAACACTTGTCCCTTAAACCTGAGACAAGAATATAAAATAAGGAAACTGGGATCAGGAAGAAAACAATACAGTGATTCATATCATAAAGCCCTGAGTTTTGGTTACTCTCTGAAACTGAACTAATCCGGAATCAAAAGAAAACTGAAGTAGAGCATTTCCCAATTAAATAACACCAGGAATCCAGACAACATTTCGGGGAGAAAAGCTTACAAAACCCCTGGACCTGTCTGTCAAGTTTGTTGATTTGATAAGAATTATAATGTGAGGGTTTTCTCCACCAAATGTTGCATGGATTCCTGGTGTTACTTAATTGGGAAATGCTCTACTTCAGTTTTCTTTTGATTCTAGATTAGTTCAATTTCAGAAAACAAAGTTAGGCATGAGTGTGCTCATTTAAGATATCAGGCCACTGGGGAATTCATTAGAGATCAGGAAATGAACTCAAACATCAAATGTTTTCTGTTTTGTTTTGTTTTTTTCCCAAACTTTCCCCATTACTTAAGCTGCAGAAAATGAAAGCTTTGCTAAATTCATTTGTAGGTCACATGAACTAAAACTGGAAACGTATAGGTGAAACTTACCATAAGCCTTAATAAAGAGGTTATATTTACCTACAAATGAATTAAAAGCAAGGAAATTCACTGACTCATCATTTAAATCAATTTTCATTCTGTTCATATTGATAATACCTATTTTTAATTTTAGGGGTGCACTGCTATATTCTGAGAGTTTTCATCTTGTTTTGTTAAATAACTTCATCCTAAATTAAATTTTCTCATTGATTCTATTAAGTCCAATTCTTCAAAATGTTTCATCTTAAGCAATGAAATATTGTCATAACTTAAATTAAAAAGTCCAGAAATCATGGTGTGTGTGCTCTGACATCCTGCATGACAGCTAGTATTTAAATACTAACTTTCCCTTCCAGATTTTCTGTATCTTTATATTATTTAGTGAAATATATTTCTTAAATGTAGTATACATATACCTGCTACTTACAGGTGAGATGCAAGTAAGCATTTTATATTATTTTACAAAGACTATATTATCATTCTGAAAAAAACACATAGATATGGTGCAAGCTCATCACATTTTAAATGATGGCAGCTACCTCTTAGATAACTTGTTTGGGGGAAGCTAAGCAATGTTTTAAAATGTTAAATGTGCTCTGTAGTAAAATGAATCAAGGGCTTACAATGACTAGAGCGCTCTGATTATGATCACAGTGCATTAGTTATTGTGGTATAGGATATTAAAAAGATGATACTCCCATCTTCAAAATTTAAAAAGAGACAGTATTTATTGAGCATCTGCTATCTGCCAGGTTTTATGGTTTTCTCATTTGAACCCTGTAGTAACTGTGTGAAATAGCTATGGTGATTATTCTGATTTTATATAAGAGGAAATGAGATACCTGCAAATTAATTATTTGCCTAAAGTGACATTGCTAGCAAGGGGCTGAGTGAGAATTCAAATAGGGCAGCCTGCCATACCAGGGCTCTCTCACTCCAAACCACTGGACAACACAGCCTCCCATGAGCAGCCATATTTATTATCTGACACCATAAAGAGTTAGATGTTCTCTGTATGCAATGTGTCATACAAAACATGTATCCAGGCATTCTTCCATTTTCTTTTAAGGAAGAGCAAACTAAAAATAACAGGACTAGACAGAAAAGAATCATCTGTTACCTAGAATGCCAGGGAGTGACTTCATGAGAGGTGAGAACAAGTAGGACATAAAGAGAAGGGAAGGAAAAAGACCTCATGGTCAATGACTTATCTGGGATAAGATAAGTCAGTCTAAAGTGTACATGGGACAAACTTTCTAGAACATCACGATCCATTAAGAAGGTGAATCAGTGACCACTGGTTGAATTCCTCACTCTTACCTTAATGAGTTCAATAACTATATCTGAGGAATTCCCAAACCCTTAAGCATTTTCTTCTGGTCATGTCCCTCTTTCCTTGTCATTAGATGTAGGTATAGCAGAGATCTATATTTTTGAACTAGGCCCTGAAACATTAATAAAACCCATCAAAGAGAGTTACTTGTTTGTTTCATCATTTATCTTTCCTGTGGAAAAGGAAAACTGCTTCCTAAAATGAGCTCCAGATTTACAATGCATTGAATCAGAAATCATGTTAAAAGTGCATGAATGTGACTACTTTGAAATTTAGAAAAGGAGCTTTGATAGTTGAGGAACAAATATGCCTTCAGGTAAGGTGGGGACAGAACTAATGACTACCGGACATGTTCAGTTTGACATGATTTCATTCCATTTCTCAGGACAGGTGTGGCACCGTGGAACCAGAGGGCTATATAAAGAAAAGGCAGCTTACTGAACATGGGAGCTGTGGGCATAATAATACCCTCCTACAATGCCCATCTTTTAATCTTGGAACCTGTGAATGTTACTTTATAGGGAAAAGGGGACTTTGCAGATGTGATTGAGTGAAGGATCTTGACCTGGACAGATTAGCCTGGTTGACCCAGTGGAGGCCAGTGTAATCAAAGTTCAAAATGTCTGGAAGTCATCTAGCTCCGTCCCTACCCTTACCTGAAGGCATGTCTGTTCCTCAGCTATCAAAGCTCCTTTTCTAAATTTCCACGTACTTTTAAGGTGATTCCTGATTCAATACAATGTAAATCTAGATCTCATTTTAGGGAGCAGTTTTCCTTTTCTACAGGAAAGATAAATGATGAAACAAAAAAGTAACTCTTCGATGGGTCCTTCTAAGAGAAACATGGGGGGAGTCAGATTCATGGAAGAAGATATGCGGTTGGAAGCAGAGATTAAGTGATATGGTTTCAAATGCACGTAAGGACCATAAGCCAAGGGATACTGTAGCTGGTCACTAGATGCTAAAAAAGGCAAGGAAATAAAGTCTCATGTTAGATCCTCTAGAAAGAGCCCATCTTGCTGACACCTTCATTTTAGTTCAGTGAAACTGATTTTAAACATCTGACCTCCAGAACAGTAAGGAAATCAAGTGTTGTTTGTAACCCATTATGTTTTGGTCATTTGTTACAGCAGCAATAGGAAACTTAAACAAAGTTCAAGGGGCTGCCTGGTCTTTACCTTGAACCAGTCTCTTTGCCTGTCTGGTCACCTTTTCACCAGCTCCTTCAATTAGCAACTCCTGCCTCTTGCTCACAGAGATCTCCTTCAAGCCTAACAACTTTCTAGTATCCTGGGTCCTTGCTACTTCAAGTTGGTCTGTGGATCAGTCCACCTGAGAACATGGTAGAAAAGCAAATTCTCAGGACATAACTCAGACCCTCAACTCAGGTACTCTGAGGGTGTGTCCCAGCAATTGCTGTTTCAACAAGCCATTAAGGTGATTCTGACACATGTTGTAGTATGAGCACCACACTACAATGACAGCTTCTCCACTCCCTACCACATCCTCTTCAACTTTTCCCACTACCCTATCCCTCCACACTGTGATCACCTCATCTTCATTCTCCCATCATCCTTGTTTACTCTCTCTCATTACTGACTCTTTCTTTGTTACACAGTCCTGGTTGATCTGAGGTTTCATCAAACGAGTGGAAAGTCTAACTGCTTTTGTATTACTGAGCATGCAAGACTTCTCTGTCAGGGTCCATGGTGTTGCAAAGGTAGGCAGGCTCCTTATCTTCTAATGTTTCTCATATTATTCCCTTAGTTTTGACCCCTTGCCTGAAATACTATGTAGTTGACTACTAAGACATCCTATCTCTAGTTTCTGTATCTATTTTCTTACTGTGAAGCTTTGATTATTCAACTTACATCATTAAATTTTCTCATCAGTTACTGGCTTTAAGTAAATACATTTTAGTTCACCACATACGTGATAAACTAATCTCAACTTAGAAGGTCAGAAATGTAGTCTCTATAGTCAGCAAACTGGATTATTTTTTAATTAAAATATATGATTGTTCTTTCTCACTCCCACCCCTCTGGTATTCTCTCTTTGAGAATTTCTTATAAACTTCTCCCCTATCCACCAGAACAATCCATACTCTTCTTTGAAAGTCCCTTAAAACCCTTTATCTTTTATTTCATAGTTTTTCATCTGCCAAGTTGAAGACATGTCTTCTTTTTTTTAATTTGCAGAGCTCTCTATACTTCTCTAGTTTTAATCCTGTTCTGCCTTGTATTTTAAGTGTATGTTTCTTAGAAAATCAATTTATTTAGGACAGGGGCCATGTCTTACAATTCTTTTACACTCCAGTGCATTGCACATTGTGAGAGTTCAGTAAATTTGGGCTGAATTTGTCAATAGCACCATTTAGGGTGGCTGAAAGCATACAGTTTAGAACAGTAGTTCATATGTGCTCCTTTTTCACAGGTCACTATGTGAGTTAACACATTATTTAATACAAGCAGCAGAAAAAAATTCAAATGACAAATTAAAAAATAGATTCTCATAAATAGCTTAACATATCTAGCAAAAAGTGACCTGTTATTCCAAAAGTGAACTTGTTATTTTTCCTCTGCAAATTGTTCTCTGTACATATTCTAGATTAATTATATCAGCATTTGAATTTATAGATTTAAATTCCAGATAATTTAACTAACATATCTAAATCCCTGAAAGTATACCAGTTATTAAAATACAGCTGTGCCAATTGAGATTATTGTATTCTCAAGAGATATGTATCATTTATATTAATATAAATAAAATGGATTATTTTAATTCCTGGTGGGTGCTTAAAGACTTGAGATATCTAATTTAATCCTCTCAAAATTATCCCCCAAATTTTATCACCTTCAATAGCATTTACACATTTTTTTCCTAATAGGCATGGACAGATTGTTTTATAAACATTAGTTAAATTTTAAATCAGTCCAACTTTATAGATGATGAAACTAAAACTAAAAGAAGTTTAAGTATTAGCCAAATGGTGGAGCTCATAAATTATGAAGACAGGATTCAAAGGGCTGTTTTCTGTGTGTGTGTGTGTGTGTGTGTGTGTGTATACATGCTCAGAGCCAATAATCTATAAAGCCATGTCTAATCCACTAGAATTCCATTCCTTCTTTGTTTTTTGATGTACTTGTGTAATTTAGGAATTGTTCATGGGGCATGTAAGTCTGTAACTATATAAGCAAGTTAAAAATTGCAGCTTAAACTTCCAATGATAGATTTCCAGAATCAATAATCAGGTAGATATAGATCTGCATGTTCCATCTATATAATATGGAAATATACATGGGTTTTCTTTCTCTTCAGTCACTGTTAGAACAGTTCCAAAGATCTAGTTCAGAGAATGATGCAGGGTACAATTATCTCTGTTAGCTTTTTGCTTTTGCTTCTGTTCTCCCAAAGGACAATAGGGGATCTTGAAATGTCTATACCTGAAGACAGAGCCTCAGCCTGAACGAGTTCCCTTCTGAGACCATGCTCAGTCTAAAAGTTTAATATCATAAAGCAAACTCATGCACTGTTTTGTTTAACATAATGTTTGTTTAATCTGTTGTCAGAAATCAGACCTCTGCAATCTGGTGGCAAGTGTGTGGCAAACACACGATGTGTCTTGCCCATGCTCCCCAAGGAACCATTCGTGAATGAACTCCTGCTCATGTCTGTCATAGGGCCCTTTGTACGATGGAGTCACTGATTCCTGTAGCTTCACATTTGCTCTACCAGAACCCCAGAGGGGACTATTCCCTTAAGCAGAACAACTCTCATTACTCAACTTGGCCAAGTCCAAGGGTTTGACTTCCCTTTGTTTTTCAAAATCTCAAGCCACAGAGGCTACATCCTCATATCATCATCTCCCTGACCCGCAGCCAAAGACAGGGAACACATTCACTCTGGTCCATGCTGTGAAAGTTCCCCTAGAGAGTCTCCAGCTGAAGTCTAGTGCTGACAGCCACTAGCATTATTTTAGTGACCATTCTCATTGGATAGAAGAGAGAGATTTTTACTCAGTTTTTGCTTTATGATCTTCTGCTTTTCAGGGAGTTCCCTTAGCATCCAGATCTCATTCTGTTTTCTTTCTAGGCAACAACCACACAGGGGGTTATGGGTGATTTGTTTTCTTAGATATTTTTTTTTTATTATGGATCAAAATAAAAACTTTGCAATGCCTCCAAATAAGAGTGAGTGTTGGCCCTTAGTAAATAGCTAAATGCTCAGGTTTGTGTCTAAAATAATTGTGTCTCCTTCCAAGTAACTAGCCATCAGGAAAAGTAGAGGATGCCATGTGATGACTTGTATATAGTTGGGATGCAGTTGTCATTGAAAGTGATGAACAACTGTGATCAATATTTAGTGCCTATTTATTATCATTATTATTCATTTTAAGCAAGATGTGGGGATAGGATTGGTTCAAATAGGAAGTCAGGTTGAACATAAAGGTAAAGTTTGCATTTTCCCAATTGTAAAGGTTAGAAAAACAGGTTTTAACCCTGGGGAGCTTCTTTTTAAAAAATGCCAGGATCAGGACTCAACCAGTACCAATACTTTTAAATAGGAGAGGAAAGAAAGGCAAGGAAACAAACAACTCATTGTTATAAAGCAGTGGCTCTCCAACTTTGGTGTGCATCAGAATAACCTGACGGGTTAGATAAAACACAGATTGTTGGGGTCAGCCTTTGGAGTTTCTAGATCAGTAGATCTAGGGTAAAAAACAGTAAGTTTTTCTTTTTCTAAGTTCTCAGGTGATGCTCATGTTCCTTTGTCAAAGCTCACATTGTCCCAGTGATCCTCAAGTCTAGATCCACATTGAAATCACCAAGGCAGTATTCAAAAGACTGATAATTCATCTCACCCCCAGGCCAATGAAATCACAACCCCTGTGACTGAGGCTGGGTATTTAGTGTTTTAAAATCCCTTAGGTGATCCTAAATGTATAAATGTTGAGAGAGACTATCTTAAAATCATCAAGTCCAGCTCACTGCTGGATTTACTCTTACCTTCCCCCACCCTCCCACCCCCCATTTCTAGGCAAAGGACACATTCACTCCCTCAACCTGAGATCTTAACTTGCCCAAGATCTGCTCTAATAAATTTCTCAGCTTCTCAGCTCTAGGCAGGAAATTTAGTTTTGTCCAATGGGCAGTATAAATTGATGAAAATCCTTCAAAGGAAAAGGAAATCCACCTTAGAAAAAGTCCTTTCCAGCTGTCCCTACATCTTTCTCTTCCTCATCTCCACCCTTTCCTTTGGAGAGCTCAGCGCTAGATCTGACAGAAATGTCCCCAGGACACTGAGATGGCTGTTGAGTGATACACAGAGGTGATCCCCCCAACTCCGAGTGCACCCTTCACACCCTTCCAACAGCAAGGGGCACCAGATAATTGCTCTACACATAAATGGTAGCTCAAGTCAGAAATTCAGCTGAGTTAACTGTCCACTCCATTATTTCTTCTGAAAATAATGTCTTGTTGTAGGACTGGGACTCAGCTGGAGAAAGCACACAACAGAGTAATTAACCATGTCACCCTCACTGTGGTGCTTCCCATCACCCCCCTTACTGGTCTGGGGTGACAGCAGACAGTCAGCACTTGTGATAGCTGGAGAGATGCTTCCTGTATACTTTCAAATAAGATGAGAAATGCCCTGAGAGTAGACATGTGAACATGCAACCAAAAATAGCAAAATAAATCATGTAGTTCAAAGGACTTCCAAGATATTCTGTTTTCTACAGAAGCCTAAAAGTCAGAGGCTAGAGGGTCACTGAGATTCTGGGGAAACATAATTTTAGAAACTTTCAGACTCCCTGGATGATAAGAAACATTTATCTAGGTTGAACTTCACATACCCTGGAATTATTTTAGGCACCTAAAGAACTTGAGTTTTTCTGACTCTGAGTGTGTTGGCCTCTGAAATCTTGACATAGTTCTCATTTACCTTAGAAGGGATGTGGAAGATAGAAGGGAACGGGGTAATCCTCATTACAAGGGTTTCCTCTTATTTTTTTCTAGCCTGTTTAGAATTTTGTCTAAATCAGGGTTTTTCAACCTCATAACTCTTGATATTGTAGATTGTATAATTCTTTATTGTTGGAGGTTTCCCTGTGTATTTTAGAATGTTTATCAGCTTTCTTGTGCTCTACCTACTAGATTCCAAAAGCAGATAACACCTGTTCCCTTGTCAGTTTGACAGCCAAAATTACCCCAACCTGGAAAGGGGGTAGGCAATGGAATTGCCACTGTTACAGCCACTTATCTAAAACACATCACCTTTTTTTCTTGTCAAGCTTCTTGTGCATTTGGATGGCCCAGCACTTGCAAAGAATTTTATGCTTTAAAGGTGCATTCGTATGCGTTTGCTTCTTTGATCTTTACAAGTTATGTTCAAGATTGTTAGAATAGATGGTTCTAGAAATCAGTAGAAAATGAAAAATGTTGCCTAGAATCATACCACAAGTACATGGGAGAGCTGGAATCGGAAGTCAGGTCACTAGGTTTGTAACCATGCACATTGTCATTGTCAACATTCTAAGTATAGCACAAGGCTACCACCATGATGTAAAATTTATATTGGGGCTTGTGATTATCTTGAAACCCTCCAATCTACAGTGGCATCTCATATGACAAAATATGGGTTTTCATGTTGTCTAGTTATTTTTCCCTCATCACTGTTGCACCTTGTGTCTTGGTAAGGAAGGTATAATATGCAGAGGGGGAGTAATGATAACTTCTTCTGTCTTTACTAACAGGTTTTATCAGCTAAAGTGCTTTCCTAAGATATTATTAGTGCATTCTCAAGAGTCAAAGCACATTTGCATACCTAACCTCTCTGAGCATAGTTTTCTCAGCCCACAGCTATTTTTAAAGATTAAATGTGATTAAGGCATTTACCCAAGAGCTTTGGCTTTATCTAGTTGTTCACCCTTAGTTTGTCAACAAAGTCCAAGACTATTAATGTTAAGTGAGTTGCCTGAAGTCATAAAAGCAGTCCCAGAAGTGGCATGGCCAACCCAAAGCTCTGCTTCCTCTCTGCCCAGTGTCTTCCCAGGGAATCAGAAAATGAAATATGCTCAATTAAATGGAGTACTTATTGCATTCAATAAATAAATAATGGGTATCCTCTATGGGCAAGGCTCTGTGCAATACTGCCTATCTGTACAAAGCTATGCTCAAGGTTAAGATGCTCCTGGGAGGATATATGATATGTTTGTGTCCGTAACCTCTATCTTCTTGCTAAATCTCTTCATATTTCTATATTTCATGGTTATCATATTAAATGTACAGAACTTGTTTTATTAACTGTTCACACCTATGTATGTACAGTCACACTTAACCATAGCTCTAAATTTTCATAATATTTTCAAATGGCCCATTCTACATTTTAAACAATTTACAGATGCATAAACACCAAAAGAGTTGCATATTTTTCTAACTTCAAAGGAGTAGCTTTTTAAAAACATTTTTAAAAAGATCTTATTCATTTTTTAGAGGAGGGAGAGAGGAAGAAAGGGAGAGAAACATCCATGTATGGTTGGCTTTCACCTGCCTTCAGCTTGGAACCTGACTGGGGACCTGGCTGGAGACCAGGCTTGCAACCTGGGATTGTGCCATGATTGAGAAATAACCCTTGGGTTCACAGGCCAGTGCTCAATACACTGAGCCACACCAGCCAGGGCCCAAAGAAGTAGCTTTTGACTTCATTATTATCATTGGCTACTTCTCCAAGTGAAATGGAGAAACTAGGTAATTAATGTTGAAGAGCAAGATTTATTGTTTGTTTTTTCAGATAAAGGCCTAGGATTAAAAAGAAAGAAGTATTTGCTTGCAATCCATAGGCTTGCCTGGACAGAAAAAATTCACAGCTCTTTCACTGTCCAGTTGTTATAATTAGAACTCTTTTATCTTGCTATGTATACTGATTGGGTGAAAGCTGAATAATGACAGGACAGAAGTACGACTTGTTGAAGAAGTGGCCTTAATTTATGAAGAGATTGGGATTGATGGGACAATTTACAGGCCAAAATCTAACTTACAATTTCCAGCTACTTGGGATCATTGTATTGGTCAAGCTATGCAGACAGGCCAAAGCAACTTTTTCTCTTTTTTTTTTTTTTTTAAATCAAAGTTGGATGTTGTAGAGTATCATTTATTATTTCTCATGGCAAGTCTTTTCTAATCATTCACCCTGAATAGGAAATATCAGTCAGCAAGCTACTAAAAATTATATAACTTTCATATTTTTTATATAAAAATTAATTTTACTCTGGTTGGATAGCTCTGTCAATTGTCCCAATATACCAGAGTTGTGGGTTCAGTCCCTGGTCAGGGCACATACAAGAATCAACCAATGAATGCATAAATAAGTAAAACAAAAAAACAATGCTTCTCTTTCTCACTCTTCCCCGTCTCTCTAAAAAATATAAATAAGTAAAATTAAAAATTAAAATTAATCCAATATTTAAGTATCTGTTGGACTCTAATTTAAAAAGCTACAGTCCTCTGAAAAGAGCCTTGGCAGAGATAAAATCCTTTCTTTTTAAAAAGGATTTATATGTGTGTGTGTGTGTGTGTGTGTGTGTGTGTGTGTGTGTGTGTTTTATAACCCAAGTAAAATAACTGTCCCCAGTCTCTGAGTTCTTTAGCAAATATAATTTCATTCTTCAGCATTAACTAAAAACTATATATGAATAAAATGCACATTTACCTTTTTCCTTTGGTATAATAGACCAACAGGGTTTTCTCTTTAAGAAATATCAAACTGTTCTAATCCCTTACTGCATATTTTAATTTACAACTCTTATTTATTTGCTTGTTTTTTTTCCCCTTCTTAACTAGACTACAGCAAATTTTGAGTTTTGTTTTTACCTACTTAGCTCCAAATCTCTTCCTTTGCTTTTTGTTTCTTTCCTCTTTAAGAACTTCACTGGTGCTTTGTACCATTTTTAGTTGGGAAAATGAACAAAGCTTTGTAGACTGTGTCAGCCCAATGTTAAGCTTTAATTTATGGAGTGACTTTGGAGATTTGAAACAAGTTAATTGACAGAATAGTGAACACAGTGGGAAATGTTTTACATCAATAGGAAAAAAAGAACATTAGTTAACAAATATTTATTTAAGAACTGTTGTATTGAGAAGCCCAATTGACAGAGAGGTGGTGAAATGCTGAGGGGCTTACTCCGCCGGTGGGGACCCAAGGACAGGAAAGCATGGGGAAATAGCTTACAAAGTCATATAATACAAGACGAGGTTACATAACATACACCAAACAAAATAAACAAAAGAAAATGGCAGGAATAGTATCCCTTTATTCCCATTACCTTGTGTTCAGAACGTGGCTTCACTATCTAGCTGCCACATGAACTTGGGAAATTTACCTGTCCTCTGAAAATGTCATTTCCTCTAAGTAAAATAAGCTTAATGTTGTGTGTGTAATAGGGCCAGAAAAAATATTTGTAATGCACCTTTAGCAGCAGCTGAATGTACACAAGCACTGAGAACACAGTAACTAGCATCCTGGTGGCCACAGTGGCTGTAGTTACTGTCACTACTATTGATGCTGTTCCTACTAGCCAACTACTCCTTTCCTTTTTCCAATTATGACTCTAATTGCTTTAACCTTCCAACCATTACCCAACTATTTGCAAGGAGCTATAAAACTTCATTTTTCTCTTTTTTTCTTTTTTTTTAATTGTTGTTGTATTACATCCATGGCCTTTTTGCTACCCTCTGTCCCCCTCCCCCCCCACACACCCCCCAAAGTCAATCCCACCTGTTGTCCATGTCCATGGTTCCTTTGTACTAGGTTCAAAACTTCATTTTTTGTCTAACAGATGTTTGGGTGCCATGTATGTGTTTTAAACTCCACCTAAGAACAAATCTAAATTCTAGAAATCCTACTTTAAAATAGTCTAGCCTTCTGAGGAAAGGGGAAAAGAAGAAAGCCAACAAGCTAACCTCGATGCAGATGCAATGCTAGGGTATCTGGGACAGCGTCTTGTATGATGCATCACTCCTTCAGTCACTGCAGAAGTTCCCAGGACTGCTGGCACCACCTGGATGCTGGGAGAGATGGAAAACCATGAGAAGAATGCTAGTGGAACTACCACTCTAATAGGAACAACATATGTGGCAAGTCTCTGAAGGAGGCAATGTCTGAGTGAGGGCTCTTCTTGGCAGAACCAGAAATGAGAATTTATCAGTTGGTCAGGGAGATTGACCTCCTGTTTGAATAGGTCTTCTACTTTTTCAATGTCTCAAATACCTTGTCTGTTTTCTAAGATATTCCATCCCAAGGTCAGGACACCTGAAAAGCCAGTGTGGTAAATTCCGGTCCACAAACCTTTATCCCAACTCTTTGGTACCAGATATGCTTCATAATTTAAAATTTTTAGGGTTTTTCAGACGGTGATGTAGTACTTTTCATGCAGTTTATCTAGCACCTTCAATGAGCTCTGTGGCCGTGGTGAGGTGGGGGTAGGGGATAATGACTAAAAAGAGTTTCACATCAGCCCAGTTCTAATTTTGCAGCCATATGAGTTTCCTGAAAAATTACCAAAGGGAGAAAGGGAAAGGAGGACAGAATTCAGTTTTCAGATGTGTTGGTATTTCAAATTAAAATTGGTGACCTATAGAATATTTTTGGAATCTCAAGAAACTTATTTACTTATTTACTTATTTCGAGACATTTTATCCTAACTACGGAAAAGCCTGGGGAACCAGTCTGCTAGTGATGAGATAGATGTACATCTCCAGAGGCCAGAATACTTATAGTAAATATTATTATCTCTCACCTTTGAAAGTGGAGCATGTACTCTTCAGGGGCTTTGTGTTCTGATTATACATAACCATACACTCTGATTTTTTTTTTTAATTTCAAGTTGTGAAAACTTTGCTTTTAATGTACTTTTCAAGGAGTTTATGGTTCCTTAAAAAATAACATTGAACCCTTGAATGTACCATGGACTGGGTTAAATACAGGGTTGGCCAAAAAGTCTGTTATGTTTTTTTTCCTCAACTACAAGACATATTTTTCATTTTCACCAATAATGTTATTGATCTGGATAGTTTAAGTATGTCATCTAAATTCTGCTATTGGCTTCTAGTTTGTAGAGGCCAGGGCTGTTGCAAAACATCTTTCAATGCATAAGACAGTCAGTCCCACAGCAAAGAACTATTTGGCTAAAATGTAACTAGTATCAAGAGCATTTACAAACCACTTTTGACAGATTCAATCAGAAATGGCACTTTTTATGAACACTGCACAAAGCTTTCTTTTGTGTTTCAGTTGGGTTTTTACCTTTCTTGAAATGATACAACATAATATGCTAAAAAATGTGACTCTAGTCACTGGATGTTCTCTAACAAAGAGAGTTAGGCAATCAACATCTTAGATAATTTTGATGGCACCAACCCACTGCTAAATGCCTAATTTTGTGACAGCAGCTACCAATCCCAGGTCACCCAAATGGTACTATACCCGTGAGTCAGAGGGGAAAGGGTAATGACCTGGGGCTCTTTCATCCTGGAGAGTTGCATGGTTTGTCTTTACCAGAAGAGACAATTTAAAAATTGGTCATTCCTTTTCTACATGTCATTCTTCTGTCAACAACATTTTCCATGCAATTACAGAGTACTTTACTCACTCTCATTCTATTTAATACCACATAGAATTTGACTAAGAAAATCACTAATGGTGAAAGATGCAAAATGTTGGGTACTATTTCTGTTGTAGTCAGAAGACAAGTCTAAAAGCGAGGGCAGTTCCCATGAATGTAGATAAATATGCATTTACAATATTAAAAATAATTTATTTCTATCATTTGACTGGATTCTTCTGGCTTAAAAATACTCATAGCCAAGAGAGAACTCTTTTACCATAAGAAAAAAGACAAACAATGATCTACCAGGCCAGGTATGTTCAACAACAATAACAAAAAAAGGCAAAAATGGTTGGAGAGATTACAGTCCTATTTTGGAGGGCTGATTCTCACCATCAAGGAATTTAGGCTTGCTGGTACACAGCAGAAAGTGTATCTTAGAGGATCACTATACACATGCATACTGCTTTATTCAGAGATAAATTATAATGGAAGAGTAAAGGAATTTCATATATACAAAGCAATCAAAAGCACACATCCCTCAGGGAAACTTCCATTAGATGTATGTACTAGGGGCCATTTGAATGTGATGTCAATAGATGAGAAAGTTTATAATAAGAACCAACTTTGCCCCCTCCATGGCCAGTTACAGAAACAAAACTATAGCCTCAGCCTGTTGGTTTGTGTTTTGGTGTGTTTGCCACACATATATACATACCTATATATTCATCTATTTATATCATCACTCCTTTTTCCTTGTGCAAAGCAATTTAATGAGCATCTAGCAGTTTGATTTTCTTAGAACCATACATGTGAAAAAATATGAGTTATAAATATAGGAGAGACTTTCAAAGACTGCATGTCCATGCTACTGTTACAGCATGACTGATGTAACCCTAAAACCATTTCAAAAAATAAATATCCAAATTAGTTTCTACATCTAAAAGTTTGTATTAATGTCACCTGCATGTGATAGTAGAGTTCTAGACTCAATACGGTAAGGTAAAACTGATCCCAGTTCCTTTGGTGAGCAAAGTAGCAAGTGGTATTTGAGGGATAGTAAATAAAGGAAGGATAAAAACAAGTAAATCTAGTATTTATTTTTAATAATTTTTAATTTTTTTTAGCAAGAGGAGAAGGGAGGGAAAAGAGTTGGAGAGAAATATTGATATGTAAGGTATACATTGACTGGTTGTCTCTCACAAGTACCCAATTGGGGAACTGGCCCGCAACCCAGGCATGTGCCCTGACTAGGGATCAAACCTGTGACCTTTTGGTTTGCAGGCTGGTGCTCAATCCACTAAACCGCACCAGCCAGGGCTAAATCTAGTATTTAAAAATGGAAATTTTCACCCTGGCTAGTGGCACAGTGGATAAGTGCCAACCTGCAAACCTAAAGGCCACTGGTTTGATTCCCAGACTGGGCACGTAACCAGGTTGCAAGCCAGGTCTCCAGCCAGGTCCATAGCTGGAGGCAGGTGAAAGGCAACCATACATTGATGTTTCTCTCCCTCTCTCCCTCCCTTCCTCCCTTCTCCTCCCTCTAAAAATAATAAATAAAATATTTTAAAATAAATAAATAAAAAATGGAAAATTTCTTGGAAAGTCTACCACACATGGATACCATGTGTGATGAGGCTGGATGTTTACTTAAACTCTACACTGTATTTATGGTTACTCATGGACTTGTAATTAAACTGGTCTTGGCTCATGTTCACCAATACAATAGTATTTTTTTAACTTTTATATTACAGTTGACATTTGATTTAATTTTATATTTATTTCAGGTGTACAATATAGTAAACAATCATATCCTTTACAAAGTATCCCCTGATATTTTAATACCCAAATGCACCACAGTTATTATATTGACTGTATTTCCTATGCTATACTTACAAGAGTTCCCTGTGGCTATTTTGTAACTACAAATTTTTGCTTCTTAATCCCTTCACCTTTTTCATGCAGTATCCCAACAACCCTCCCCTTTGGCAACCATCAGTCTGCTCGCTATCTATGAGTTTGTTTATGTTTTGTATGTTTGTTTATATTGTTCTTTAGATTCCATATAAGTGAAATCATATGATATTTTGATTATTGAAAGGACATCACTGTCCTCTGTGACCTAAACTTGTTCATCAGGCAGCTGACTGAGGCTATGGCAAACAGAGTGGCACAGATAATTTTGATTTTTTGGTAGAAATTTTATTGTCATCTTTTTAAACTAATTTTCTGCTTCTGTCATCTCTTGCCCCATTATTTGATATATGATGGAATATTAATGGTTGACCATACAATATAATCCAGAGGTTATAGCACATTAAGGCAGGATTATTGCAGTTGCCTTAAGGCTACTTAACATATCGTTGACCAGTCATGAAAAACCTCAGACTTTAGAGCCCAAATGTTGACTGATAATGAGTTAACTCATGCTTGCACTTGCATTAGCTTTCACTATAAAATTACTGGTCTACAGTGTGTTAATGAACAGATGGAGGTAGTTGACTACACTTAGCTCTTGTTTGCACTCACATTAGCTTTTGCATAAAATTGCAGGTCAACAATGTGTTAAGACTACTCTCTACAGATCCCCAACCAGAGGGCATGTGCTCTGAAATCTAAGGCTGTAACTGGTGCTGAGGCCATACTCTGCATGGACTCTTTCAAGCCAGTTATTCAGCAGTGGCCAGGCTAAAGAAGGTCCTTCCCTAGAAAATATGGGTCTCCTCTAAGCAGAATTTCAGCTCAGGATTTTTCAAGGGCACTGCCCAGCTCCTCTTAGACTACAGCAGCTCAGCATGCTCTGATTCAATCTGTCTTCACACTCCCCTTCACGGGGATGGGGGATGGGGGTTGGGGATTGGAAGCTGGGGGTTGGGAGTCGGACTGCCATCATATTTTGACACCTCACCTAACCTCTCACAACTTTCTCATTTTCTTTTACAGGCTTTCCTGGGAAATTCTTTGCATATTTAATCCTTGAATGTTTTAATATGCATAAAAGCATTGCTTATTTAACCCCATTTTTCCTAGACAAGCACAACCATCACAAAACAAGAAGAATAAAGATCATACAGAGACTGTGGGTTTAAAATTAGATGCAATAAATGATGAATTTCTGGGCTCAACTTTTTTGATGAGCAGGCAAGAGAGTAGTCTGAGGAATAATATATTAAATTAGGTAAGAACTATCTTTCCTTGTACCCTTTTCAGAACTAGAACTTAGAAAGACAGCTATGTGAATTGCCAAAATGACAAATTTTACAGAGCACTGCCAGGATATCTAACTTTTTTTGCCAGGTTGGGGCAGCGAACCCAGACTCTGACATTGGTAGTGTCAGCAGCATAAGCATGTATGTGTATACTTAGCAACAGCATTATGGGGGGTTTTCAGGGGCCCTTTGTCAGCACCATAGTTGGTATTGTTTTTGCTGCCTGGCCAGTGTCTCAGGCATTCAGCACTCTGATTGTGTGAGCTTTAGTAATTTCTGTTTTGGTAGGTTTTTATTTGTTTGTTTTTTTAATAAATTGATTGTGATGACATTGGTTGGACATTTTATATAAGTTCCAAGTGTATAATCCTATTGTTTTTCCAAATGTAAACTTCTGTAACACATTATCAGGACACTGCATGGTGTGCTTACCACCCAAAGCCTAGTTGCCTTGTGACACCCTATATTTGACCCTTTTAATTTATTCATCTCTCCCCATTCCTGCTTTATTGCAAACCTCCATCATTTGCAATTAAACATGTGGTTTAATTATATCACATGGTTTATTATTGTTTGCAAATAAGAGCACTGACTGTACCAGTCTTCGTTCTTATAGAAAACAGATGATGCAATCAATATCATAACCGAGGGTAGTTTGAAAAAATACTTGACAAAGGAGTGAACAGTGTTGAAAGAAAATCATGAAGGAAAGTGAAGGAGTTGGCAGCTAACAGTAGCAGAGAGCTAATGCATAGGAAAGACATCAGATCTCAGAAAGAGGGCTGTGGCTATAGGAGATGGCTACTGCAAAGGAATCTGATCTTTTTTTTTTTTTAATCCTCACCTGAGGATATATTTTTTTAAAAATTAATTTTAGATAGGGACAGGAAAAGAAAAAAAGAGAGAATGGGAGGTAAAATAGTGGGAGGGGGAGAGAGAGAGATATCAATTGGTTGTTTCCAGTATGTGCCCTGACCACAGATCAAATCCATAGCCTATGTATACACCATGCCCAGGGATTGAACGCATAACCTTTTGGTGGACAGGATAATGCTCCAATCAACTGAGCCACCCAGCCAGGGCAAGGAGCCTAATCTTAGATGAAGGGAGAGAACATTGCCACCCACAGCTTAGAGGGAGAGAGCTGGGCAATGAAGAGTGATTTCCCTTCCACCCTCCATTCTCTGATGAGTACCTTCCATTGGTAGAACTCTACTGGAAACTGAAGGCAAGTAAGCCTGGTGATAGCATCCATAAAGATCAGCATCCCAGGGCAGTTACGGGGGTTAAAATGGGTGAGAATGGGCATAGAGGAAGAAAACCTATCTAGTACTTGGACTGAAAGAGTGGCACATGTTATTGCCTTTTGCCTTAGCTTAATATAAAATATTAATATTTTCTTTAACACATCTACAAGCAGAATCCTCTAGCAACATTGATCTGAGCAACTGCTCATACAATCGGCTTTTTTTTTAAATCAAGCATAGTTCATACCAGAGAAATCAAAAGGATTAGCAAGCCTACTTTAGTCTTAATTTTGAAAAATATTTTCACCAAACACAAAATTCCAAATTGACTGTTTTTTAAGATGTTAAAGGTGTTACTCTTCTGTCTTTTCATCTGCATGGTTCCAAGAAGTCAGCTATCATTCCTATTTCTACTCCCCTGTATGTAACATATGTTTTCCCCCTTTTGCTTTTAATATGTTATCATTGTGGTTTTAAGTATAATTTAGACATTTAAATCAATATCTAATTTTAAGGCTTCTTTTTTTGCAGAAACACATATCCAGACCAACCTACTTTTTCATGCAAAAGTAGAATATCTATAGTATGTAATTGATTTTGCAAGAATATGGATTTTTTCCAAGAGTGTTAGTTGATTCAATAATGTTTTTGAATAAATTATCCCCTAAATCTAGAATTTTATTTTATGAAATAAATAAAATTACTTATTTAAATTATTTTTTGATCTCTAAGCTTTATCCTTGGTACATTAGTTGACTATACTCTTAATTACTGTAACTGTACAATGTGTTTTACTCTCTGGTGCTATATATTATTACTCCACTTTTACTAATTTATATACATATATTTGTTATTATAAAATATATTCCATTATATAATAAAGTATCATTTGTGATTAGAATGCTGTGGCATGCTTAGATTAATTTTGAATATGACTTATTAATTATCATTCTGTTCTTAATATTTTTAATTATATCACATGGTTTCCATGTATATGATCATATCATCTGTAGGAAATAACAGTTTTTTAAATATCTTCTTTCCAATTTTTTAATATCATTCATTTCTTTATAAAAACACAAATTACAGCATAAAAATTATTTGGAAAGCATGCATCTAATAAAGGGTTACTATCCAAAATATATAAGAAATTCCTACAACTCAATACAAAAAAATAAACAGATTAAAAAATGGGAAAAGTAACTGAATAGTAATTTCTATAAAGAAAACATACAAACAGCCAACAGATATACAAAAAGTGCTATTACTAATCATCAGGGAGAGTTAAATCAAAATCACATACTTCATACCTAGGATGGCTTTCATCAAAATAACAAATAATAAATGTTGATTAGGAATTGAAAAAAAGGAAATTATTATACATTGTTGGCTGCATATTGGTACAGCCACTATGGTAAAGAGTATAGAGAATCCTCAAAATATTAAAAATGAATAATATTGATGATGAAATTCTCCTTTTCAGTATATAACCAAAAGAATTAAAATCAGTCCTGTAATTATCTTCATTACCACATTCATTGCAATATTATTCATAATAACCAACACATGGAAGTGACTTAAATGTCCATGGATGGGTTGATGGATAAGAAAATGTAATATATACATACAATGAAATGTTTTTAACCTTAAAAAAAGAACATTCTGCTATTTGTAGCAACATGGATGAAGAGGAAAAGATATGCTAAGTGAGACAGAAAGAACAGATACTACATGATGCTACTTAATGTGAGAAATCCAAAATAGTCATATTCATAAAAGCTGAGAATGGAATGGTGGTTGTCTAGAACAATGAGGAGGAGAAAATCAGGAAGTGTTAGTCAAAGAGAACATTTTGGTTATAAAAGTGAAATAGCCCTGGCTAGTGGCTCAGCAGATAGGTGCCCACCTGTAAACTGAAAGCTCACTGGTTCAATTCTCCAGTTAGGGCACTTAACCAGATTGCAAGCCACGTTTCCAGCCAGGTTTTTAGTTGGAAGCAGGTAAAAGGCAACCATACACTGATGCTGCTCTCTCTTTCTTCCTCCCTCCCTGCCCTTCTCTCTGAAAATAATGAATAAAATCAATTTAAAAAAAAAGAGAGAGAAATAACTCCTAGATATATATTTATAGGACGTAGTGAGTATACTTAATAATAGTGTACTGAGTAGTTAAAAATCCAAGCTTTATGGAAATGGCATTTTTTTAAATGGCAACAGTGAAATATATTAATTGATCTGATTTTGAAAAATCATTTTATTTTTGTTTTAAAAGATGTTTTAATTGCCATGTGTTATTTTAATATGTATGTAATATTTACTTGGAATTTCTGCATTGACATTCGTAAGAGAGATTAGTGTACACTGGTTTTCAAAAACATATTTATTAACTTTTAATAATATTATGCTAATAGGTTTTTAAAAGAATATTGAGGCCTTTGCTGGTAGCAAAATGGATAAGGTGCCAGCCTGGGAACCCAAAGGTCACTGGTTTGATTCCCCCTCAGCCAGGGCACATAACCAGGTTGCCTCAAGGTCCTTAGCTGGAGGCAGATGAAAGGCAACCATACATTGATGTTTCTCTCCCTCTCTGCCTCTCTCTCTCCTTCTCTCTTTGGAAATAATAAATAAAATCTTAAAAATCAAACAAAAAAGAATATTGAAATGTTTCTTTTCATTTGTGTTTCAGTAAGTTTAAAGCATATTTTTATATCTATTCTTTAAGTTTCAGTAATATAAATTGTATCAAAACATTGACCTGGGTACTCTTCTAAAAATGTCACTTGAATAATTATTCATGATTGCTCTCTTTGGCCATTTTATTGTATTATCTTCTGTGGATAGATTTAGTAATTTATATTTGCTAAGCAAAATATTTATTTCATATGAATTTTAAGTCTTGCATAGACTTGAACTAAGATGTTTTAGTTTCTATCAATAGTCATTTTCCCATTCCCATTTCATAGTTTATGTATATGATTTCTCCCTATTTTACTTTCAATTCAATATGTAATCTAGTTTTTAATTTTAAGTTTGTCAAATGACAAATAGATTTATTTAGTAACTAGTTTTCTCTTTTCTAACTCATTTTTGTTATAACCTTATTAATATAGTCCTTCAACTTTTTATAGGTTTTTTTTTATTGTTGGGTACTTTCTAAATTATTGATATAGATGCTTAATGTATTTTTTATTGTTCATGTTTGAATGAAAATAATTATATTTTTGCATCACTTTACCTGTATCTCATATGCTGGAATATAAACCTTTTTAAATGTTACTGCCTATAAATTTTGTGATTCCAGTTTTTATTCTCTCATTGTTATTAATTTTGACCCAAGATTGTCATTTATTCCACTTTAAATATTGGGAATATATTGAGATATTCTTTACATTATTTTAAGCTCAATTTTATTAATATTTCAGGGCACTCAAAATGTATTCTCTTTTTATTGTTAGACCAAATTAGATCTTCAGGCCACATTAATTTTTATTTTTTAAATTAACATGATCTCTAATGTATGTAGCTATGCTTTAATAAGATCTTTAAAGTGACTACATCCTCTATGGAGTGTTTATAGCTAAGAGAGTTTTAACAACATAATAAATATTCAAGAGAATAACTGTTTCTTTCTTTTTAGAACATCTGAGATTAGTCAATAAAATCACACTTGTTTGTCACCTGTGGAAAGTTAGATGACATCTAAAGAAAATATAAAAGAACAGTGGATTTGGTCATTCCTAGTATTGAATCTATGGAGTGAGCAGGCTTGTTAAAATTAACAATAAACAATACACATAATTTTACACCTGTACATACCATTAACATATCTCCTGGATTTTCTCTCTTTTGCATACAGCAGTCTTGTACATGCTAGTAAATACTTCCACTGTATATGGGACTGGTTTATATGCTATTACAAGTCAAAATAAGAAGTTTTAGAAAATTTCTTTTGGTATTATGTATTTTAAAAAATGAAATGTAGTTTTTAGACTTACTATATAATTCCTTTTTTAGTTGTGCTTATTTGATCTCAGATGGAGTTCAGATTGTGGTTGCATACTTCACATTTCCCTGTGGCACCAATATGGATTAATACTAATCAGAAAATGGAAGTGAAAGGAACAAGAAATTCAGTGTTCATGTGGTCAGGGAGGAAAAGCCTTGAATTCAGGGCAAGTAGACATTAGGTCTCTATTTCATCACCATCAATAACTTAATAGCTTTGCAAAAAACACATACTTTACATTTCTTAGTTGTTGTTGTTGTTGTTGTTGTTTTATCTGAATCATGGCTGTAATTGCCAAATGCCTATAGACTTTAATAAATTGGTCCACAAAGAGAATGAGATGAATTCTGACAACTCAAACCAAGAAATGTTGGAACTTAAATCTTCTCATAACCTATCCTAGAACAAATGAATGTTTCTTCTCCCCATCTTGCCCCAAAGGCTTTGTAGTTAAGAGTTTCTAGCAAAATAACCTGTGTTTATCTTTTTCATTAGTTTAGAGAATCTCTTTTAGCATTTTAGTTGCCAGCTCAAAATCAAGATGTTCATATTCCAAGTGTATCTTCAAAGAACTACAAGTGCATCCTAAGATAGCTAAAGCTACTCAGTCACACCAGCGCCTGACTTCCCATAGTTGGTTTAAAGCGTAAGACATTTCAGAGTCAAAAATCAAGACAGGATGCATGTCAGTCTTGTATTTCCCTTCATTTCAACAGACATTCACTTCTCACATGAGGGCCATTTCTGAAAAAAAAAAATGCCTTGCGTTGGGTACTGGGGAAATACACAGCTCAATAAGACTATGCCAAGAGCTTCCAATCTAATGCAATATATCTTACTATTTTTCTCCTCACGAAAATGACCCTAAAACAAGCAGCACAGTCATGCAGAGACCTCACACGGGTGCCAAGAAGAAAATGAATGTTTCCAAAATAATATTCATGGTACCCAGCATCGTTAGACTTCTTTTAAAGTAAATAAAACCTGCTGAGACTTGGCGAGCCCAAGTGACAAGAGAAGCTTAATTACTCAGAATTAACTGCCTGGAAGAGACGGAAAGCGGCTTCTGACAAAAGCCTTTTCCAAGGCAATGAAAGCGATTTAGGAAGCATATGTGGGCAAATAAAGCTGACATAAGGCTAGGAGGGAAGTCCCACTAGGAATGGCATGCTTGCTAATGCTCATTCATCACTCTGACTTATTAACTCAAAAATACAGATGGAAAAGGGAAAAGGAAAGGATTTTATTACCTTTACTATGTATGCATTAATCTGCTGCATAAATTGCAAAATGCAAGAGAAGCCTATCCCGTGGCTGGTGGAGGCTCTACTTTAAAGCAAGCATCTATGTCCTGTCATGTTGCAATATATTCATTTTAATATAACACTTCCTACCCAGTGTGTGTGCCTAGACTTGTCTTTGTCCAGGATTTACATTCACCCTTTGTGTCGCAAACAAAACAGAAAGTGGGTTTTCCCATGCTAATGCCAACAGCCCAGACATCTCCCCTTTCAAGTTGCAGTATCTTATATGTCACACTGTTGTAAGCGAATTCATTCCCCTTTCTTGAGAGCCCCATGAAGCTACACGGTCATTGTGCATATCCTTACCATGGAATTCATCAGCAGGATGGATGATAAGCATCAGTGCATGTCCCACTACCCATGTCTGAACAAGGACCTGGAGGTACTTTGGTGGCCAAATAAAGATCATACTCCTCAGTTCCTGCCAATTGTGATTTTGGAAAACAAATCCCTTCCAATGCTGAGTAACTTCAGGAAAGTTATTTAGTGTGAACAATTATTCTGAGTGTCTAGGCAGCTGTACTATCCTCAGATGCCTCAGCTATTTGGCAGTACTTGTGACACGGGTATCACAATAGAGTTCTTAATACTTAGCCTCATTAAGTCCACTTTTTGTTTGAGGGGAGGGGTCATTGTATTCATAAGGCTGAATTTTTTTAACTGGCTCATACACATCCAAAGTGGAGTGTTAAATGGTATGGAGGTGATGCTAGTAACTATCTTGCTCATCGAATGGAATAAGCTGTAAGTACTGAACATGAAAACAAATCATTTTTACATTCAGATGTTTTTTACCATTAACCTCTCTCTTTCATTTCAGCTCATACTTGCTGTTGAAGATGACCCTGTCAACTCATCCAGTATTTGACTACAAAATATGCCTTGTAAATAATGTAGGAAGATTAACTAAATGGCACATAATTACCTCAAATTTAGAGTCCTGTAAAAAAAGGAATATATTTTATCCATGAGTACAAGGCTTACAGACTTTCCAAATCAATTTTAATATATTTGACAGTAAGCCTTGGGAAATTTTAAATAGCAGACAATACTTATTCAGAATTCATAATAACTCAGCCTTAGATTACTGTATTATTAAAATTAAAGACTTCAGCATATGAAACTACTAATTTGTTTCCTTTTCTTAAATACACAGTCTCCCTCCCTGTGTACCATTACCACCCCGACCAGCACCAACTAAAAACCTTCCTATGTTGGAAGCTGCATGAAATTCAAGTTTAGATTGATTTTTTCATCCTTGCCACTCTAACAAGATGTATTTAGTTCTGGCACATACTCAAACAGGTCAATTAAGTAAAGCAATGAAGCAATGCAGAAAACCATACATGTTTCCTTTTTTCCCCACTTTTACTTAATTGGTGCCAGAGAATGGAAAATGCCCATGAAGCAATTGTCTGAAAGCTTTGAAATCTCACTTTAAAAAATTCCTATACAGGCCTGGGATTGACCAAATTACTTTGGCCAATGGAGAACCCCATTGGGAATTTGAACTAATTTTGTTTTGTTTGAAAATTAGTCATCAAAAGGACCAGAACTGATTAATAAACCACAGCTTCAACCATTCTTTTTGTCAAAAGATGTGTATGTGTGTTGAAGCAGCAGACACCATCCTTACCCCGCATGACATCTCCACAAAGATACTTCCACCAAAAGCATGGCAGGCGCCACTTGTGACTCTGCTGAGAACTTCCTCTGGCTACACGATGGTTCTCACCTCTTAACAGTGGGGCCAGACATGCTAGAGAGTTGGTGCTCCATGAACAAGAGGCTCAGGTTTCTTTCTAACTGGATGACAGCTCTGGGTGTGTCTCATACCATCTCCCAAAGGGCCTGAGCTGGGGGAACAGTAACCTGCTCTTTAGTGCACCCTGTCCTTGACCACCTTCCCCTTCCTGCCCCATCCTCCAGGTCTCTTACCAATGCTTCTTGGGCTCAATTCTCAAAGAAATTATTTGCAAAGACCTGTCTCAGGTCCCTCTTCTTCAGAAACCCAAATCAAAGACAGAAGCCTGGGCAGAGGGGAAGTGGAAGGAGGGAGGAGGCAAAGAAGGGGAACAGTTTAGTCAAGGAACTAGCATGGAAGAACCATGGACATGGACAAGAAGTGGGATTGACTTTGCTGGGGAGTGGGTGGGTGGGGAAGGGGACAGTGGGGAGGAAAAAGGGGATGGATGTCATACACCAATAAAATTAAATTATAAAAAATGAAATTGATTATAACATACTGGTTGTACATAAAATAAAGCTTCCCTTTTTATTCTGTGACTATATGGATAAATTTTTACTTGTTAATCTCAAGGGATCATGGAGTGTAAGTATAATTGTTGTTATACTAAAGAATCTTTATAAACCTAACAGTTAAAGAATCTCTATTTTAAATTAAATTTAGTGAACATAGATGCCTTGAATCATTGCATACTTTATGTGTCAGATTTTCTTTTTTCTTTTTTTTTTTTTTTGATGAGTCACTTTCCACATTTATTAAGCTAATGAGCAAAACAAGTCATTTTTTTCTTTTTTTTTCTTTTAATTTTATTGTTGTTGTATTACATCCATCCCTTTTTTTCTCCCCTCTGTCCCCCTCCCCACCCACCCTTTCCCCCCAAAGTCAATCCCACCTGTTGTCCATGTCCATGGTTCCTTTATACTAGGTTCTTGTCTAAGCTGCTCCCCTTCTTTGCCTCTGCCTCCCCCCTACCCCCTACCCCTTTCC